>CM034706.1:180858538-180869720 GCA_020142125.1 Phrynosoma platyrhinos | reverse complement strand
GACCACAAATATGAGTTTGCAGCAGCTGGGCAGGGGAGTAGAGGACCTGGGGGTTGGAGATGTCTCATCCATAAGGTTGCCATGGGTTGAGACCAATGCGAAGGCAGTTAACAACAAAGGATGTGTAAATATAGCCACTGTTTTCCAAGATGCCTTTCCTTAGATGCAAAGAAGGCTTTTAGGTTGGGCTTCTTCCCAATATACTAATTTTTCTATATGCAGAAGGAGTATTCAGACATATAAATCCCTCGAGTTACAATCTGATGTGGTACATCTGAGAAAAAGCTGTATCATTTTTGATGTTCTTAGTTGATTTGAGTTAATATACTTTGTGTGTAATACCAGTCTGCACAGCTCAAAAAAGGGATCAAATAAAAAGTACGGGGGAGGGAGGGAGGGATGGAAACAAGGGCTATGATTAACTGGTCATAGAAGAAGTTCTATTTGAAAAAAAAATGAGTGGTTTTGGGAAGGAAGTTGTTATTGTTGTGTGCCTTCAGTCATTTCAGACTTAAGTTACCCTAATGTGAATATATCACAGGGTTTTCTTGAAAAGGTTTTTGCATTGCCTTTCTCTGAGGATGACCCAGTGGGTTTCCATGGCTCAGTGGACATTTGAGCCATGGTCTTCCAGAGTCTTAACCCAACACCCAAAGCACTACACTATGCTATGTCTGTCTGGGTGAGGGAAAACTAAGAGAAATTTATAATAAGATGGACTTCAAAGAAAAACTAGAAACTGCAGATTCCTAATTTTAGGAAACAAATCACAACGAATGATTCCTTTTTAAAAGTATTTTCCCCAATGAAAAAGCATGCTAAAATATTAAACCTGCTGTCATGTGTAAAGTTTTTTCCTTTTCCATTTTTCCAGCTCTGATGAAGCCTTCAGCAAAGTTAATTTGAATTATCGTACAGAAAATGGGCTGTCTCTTCTACATTTGTGTTGTATTTGTGAAGGTATGGTTTTCAGCCTGGATGCTTTATAACCCTCTTATTGGCATATTTAATGATTTTGCTTCTTTGTAATAAACATCAGGACTGCTATTTTTTAAATCTGTTTTTTTTTCTGGCAACATTCTTGTTCAATCATACATAGGCATCAAGTAGAATGCATTTGTTTATTGTAAAAGTAGCTTAACACTCATGGATGAGATTTATTAATTTTAATTTAATTTAATTTAATTTACTCGTCTTTTATTGTAGCCTGTTATTTTAAAGTATGTTTTAAATTTTGATTGTTTAATTGTATTTGGGGGGGGGGGCTATTGGGGGATGGGATTGCTTGTTTTATCATGTAAGCCACCCTGGTTGTATTTTACAGAGATGTGCGATACAAATAAATAAATATTATCTTCATCATCAAATGTAAGGATTATATTACACAATAATCACTATGTTATCCTATGGTGAGAAGGGGAGGGCATTTCAAAAAGCAACTAGAACAACACACAGGTTTGTTTTGAAGATTGTGAGAACTGGAAATTTAAAAAGTAACATTTTCAAGATCTGCGAGAACTTCACTGCTACATTCCACTGTTTCAATAGGCTTCAGTGGGTGGTAACTCTGACTAAGCATTTGTAAGTCTGAGATGAAAATATGTGACTACAAGTATTAAATTTTTGTTATTACACAGGTAATAAATCACACATTAGGACTCTCATGCTGAAAGGATTGCGTCCGTCTAGACTGACAAGAAATGGATTTACAGCTTTGCATTTAGCAGCTTACAAGGTATGTGGTGTTTAATTAATTAATTAATCTGTTTGATTAATGTTCCTTCACATTTTCTGTCTCTGCTTTACTAAGTTTCCAGAGTTTAGCATTAATATGGTCATGAGCTTGGTGCCAGTGCAGGAAAAATACAGTTATCAGGGACTTCTGGTATATGGCTTAAGGCTATAGTAGTTGTCCAGAGTGAGCAACTACCTAAGGTCCAGAAACCACTAACACTCCACATCTCAAAGAACCAACTGCATCCACCATGTTTTTAATTCAAATGCCCTCCCCCCCCCATCATGTAGGGAACATGGATGAGCAATCTAACATGTTTTTGTTCCCTTTGGGTTGTTTTAGGCCAAGGAGAGGACTTTTATGAACTGGTAATTTCCACATGCCACCCATATGTCACTTTTCCCACCCCAGCCATAGGTAACTTCATTATCTTCCTCCCTCCACTAATAGTAGAGCAGCAGTAAGATAGAAAGAGCAAGTGTGGAGTGGAAGAACATAAATGGGATGGAGAGAAGAGCCAAGTTCTTATATGGATAAGTTAGAAAAGAACATGGGAAGTTATCATGCTTATCTCATATTTGAAAGAACCATGGCACTATCCATAACCCAGACCTGGACAGTTTTCACTTTTGTTCATTACTACCACAAGCAAGACATATATACTTTGCACTTGAATGTCTGGAATAGAGCTTAGAAGGTATTGTGAGAAATGCTTCTTTATTAGGCATGCCCATGAGAAGTTTATGGTGTTTCATTTTCATTATTGGAAATTGTCTGGGCTGGCAGTTAACTGAGACTAAAATACAAAATTTGACTGTCTCTATAACTGTTTCAAATATTTCAGCTACTCTGTTCCTTTGAATTTGATTCCATGCTGTGAAGGCTCATAGGAAGTTTGTAGCATTGTTAGCTGAGATGGTTTTATTAGTAGAATCCAAAATTCAAAAGGGACATATTGATACTGATTAGTTTTCCTTTGACATATTTTAAGACTCTTTTATTCAAACAATCAGGATGTTGTTTGTGTAGCTGGGGGTGGGGAGAGAACTGTGTCAGGTGAAATATATTCAGGGCCTATTTACAAAAGTAGTGGATCCTTCAAGGTTTTTCTAAGAGGATATTTTTCACATGTGGATACTTCTGTGGCAAAGTTTCATAGAAAGGGTTACCTCCTATGTAATAATAATAAATAATTTATACTATTTATATTATACTGAGTCTTACCATTGGTCCCTCTAGCTCAGTCCTGTATTCATTGACTGGCAATGCCTCTCCAGAGTATCCTGGAGTCCTTACTGGCCCTGCCAGGAAATGTAACTGATTGTATGAAGACTTCTCACATGTTTAGAGATATTGTAGAGAAGGAGGACCTAGATACCAATACATGACCAAAGAGAGATGGCATTGAGAAAGAAAAGCTGAAAGAGATAGATATGGGTAAAGATGAAAATAAATAAGAGATAGGTCAATATCAGTAAATAAGATTGGGTAATGATAAATCAATGTATTTTTTTTCCAGTTAAGCAGGCATTAGATAGAAGAATTATGAATGGTAAATTTGTTTGTATGTTTGTATGTTTATAATACATAAGTGGAATTTTAAATTTGTTTGTATGTTTATATGTTGAATGGATGTATTTGGAATGTGGGGGAAAAGACTTTTCACATGCAAAATAGGTTCCTTGCCACTGATATTCCCAACAATTTTCTAAATAATGATGTCACTATCCACATTTCAGGACAATGCAGAACTTTTAACAGCCTTATTGCACAGTGGAGCTGACATCCAGCAAGTTGGCTATGGAGCACTTACAGCTCTCCATATTGCTACAATAGCTGGTCACCATGAGGTATGTTTGCTCATTTGTATGCACTGCAACAATTAGCTTCAAAGCAAGATAGATCTGGAAGTTATTCCTGGATAGGATGAAGGCGGGGGGCTTGCCATAGACTAAGGAGATTTATTTTTCATTTATAGATTTTTGTGGCATTTTGGAAATGTTATTGAGGTGGAATTGCGGTTTTTAAAGAAAATAAATCTTTGCATTTGGAAATTAAGAAATGACAGCTTAAAAATCAAGACACTTGTCTTCTTTGAAACATTATTTTTATGTGACTTAAAACTGTTGAGATGTATACTACTATGTCTTTACCTTTCAGGTTTTTGTATAATATTCTGCAGTAAAGACCTATTTTGAAACACATCCCACACCGATAAGTTAACATAGCTATTCTTTTTACAACATTAGACTATCATAAGGAATCAAATATTGAAAATTAGTGTTCCAACATTCACACTTTACCTAGCTATTTGAAATGTAACTGCTACTGTGCTCACCACACTTTAAAAAAGTGAAATGGTATTCATTCCATTGTTTTTTTCAAAGTCATGTTAACCACTCATTTATCCTTTGTGTTTCAAAACACCTTCTTCCAATTCCCAGCTAAAACTATTATTTCTTCAGCAATGGAAATAATTTAAACATTTGAATTGGTAAAGAAATCAGAGTACATTGTATGCTATGCCTATATTACAGGAATTCCTGTTTATACCTTATATGGTTTTGTTTCACATTTATGACAACACGTTTTCACATTATAATGTACTACTTGCACCACTGTGTCAGAACACTATGTTGTACCACTGCCTCCTATTCTTCCTCCTTCTTCCTCTTCCTTGGTTTATATGAAACTAGTTTATCAGGGTATCTGGATGGCTTCATTAGTATATCACCCTCGTAGATTTCTGCATTTTCCCCAAATTCTAATAAAACAAATAAAATCATGTACTTAACCCAGTAATAGAATAACAGTATTGCAAGTCTCTCCAAATCACTATGGTAGTTCATACACAAATGATAGGTGACACAATCACCTATTTTCTGCAGTGGAAATAATTAGGAAACTTGGATTATTTTCCCCAAACATCTTCCAGATATTTAGCAAATTAAACTAGTTCCTGAACTGAATATGGAGAAGACTTGAGCATCCCATGCAACAAAAGCCTTGTCCAGTACTCCCTTTTCTGTTACCTCCTAAAAATGGTGCTGCAATAGGGCCTTCATGAGGACCAGCTGATGCTAAAAGAATGAAGGATGCAGTGTCCAGCTATGCTGGGTGCCATGAAAAAAGTAATTCTGCAATACCCATCACTTAGGATTCTAACTACAGCCTTTGTAATTGCTAATTTGGGGATTACAAATGATCCAAGCAAGTAGAATTATCATCTTTTGTACCCAATATGTGGACAAGAGTAGTTTCATTATGGACAGGGTATGGTTAGATGTACCTTTAGCAATAAGCATTTAATGTAAAATATTTAGTTTGCACTTATGTATCTGTAGTGGAAGTAAGCTTCACAGAGTTCAAACTATGCATAATCTTGCAGTTTGAGTAGCAGGATTTATATTGTTCTGTAAAGTTCTGGAGTGAAATGTACTGCATATACTCATATATAAGTTGACTTCAAGTCAAGGGCAGGTTTGGAGGCCTAAATTATGGATTTTTATATGACCCGCGAATAAACCAAAGGAAAAACCTAGGGGCATATAGCAAAGGATGTAAAGGACAAAGCAAAGGAAAACAATGCCAAACAAATTGCAAAAACACTTCTTTGAGGGAAAGCACCGAAGAGCCACCACTGCTACCATTTTCCCAATCAGGGATTCAAAAAGGCCAGAAACAAACTTGCAATGAACAGACTAAGCTCTCACATGTTGCCACTTTACTCAGAGAATGGGGTGGTTCTTTTTATATATATAAAAGAGTTAAGGTACAGTGCTTACATTGACCCATGCATAAATTAACCCATATTTTTTTCTGTCAATTTTTCAAGCAAAATTTCTTGGTTTATACAGTAGTAAATACATTAAGCTTCATTCATAGCCTGTATTGCTATGGCTAAATGGCCATTTTGTTTCTAGACCAAGAACAGGAGAGGTGCAGCAGATAAAATGAAAAGGCATTAAACTGTGAACATTTGCAGGGCATTATATATCATAAGAAAATGTCCCATCAGTTTCAGATTGTAGTTTTCCCCTTGTAGCACAGACTGCTGCATAGAAATGTGCTCACATCTTGCCTCTCCATTCATTTTTGTCTAAATCTACACTCTGGTCATATACAGAAAAGATAGAAGTTTTTAGTGAGATAGAATATTTATACATCTGCTGTATATAACGTGTTTTTTTTAATAGTTGTCCCTACAAGCCCTGTTTTGTAAATGTCACATTTAGTTTCTCATGGTTCCAGTATTGAGCAGTAACCCGCACCCATGTTGTTGCTGATTTTAGATGGATTCTTTTGGTATCATAAACAAAAGGATTCATGGAACAACAAAACTGGAACATGGGAAGACACATTTTGAAGATAATTGTGCAGTACACCTTCCCCCATAACTCCTCATAATACCTATTGGAACAATGTGACCTCTGAGGAACTGTGTGACCTGAGTTCTCCTTAAGGATTCTGCCCTTCTCTTAAGATTTCCTATGTGAATTTCCTGTATAGCACTCAGATCCAAAATCTTATTAAAATTCACTTTTAGTTATGAACCTTTTATCCCCACACATACCACTTAGACCTCATTTCAGTCACTTCACACACCAGCTCAGTTCTTGTTGCCTTGGAAATGCTTTGTTTCAATCTGGTTGGTTTTTTTTTTTTTATAAAAAAATGTTATGAACAGAGTTGCTTTCATAATTAAGGATTCACACTTGTAAATATAATCTTCAATGCACTCTTATTTTGTTCATAAATCTTTGGAATAAATCAGTCAGCAAGAATAGCAAAAGTTTGTTCTATACTGCCGTCTGGCATCACTAATGGAGTAGATGAGGGTAAAGGAAGTGAATCTTTAATCCAGAAGATAGAAGTGCTCTTGGTCACTCAAAAAGCAGAGCAGGGAACAACGATCCAGCCTATGCTGGAGGAGTTAGACTTCCCTGAAGAAGCAGGTTTGCACTTTAGGGGTTCTGGATTCAGTCTTGAGCCTTTATTCTCAGGATTATGCAGAGGCTAGGAGTGCATGGCACAGTTAAAGCTAGTCCACCATCTTCCTAGAGATGCAGATTTCACCGCATTTTAATTACTGTAACTTACAAAATTAAAAATGAATTCTATACATGAACAAATGGAACTGGTTTTAAAAATGAATGTTATAATAATAACTATATATATAATGAAAAACCCCTTGAGTTTAAACTTTATTTTTTTTAAGAAAAAGATACTTTAAAAACCTGAGAATAAGGGGTTGCAAGGAAAGATAGAGCATTGAAGCTTTCCCCTTTTGCAGGGATCCACAGGGAAAGAAGCAGTGGAGGTTAACCAACTAGAGGTAAGCTCCTATAGGCAATTTATCTTCCTAAAATCAAGGGAAGATTAAAGGGATTGCCCAGAGGGCCCCATTACCCAGCAGTTGTTGTGGAAATGTAAGAAGCAGTTAGCAAATCTTTGTGGCAGGACTGGGATTTATCACCATGCCCAACTGCCATCTGCAAAGCCTGAAGGGCCCAGAAACTCTTTGTGGACAATTGATCCAAAATCTTTGCCATCTGATCTTTAGATCTTGTTTTTTAACATCTGGATTAAAGAAATCCTGGGATACTTTTGCCTTTGGCAAGCTGCCCTTTATTTAGAAGGAAAGATATGGTTAGTGTTTTATTTTGGCTCTATTTTCTTTATTGATATAATAGAATTGGAAATAACAAAGTCTGCAAAGATCAAAAGAGTTAGCATCAACATTTGAAAGATTTACTGATTTTGTTTTATATTGCATTTAATTAATTTGGCTTTATTAAGTCTGGATATCAAAAAGGAGAAACTGTATTTGTTTTGACAAAAGGAGGCAATGGATTGGACAATAAAATAAAATAAAAATCCAACATCTAATAAGATTGGCTTTTGTTCATTGGGTGCTTCAGTTTTGGATGTGAAGAAATGTCTGTGTTCCAAAAGAGGAGAGGAGGGATCCCTTGTAGCTCAGCCCAATAAACTGTTTTTCAAACAGTGCTTAAGCAAATAAGAGAACTGCTAGATCAAAGGCCTTTGATGGTGAGGTTGGGATATAAAATGACACTGAATATTTTGAACAATCTGAGGACTGTGAAGAGGATTTCATGGTGCCAATATCAGATGGGGAGCTGGATGGGCAATCAGATGAGCAATCAGGTTTAGTATCTGGAGGAAGATGCCGTAGGCTATGCAGTGCAGATGTGGGATCAAGAAGAGGTTTCTTGCAAACAGATGGATGAAGATCAGGCTAAAATGACAAGAGAATTTTTGAGATGTGAAGATTATGAATGAGAATGCTAAAACTATTTTTTAAAAAAAGATGAAACTGGAGGGAAAGACTGGCAATTGATCATTGAAGAAGTTAAGATTGGGTGAAAGGGTGGTTGTGGAGAACTGTACCAAAGGTGTGTATTGTTAACTGTGAGGGGTTTGCCTCAGTTTGTATTTTTCAATTTGGGAAGGGGAGGGCGTGTCAAGATTAAGGTATAATACAAATTAAATAAAGTTTAAATGGTGCTTATATGGGATTGATTAATTTATGCATTAATCTTAATGAGGTAATCAATAAACATGTTACTGTTTGTTTTAAAAGAAGAAAAAAACATTTGGTCTTCATGAAGTAATGGAGTTGTCTATTGGTTAATTTTAATATCTAGATATTAATTTTCAGGGATGTATAATATAAACATGGGCCCAAAACATACGAGCCAAAAGTGCCACCTTGAGGCCAATCCAGGGTTGTAGCATTCAGATGACTGATGCCCCCAGACTGGGCTGAAGTTACACTGCAGTTGTCTAAGGCAGCCCAAACCGAGCCGCAAAAGGAGTACAAAAAAGCACTCCTTGACAGCAATCCATAGTGGACTGTGACAGTGGCCAGCCTCAGGACAACAGCATCAGGTCACCACAGTCCCACACCACTCAGGGCACACTTGCAGCTGGAGTGGCCAGAGGCCGTTCTAAGCTGCCCATCTGCTTGAGGCCTAAGTAAGATTTAAATGGTGTAAATGGTACTGATAGCAAAGTGAAGATAATCATTGCTGAACGGCCTTTGCTGACTGCCAGAAATAGTGCAAATTGAGGCCACTTTAACTGTCCTGGCTCAGTGCTAAGGAATCATGGGAACTGTAGTTTATTGTGGCACCAGAGTTCTCTGACAGAGATGGCTCAATGTCCCAAAAAAAAATACAATTCCCATGATTCCCTAGCACTAACCCTAACCCTTAAAGTGGACTCAATTTGCACTATTTCTGGCAGTCTGCAAAGGCCCGAAGTTTATTATTTGAACTCTGAAGTGTGGGGAAACATTTTATTTAAATTGAATTAGTTATTATTACTAATTATCATCAATGAATAGATAGTGGAAAGCTAATTTTGCATTAGCTCTTTGTAAAACAAGTACTCAAGTTTGGTAACAGTTACTTTATCTCTGTACTAATGAAATATTGATAGACTATAGAAAGAAATATATTTTTGGGTTGTTTTTTTTCAGTTGGAGGAGGCTTACCTTATATACTCATCTGTAAGTCAAAAATTTATGGCAAAAAAACTGACTCCAGAATCCTGAGTCGACTTATATACAGGTCAATATGGTAATACTGCTAATGCTTCCCAACACTCTACTCCCCTTACTTCAGCAGCTGCTGCTCAGCCAAGAAGAGTTTGTGAATGTCCCTTTTTCCCAGGGAGCAGGGAAAAAGCTGGTTGGTATGCAAGAGTCACATATGTGTGTGTGTGCTCCTCTTTCCCAGGGAGCAAGAGGAAAAGCTGATTGCTTTGCAAGGAGAGAGTGCGTGTGTATGTGTGCTCCTCTTTCCCAGGGAGCAGGAAGGACCGGTTGCTTTGCCCCTAAATTGTACCCTCAACTTATCCACGAGTCATATCAAGATCCAAAATTTTGGCCCCAACACCTGTCCTCAACTTATACATGAGGTTGACTTGTACACAAGTATATACGGTAGTTAAAATTAGAAGATAGCAGCTGAAGAAAAGATTGGAAGTCATTTTTATGTCTTTTTGTTATCTTATTTCTTTATTCTTTTCTCTTGCTTTCTTCCTTTTATATGTAAATTGTTGTTGTTTTCTATTATGCTTTTATTTTGTACGATACAATTCTAATAAAAGGTATTTAAAAATAAACCTGAGAATAAGCTGTGTGTTACACAGAATATTAAAGGTGCATTGGGCTTTTAAAAATATCTGTATATACAAATGGTTGAAATGAAAATTCTTGGAAACAGGGTGCCATTTCAAAGCCTTTCATCACAATTTGATTTTATCCTTTAAAGATAAATTTGAATTTTATTTCAGGATGAAGTTTTTTTGTGTATATAAAAATTATAGCAGACAAACATAAGACATATATTTCCCTTTACTGTCCTACATAAAAATCAGAGACATAGCCATGTTAGTCAGAAATATCAGTATGCAAAGGGATCTTGCAGTACCTTTGAAAGTGACTGAAAGAGAGATGTTGGTAGGATGAGCTTTCATAGACTTTGGTCTACTTCTTGGATGCATGGAGTATCCTATGTAAAGGTACGCTATTGTAAGACAGTTTTCAGGGACCAGTTTCATAGATATGTTATAAATTTACACAAAAGGAGTTGAATTTCCCACTGAATTTAGACCCCTTTGGCCTTCCAGGGGGATTTTGGCAGCTGTAGTCCATATAAAATCCCTGTCCCAAGCTCTGTGCAACTGGAGATGAACTTTTATACCCTGCCTTTCTCCCAGATTGATTCAAGATAGCTTTCAAATGAAAATGATCACAGTGTAGTTTAAACATACAAAAAGTAAACATTAAAACATAATTGAACCATTAAGAATATTAAAACAATTTAAAGCACACATTTTAAATGGTAAAAAAGCAGTTTAAAACAGTAGAACAAAAAATAATACAGTACTCTCTTGAAAGCCTTTTCCTCAAAAACCTTTGGTGTAATGCTCACAACCAGACAGAGGCAGTCCAGCAACTCACTTGGCTGGTGGACACTGCACTCCGCATTCAGCCATGAGATATCACACCTACAGCCCAGCCATTAACTATCAGGCGTAACTCTCACAGCTTATCCAGCTGTCAATCATATGTGGGTTTGGATACGAAGCTGATGAAATAATCAGTCAGTTCTCGTCTTGGAAGAGTTGTTTATTTAGAATCAGTTCTGGTCTTGGAAGAGTTGTTTATTTAGAATAAAGAGTAGAAAGGAATAAAGGCATAGAATAAACAAGCACACACTAAGCCTACTCCTCTTCAGCTTAGCAATCACACTCTCCAGCTTAACCTGTCAAGAGGAAAGAAAGCAGGCACCCAGCATCTCTGCCAAGCCACAGGCTATACAGAGGCATACACACACATGTCCAAGCAGGGTTGCAAGCTTTCCTGAGAGGCAAAGATCCTTTGTCTGCTAGCATCTTATATATTATTGTCATTTT
>CM034706.1:180826366-180851183 GCA_020142125.1 Phrynosoma platyrhinos | reverse complement strand
TCTTTACTGCTTTTTTAAAAGCAGCAAGAGTGATAATAAGACAGATCTTGTTCAGCAGGCCATTCCATAGTCTGGGAGCGGTCTCAGAGAAGGCCCTCTGGGAGGTCTGAGACAGCCTTGTCTTCATGGGCTTTAGCAGGTTCCTCTCAGAGGGTCAAAGTGCATGGGGGGGATCATACGGGAAGAGGCGGTCCCTGAGATAAGATGGACCCAAGCCATGTAGGGCTTTAAAGGTCAAAACCAACACCTTGTACTGCGCCCGGAAACTAATCGGCAGCCAGTGGAGGGATTTAAGCACAGGTGTTATGTCCTCACTGCCACCGCCGCATGTTCCCGGGGAAGATGGTCCTGGGCAGGGTTTTATACCCGCTGGCACTCTCCCCAGTTCCACCGCCGCCGCAGCTGCTCCAAGGCCACCCCAGGTGATGTTGATCAGGGCTGGCCAAGTCCTCCAGGCGGCCCGAAGTGCTGCCACCACCGGTGTTACTTGTGTGGACTTTTGAAAGTCTTACATATTGCTGTGGCATCTGCTATGTCCTTTTGTTTTGTTTTTTAACTGCCGTCGCATCGATCACAACCCATGGCAACCCTATGGATGAGACATCTCCAGCCCCAACCACATCCTCTTCTACTCTGGCCAGCTCTTGTAAACTCTTGTGCATGGTCACTTTTATAAAATCCATCCTTGTACCATGTGGCCTTCCTCTCTTTCTACTTCCCTCCACCTTTCCTAACATTATTGTCTTTTCTGATGATTCATGCCTTCTTATGATGTGTCCAAAGTATGACAGTCTCTTCTAGGGATATCTTGGCTGTCCATGGAATCCTCAGCACTCTTCTCAAGCACTGCATTTCAAATGCAATGATTTTCCTCCTATCTTCTTTAACTGTCCAGCTCTCACTTCCATTCATGGCAATAGGGAATATGATGGCTTCTATGATTCTGACTTTTGTGCTGAGTTGTATGTCCTTGCATTTTAGGATATGTACTAGTTCTTTCATAGCTGCCCTCCCCATTCTTAATCTTATTCTGATTTCCTGGTTGCAGTCCCTGTTCTGATCCCAGATATAAGAACTCTTTTAGATTTTGTTTGATCCCAAATATGAGAACTCTTTTACCATTTCTATTTCCTCACTGTCTAGTTTGAATGTAAGTTCTCTGTGGTCATTATTTTTGTTTTCTTTATGTTCAACAGTAAGCCTGCCTTTTTCACTTTCTTCTTTGATCTTCCTTAGTAGTTGTTCCAGGTCTGTGAGGTTTTCTGCTAGTATTATGATGTTGTCAGCATATCTCAGATTGTTGTCATTTCTTCCTCCTATTTTCACTCCTCACCCTTTCATGTCCAAGCCTGCTTTCCTTACAATATCTTCTGCATATAGGTTGAATGGGTAGGGTGATAGGGTGCAGCCTTGTCTGACTCCTTTGCCAATTGGGAATCATTCTGTTTTTCTATGTTCTGTTCTAACAGTAGCCCCTTGTCCTGAGTATAGATTCCTTATTAGGACTATCAGATGTGTTGGCACTCCCATGTCTTCAAAATGTCCATACCCTTTCATGATCTATGCCAGGGGTAGACAACCTTTCCCCTTTAAGGGCAGAGGGACTTCAGCTCCCAGAATCCCAGGAGCTATTGGCCAACATGGGACTATTGGCCAACATGGCTGAGGCTTCTGGGAGCTGAAGTCCCTCGACCCTTAAAGGGGAAAGGTTGCCTACCCCTGATCTATGCAGTCAAAGGCTTTGCTATAGTCTATAAAGCACATGCTGATTTTCTTTTGGAACTCCCTGCTACTTTCCATTAGCCATCATATATTTGCAATGTGATCCCTGGTGTCACTTCCTTTCCTGCACCCTGCTTGGACCTCTGGGATTTCTCTCTCCATGTGTGGTTGGAGTCTGTGTTTCAGTATTTTGAGCATAATTTTGCTTGCATGGGAGATTAGTGCTACGGTTCTATAATTGCTGCAGTCTCTTATGTCTCCTTTTTGTGGATGGGGATGTATATTGATCGCTTCCACTTGTTTGTCTTATCCCTTGGATACAAGAATCTTGATATCCCTTTGTTACAAGAACCTCAAGTAACAGATCCAGGATAGGGAAGTGTTATTTTAAATAAGAGTTAAGCACACTAGACCAGATGAATTTGTCCTGACAAAGCACTTAGGGCTGATGCAGATGGCCCATAGGGCTGATGCAGATGGCTCTGTGCCACTCCTGGGAGCAGTGGATCGGGGCCATGGCAACCACATGTCACAGCCCCAATCCTCCTTTTTGCCACCCCCAAAAGAGCAAGCAAATGCCACTCCTTTTTGAGGCAGCAAAAAGCTGCCCTTTGAGCAGGTTAGCATTTGCACCCCTTTGGCACAGCATGTATGCTAACCTATCATGGGGTTTTCCGGAGTTCAGAGTGTTTTACTCAGCCAAGATCATCCAATGGTTTCCCATGGTTGTGTGACAAATTGTACCCTGCTCTGCAGAGTCACAGTCTTTTTTTTTACAAAAAAATTATTGAATATAAAAACACAAGTACAATATATTTTCACATACCAAAACAAAAACATATTTACCTATCATACATGTATCCCATCCATGTTCAAACTAATTAATACTACTGTATATACCAGGGGTAGGCAACCTTTTTGAGCCGGGGGCTGGGTTGATGTCCCTCAGACAATTGGGGGGCCAAAGCACCATAAATAAATAAATAAATAAATATTTTAAAAAATAAAAAAATATGCATGCACACTCTCTCAGGCCCAGAAAAGCCATGGCAAAACCTTTGTGGGGATTTTGCCAAGAAACCCCCAAGAACAAGTAATAACAACAATAATCAATATCATCATGGCGGGCGGCAGGACCGGCCTGGGGCTGGTCCAAAGGCCTCGGAGGGCTGCATTTGGCCCCCGGGCCTTAGGTTGCCTACCCCTGGTATATACTCATGTATAAGTCTAGAAATTTTAGTCAAAAAATTGACCCCAAAAAATTAGGTTGACTTATCCACAAGTCAATGTAAGTACTGTACTTTAATTCTTATCAAAAAGGGAACCATGTGCTGGTGAAGGGTGAGAGCTTTATCTCTTCTCGGAGCACCTAAAAGAAGCATCAACCCCTCTGCTATCTCATCCAGCCATCTTTTAGGGTGAGCACAAACAGTTATACTTGTCAAAAATTTTAATGATCTTTAACATCATTTTTCTTTGCTTCATCCTTTACAGCCTTGTTACATGCTGCTAAGTTTTACCCTCGACTTATCCATGGGTCATATCAAAATCTGTAATTTTGGCTCTACAATCTGCCCTAACTTATACATGAGGTCGACTTATAGTCAAGTATATACGGTAGTTACTCATTCTTTTACCCATTGTAAGGGTCCATCCATGTAAGCGCAGGATGAGAGTTCTGGCTTCTGGATTTCTGCCACCAAAGTCTTTGCAGGACCAGCCCTGAGATGCCAGAGTCCTAGAAGGATCTGGGCTAAGCCAACAGACACAGCTGGCTCTACTCCTGCAGGGGAGCTGGAACAGCTGGGGATGCAGCCACTTAAGTGCTGTACTGGCCTTTTAACCTTTGCTACATTAACACAGTTATGTGTTGTAGCTGCTGCAGTTGCATTTTGCCTTGCCTTGCTATGTTTAGACCTTCGTCTGCCTCCTGCCTATGGCTCATTAGACTCGTAGAACTCTGCCTTGCTATGTTTAGACCTGGTCTGTCTCCTGACTTTTCCTCCAGCCCCTGTCCATTGGACTCCTGCCTTACTGTGCTTAGACCAGGTCTGCTCCCTCCTTACCAGTAGCATCCTGGGGGGCACGCCAGGTGACACCCCAGAAGGGGGGAGTAACACCCAGTTGGTCCGGGGGGGGTCCATGGGCACTACAGTGTCAAGCTGCCCCAACTGATGCAGGATTGGGGCTGTGGCAAGTGCACACTACATCCCCACTCTGCCATTTTGCAAGCACAAAAAGAGGCAGAAAGCCACTCATTTTTGCACTGGCAAAATGTCAGCTTTTCTGCCACCAATGCTGCTTTTTATTCTACTGCAGTGTGCACCATCTAAATCAGGGGTAGGCAACCTTTTTGAGCTGGGGGCCGGTCCCCCAAAGTCCTCCCCTCCACTGGGTGGAGGGGCGGGGAATGGCGGTGCGTGCACGCACGTGTGTGTGCACCCTCAATGCCATGTGCAACCCCCCCACGCGTGCTGCTGCCGCCGCCACCGCCACCACTGCACGTGCTGCCACAGCCGCCTCCGCGCATGTCGCGGCCACAATTTTGTTCTCCAAAATGGTGGCCGCGACGCGTTTGCACATGCACAGTACTCCTGCACATGCGCAAACGCATCACGGCTGCCATTTTGGAAATCAAAATGGAGGTCGCGGCATGTTTGCACATGTGCAGTACTCCTGTGCATGTGCAAACACGTCATGGCTGCCATTTTGGAAATCAAAATGGCAGTTGCAGTGCGCGTGGCCTCGTGGCAGCCAAAATTCATGGCGGCGGCGGCAGCAGCGGCAGGGGTCTGCCTGGGCCGGTAAGTACTGGGACCTGGACCGGAACCGGCCCACGGGCCGTAGGTTGCCGGCCCCTGATCTAAATGATGCACCACCAGAGCACTGAAAAGCTGTGCTCTGTGTGGTCAGGCAGGCAGCTTCCCGGCAGCTTGGGGACATGTGTTGTCTAGACAACATGCCCCCAAGCCGCTGGGAAGCTGCTGCAAAGGGGCTATCTGTTTTGCCCCTTAGTTCACCATCCATGGTCCTGGCCCCAGCAACCCACCTTATCACTATAGCTCCACATTTTTGTTTTAAAAAATTAAATACTATAGGCCATTCCTTGATAAATCTTTCTAATGATTTATATTTTACTAATTGAGTTTATTTATCCATGTCTAGCACAGAATATAGTTTAAACATCCATTCATCTTGATTGAAGGTATCTTTTACTTTCAATATTTGAGCAAATGTGATTCTGGCTATAATGACCATATATAGTCAAACCTTTGTATCTGTGGGGGATCCATCCAGACCCCACCCCACCTGTGGATACTGAAAATCATGGGAACTCAAGTCCCATTGTCCCTAACAGTGGCACAGCATCACCATTGGGTATAATGGGGCTTGTTGTCTGTCAATGTTTAAATCTGTGAATGGCAAGCCTGCCAGATGGCAAGGTCCCACTGTAGAACAGGATTTTGTCAGATTCATTCTCCAGTTCATCCTCAGACATCCGTAGTAGGTAAAATTCTGGTTTCATTTCTAATTTAGCAGTCAATATCTACTAATTGTATTTATCATCTTTCAGTTTTTTTATTTTTGTTTTGTTGTTGTTGGTTTTGCATATTTGTAGGACCATCAGAAATGAAAGAATGTCCAGGCACTTGTCCACTTTTTCAGCACCTATTATCTTTTGTTTTATAAATCTTTGCTATCTTGTCAGGTCCTAAGTATCAGTGGAAGTATATTTTATAACACTTCTTTTTTAAATTTTGGGAAATGGTATGCTCAGTTCTTTAGTCCATGTTTTCTCCCATTGGTCAAATGGTAGAGAGTTTCCCACATTTCTTGCCCAACTCATCATAGAATCCTTGATTATTCCATATTCCATTTCTAGTTTTAATAGTGTATGGTAAAGTGCTCTAATAATTCTACTCTGATCTCCATATGAGATTTTTTTTCGAAATCTGATATTTTTGTCTTTGAATCTAAAGAGTCATAATCTCATGCTCAGACCATTACATTATACTGGCTTTCATATCACAACTTGCAGGTATATAAAGAAGAGTTCTTTTCTAATACATTTTTTTAAAAAAACTTATTGAATTCCACTTTGCATAATTTGCTAGAAATATGTATAATGAAGTATAGTCCAACATTCAAATTGCCCTGTGCCACTGCTATAGAAGCACTCATGGTGATCCAATGGCATCTCCCTTAATATCTGTACTTTATCTTTTTTCTCTTAGCTACAGTATGCTCTGCACATATCTTTCAGCCCTAGGGGTCAGTAGCAAATCAGTTGGCAGTAAGGGCACACAGACACATATTATTTGGAATTGAATCAGCCACATATATATTGGTTACAGCCTTTGCATGGGGCATAGATCTAAATACTTGACAACTCACCTGCCAAACAATGATATTCCAGTTGAATATCTGCATTGGGAGGAGACATGGAATGACAGAAGTGGCATCATGCATGGGCAAAAACTGTAACCCTCAACCCTTCGAATGCCACACTCACAGCCCAACTCTAACTGTCAAGTGTGGGTTCAAGGGTATGAACAGGTGCAATGATCACACAGTCCTGGGCTTTATTTAAGAAATTGAGGTAGAAAAGGGTAAAAAAGCATAAAAAGCAGGTTAACATAAACAAAGGTAAAGTCACACATATACAAAGGCCAGGCAGTCCTGTGCACATGGCTCTGAAAGGTAAAGCTCCTTTGTCTGCTAGCATCTTATATATTGTTGCCCACATATCATTTGGAGAATTTCCTTTTGCCAAAGGATAACACCATTAATCTATTCCATTTTTTAACTCTTACCCCTAGAGTTCATATGAAGTCCAAACCCTTTAGAGTTCTCATGGAGTTCAAATCTTTTCTTTCTACCTCTTACTATCTTTTTATATATGTTTATATATAATGTGCTTATATATGTTATTAACCATACTCATGTGTGTTGTTAACATAATATATATGTTGAATCCAAATCATTACTTCCTTCATCTCTTAGACCTTAGCTCTCATCTCAGAGCAAGGGAGAATTTTCCTTGACCCATTCTCTGACAGAATACATGAGGCCTACACATTTTTAAGGCAAACTGCAGCCTAAACCAAGGTTTTGTTGAAGCTATAAACTCCAGGCCATACAAAAACCAATGTGTAATTCCCCTGCCACCTGAGGGGGGGAACAGTTTCCATGACATCCTGATCTGGGCATATCCCTTTTAAGAGATCCTCTGAACTAGGGATGATAGGCATGCAATTCCTGTTTTCCCCAAAACTATAAGCTATGGGGTGAAGGCCTAGCCCCAAATGTGTGCTATGTGCTGGGGAGCAGAATTAAATATTCTCAGTGGACCAGTCAAAACAAACTGGTTTGTTTAGTTTTTAAATGTTTTTGCTCCCCTAGGGAATTTTCATCATCATTGGCCCTCCAGGCCATTTCAGGTCAGAAAAACTATTAACAAACAAACAAACAAAAGTGAACATTGCCACTTCTTGTTTGTTTGTTTTTTAAAGACCTTTCCTGGGCCTAAAATGGACAATGGGAGACTGAAAACATAGGGTCTCTGCAGATGGTGCAAAGCGCCGTCTTGGAGGCAGGGAAGGGGAGGAGCAGCCACATGCCAGGTGCCCCAACCCCTTTCCAAGGACATCACTGGAGCACCTGCCATTGCACCCAGCGGGCGCGCCAATGATGTCCTTCTGGCTCAGCGTCCGGACATGCTGAGCTGGAAGAGGCACAAAAGATCCGCATGGCGGCTCTTCGGGTGCGCTATTTTAGTGCTCCTTTCCCAGGCAGTGAAAGGGAGGATCGGGGCCGAGGTGTGGGGCAGCCTCGGCCCCAATCCGCTGCTTACCAGGGTGGCCAACAGCCACCCATTTGCATCCCCCCATAGTTAAAGACCTCCAAACATCCCTAGAGATGTGGAAACACCACTAGAGGGTGCTTGGGAAAATTTTGGGCAGAAATGGATTTTTGTTTGCTGAGGGTGCAGGGACACAGCCCACCAAGATCTCCTAGGGAGCTAATGCTCACTAGCCTCCTACAGTTGCCCACAAACATTACGGAAGGGGGGTTGTAAACAGAAAATAAGGGGGATGTCAAAATGTTCAGTCAAAGGGGATGTCCCTTCACTTATATGTCTTCTCACCCTACCTGTCCTCAGTGGCACCAACCATCACTTGATTCCCCCATCCTTTGACTAAGACACCTGCTGTTGCAGGCACGTGTTTTGAAGTCCTACCAGAGAGCTGTATATAGCCTTCTGCATAAATATTTTTTTTACCAACATCTTCATGAAACCTGCATGAGTAATCAAGATTCAACAGACATGTTGCTCATATGTATTTGGTTATAGAATATATAGAAGTTGTGAAAACAGAAGAAAGAAGCAGTACTTTTAAAGTTCTGAGGTGCAAACTTAATGCTTCCAAACTTTCAGCTATCACTGATAAAATGCCTAATAAGAACCTAGTGTGGGATTATATTAGCATTTTGAGAACTTTCTTATAAAAACTTTTGAAAACATTAGAAACATGCTTTTAAACTTATCCGTAGCTTTACCTTTTAAATGGTTCTGTAAATGCTGCCACATAATAATGCACTTATTTTCACAGAGATAAAATCATTACTGCTAGAGAACCATTTAGAGTGTAGCAGTGAATATTGTGAAATGTGTACAAATACATGAACGACGCACCATATAAAAGCTATGGTGGCCTCCAGGGAAAAGTGCCCAGTTTTAGTGCTTTATTCAATCACTGACATGATTAGATTGCCTCTGGCTGGCTGAAGATCACCAAGGTCATCCAAGCTTGCCTTAGTGAATGATTTCTTCTATAGTTCTGTAGCACTTTCACAGTGGTCATCATCCAGGCTGGTTAGATTCAAGTTATTATGAGAATTACTTCCAGAAAAAGAAACTAACATAAAACTGTGAAATGAGAAGTGGACAGGGTCAAAATCAGGTATCTGAGGCTTATTTAAAGGAGACTAGGGTGGTTTCCAGCAAGGCTTCTATTGTCAAATTACTCTTGCTTTATTCAAGAAATATAATGACAGGAGAATCCAGATTTTTCACCAAGACTTTTTCTAGAATCTTTCTTAGTATAAAACTATGACTAAGGAGGAAAAGAGATAAAATAGTTTCAGAATGTTTTTATTTGTGAGTACTTTGCCTATCCCTAGATAAATCCATAAGAAAAGAAGATTATTTTTTTTTGTTTTGACTGGTTGTTTTCAGAGTGTCTCATGCTCTGAAACCAAAGGTGGTTGTTCTGATATAAATATTTGATCTAAAAGTAAAATTTAATGATTTCTTATATATCTTAGGTCATACATTAACTGTGGGCAGATACAAGGTAAATTTTATTAATGACATAAGTACATTGTATGTTATTTCATGAATTGCATCAAGTCCTACCATCACAGTACCTTTCCATGGTGGTAAGATCATGTGTTCATGTGAGGCAAGAGACTATGCTGACCGTAGCAGTGCTGCTGATAGACAGACAGGCTTTTGCTTAGGAGCCAGACTGCCAAACAGCTACTGGGCAGCAACAATAGAGGGGGATGATGCTTATGGACAATGTCTCAAAGACAATGACAGTGACACCATAGCTAACACTTGATAGTACTTAAAGACATAGCCATGTTGCATCTGATAATTAAGTCTAATGTAGACTTAAGCCAACAAAATCTCATGCTACCAATTTCTTTCTCTCAGGGGTGTTACAGACCAGCCCAAAGGGCCAGCCTGGGGTTGGATTTGGGATGGAGCAGCTGCACGTCAGCTGTCCCAACCTCACCCCAATGCTGTCCTGACTCTATGCACCCATTTGCATGGCGCACAGCATCAGGACGCCCTCCCAGTACAGCATGCAGACACGCTGTGCCAAAAGGGCATGGAAGAGCCATGGCGCTGTCTCTTACGGCAGCCTTTTGCCACCCCTAAAAGGAGCAGCATTCTGCCACTCTTTTAGCGGCAGCAAAAAGAAGGAATGGGGCTGCAGCGTGGGGTTGCCGAGACCCTGATCTGCCATAGCAGGGGCAGCCCAGAGCTGTCCATCTGCATAGCGCCTGAGTCTCAAAGATGCTATAAGAGCACCATCGGGCCTAAAATAAGAGGAAGAGCCCTCCCTCCATTCCATCCGATGTCATCTGGGGGAGAGACACTAGGCTGAGAACCATCGGGCCTGGAATAATAAGAAGAGCCCTCCCTCCATTACCATCTGATGTCATCTGGGGGAGAGACACTAGACCCAGCACCATCGGGCTGGGATTTTATGTTCTGTTTAATATATCTGTATGGAAATTGTAACATTGTAAGCTGCCCCCATTGCTCTGCAGAGGGGTGGGATATAAATAAATATTATTATTATTATTATTATTATTATTATTATTATCATCATCATCTATATACTTATTTGTTATTACTATGCAGAAGGAGACACAATGAACCTCTTTTGAATGTTTTTTACCATGAAAAACCTATGATAAGACAATCCAGAATGAAATAACACAGTGTCAGAAGATGACACTCTCAGGTCAAAAGGAACTCAGCAAACTTCTGGGGTAAAGCAGAGAACAACCATGAGTATCATTATGGGTAATGACGCAACTGGACTTAAGCTGATGTGACATACTTAGAGATGAAACGAAAGTTTGAAGCTGCACAATGCAAAAAAAGCTCCAGATTGAAGTCAGGGACATTGTCAGGGAGGATTGGGGGGGGGGGGGGGGGGAGGCACTATTTGCCACTGAAAGAAAAACTTCAATGGATGACCAATAAAACTTTTCAAGCAGATAAGAACAGATAAGAAGCAAAAGTAAAAGATGACAGAAATGCAACTGTTCAGTGATTTGTGTGTAGGAACAAAGGAACTCCTATAATAATCAATGCAGAGAAATAGAATATGACAACACAAAAGGAAGAACAAAAGCCACATGATCTGAGAAATCAAAGGGAAATTTAAATCAAAAGTAGGGATGCTATATTACCAGCAGGGGAACACATTACATGACCAAGTACAAATTAAAAGGCAATGGAAATAACACACTGAAAAACTATAAAGAGGAAATGAACGGGTAATAGATTCATTCAAGGAAGAACTACCTGAAGATGAGTCTACAACAGGGGTAGGCAACATTTCCCCTTTAAGGTCCAAGGGACTTCAGCTCCCAGAATCCCAGGGGCTATTGGCCAACATGGGACTATTGGCCAACATGGCTGAGGCTTCTGGGAGCTGAAGTCCCTTGGCCCTTAAAGGGGAAAGGTTGCCTACCCCTGGTCTACAGTTTTAGAAAGTGGAGTAGAGGTTGCACTCAGAGCACTTGGGAGAAACAAATCACCAGGGACAGCAGGTATACCAGCAGAGCTGCTCCAGGTTACAGAGACAGATTCTTCTCTAGACTAATTTTAAATAAAATCTGTCAACAAATATGGAAAACAAAACAATGACCCACAGATTGGAAACACTCAATATACATTCCAATCTCCAAGAAAGAGGACACCAGGGATTGTAATAATGCAGAATTATTGCATCAATCTACTATGCAAACAAAGTGATACTCAAAATTCTACAACAAAGACATTTATATAGAGCAAAAATTACCTGATGTCCAAACTGGATTCAGGAAAAGAAGAGGTACTTGGGATCATATTGCAAACATATGTCAGATAATGAAGCACATCAAAAAATATCAGAAGAAAATCAGCCTGTGCTTTACAGATTATAGCAAAGCCTTTGATTGTGTAGAAGATCATATAAAACTATGGATCATTCTTAAAGAAATGGTTGTGCCACAACATCTGATCTTCTCGATGCTTGACTTGTACTCAGGACAAGAGGCTACCGTCAAGACAGAATAAGGAGAAATATGGTGGGGGAAGGGGTCAGGCAAGGATGCATTTAATCAGTTTAACTTGTACTCTGGACATACAAATAAAGCAGGATTAGACTCGGAGGAGGGAGACATGAAAATTAGAGGAAGGCTCATCAACAATTTAAGATAAGCAGAAGACACCATATTAATAGCAATAGCAGCTTCATTTATATACTGCAGTCTCTAAGTGGTTTACCACTGTAAGTTAATATACTCCAACAAGCTGGGTAGTCATTTTAGTGACCTCGGTAGAATGTGAGCCTCAGCCCTGGCTAGTATTGAACTCACAATCTTGTGGTTTGTGAGTGAGTGGCTGCAATACAGGCATTTAACCACTGAGCCACCAGGGCTTAAAAGCCAAAAAAAAAAAAAAAAAAGTAAAGACTTGGAATGATTACTGAACAAAGTCAAGAAAGAAACTGTAAAGGCAGGTTTACAGTTGAACATTAAGAAAATAAAAATAACGATCACTGATCATTGAGGGCCGGTGCAGACCGGCAGTTTAGGCTGACCTGGGGGTGGAGTTGGGGTGAGGTGACCACACACCTGGCAGCCTAACTGCACCCCAATGCCACATGCCTGTCTGCATGGCATGCAGTATCATGGCACCCTTTTGGCACAGCATGTGTACAGAACAAGAGGCTACCATCCTGCTGTGCCCCAAAAGGGCACAAAAGAGCTGTAGTGGTAGCTGTAAGGGCGGCCTTTAGCTGCCCCCAAAAGGAGCAGTGTTTTGCTGCTCTTTGGGGGGCAGCAAAAAAGAGGATCCTGGCCACAGCGTGTGGTTGCCACGGCCCTGATCTGCCACTCCCAGGGGCTGCCCAGAGCTGCATTAGCCCTTACATAACTTTAAATGTAATGAAGTACAAGGAGCAGAAAGGAGGGAGAATGAAAGTGAAGAAGGGGTAGTTTAGTAAAGAAGGTTGAATGTAGATAGTTGGATGATAGTGAAGAGAAAGAAGAGGAAAGAAAGCTAAGGAAAGGGAACAAACGATGATAGAGATGAAACAAGGACTGGAATGGAAGAGAATATAATAGTATAGAAGGAATTACAATAGCACAATTATTAATTGATATATTGAGATAACTTAAGACACTCCTCCTCTTCTTGAAATGCCTGGATTTATTTGGACTGTATTTGGAATATATGTTATGATGGATTGATATAATACTATTTAGCAATAAGTATTTAATATGTATTAATAAGTATCGACTATGTACTGAATTTTTAATAAATATTAAAAAAAGAAAAGAAAAGAAATAATTAACAATTTGCCCACACCTTGGCTCAGTCATCAATCAGAATGGCCACTGCAGTCAAGAAAGGACTTTGAATGGCACCTATAAGATTACTAGATCCTGAACAAGATCCTGAAGTGTAAAGATATATCATTGAATACTAAAGTTAGGATTGTCCATTCCATTTTCTTTGATGAGTGTGCAAGCTGGATGGTAAAAAAAAAAAAAACCTGATAGAAAGAAATTAAACTCATTTGAAATGTGGTGCAGGAGTTCTATGGATACCATGAATTGCTAAAAAGACAAATATATAGGTCTTAGAGTACATTAAGCATCAACTCTCCATGGAAGCCAAGATGAATAAAATGAGACTTTTGTATTTTGGACATATCATGAGAAGATGTGATTCATTAGAAAAGACAATAATGCTTGGTAAGTAGAAGGAATTAGGAAAAAGATAGCAAGTTGTTTCAAAATCTCTGGCATGACAGAGAGACTCTTCATATTACCCCATTTCTATTTATAAAGACTTTAATGTAGAAATGTAGGAACACTAATTCTAATTTAGAAACACCAATTCTAAAAAATATTTTCTTTTTCCTGTTCTCATATGTACCTGACTTTTGAAATCAATTTGTCATTAAGAGTGGGACCTAAAGTAAGTTCTTTTCCCACTCATTCAGACACGACTCTTCCATGAGACTAGATGAATCCCTCAGTTCAGTCTGCAAAAGAAGTAAGGCAGCAAAAACCCCATCCATCCACCATGGGAAGGGTGCCTTCCATGATCTTGCTAAAGTGAAGCAGCATGGGAGTTCTCCCAAAGAGCCTCACCAGAAACATTCTCCTGCTGTGACAAGTGCTGTAACAGGAGATAGACATTCAACTCCCCCAAGAGAAGTCCTAGAGAAAGGAGCACCCACTCACCCATCTGATACTCTGATTCCTCAGAGCAAGGCACTGGGAGAGTCCTATAGAGCTGTTAACCACACAGTGTGACACTGAGAAACCCCCTGGGCAAGCTTTCAGGCCAACCACACTACCTACAGAAGATAGCTGCCACAGATTTTTACAAACTGACCAGGCAAAATGTCTTCTTTGGAGCAAGACATTGTAAGAGACCACCTGTGCACATGACCATCTTACCCACAAAGACTTCCTCAGAGGAAACATTGCTTCCCCTTCCCTGTTTCACTCACCAGGATCCTCAGAGCAAGATCAGGCTTGCAGCAATGATGGGGGACCTATGACCTCAGACAGAAGACATTTTGTTCTGAACTCATTCCTAATCAAAATCCCCCTCCCCATTTCTTCTGTATCTAAAAGTATGTTTAAAAAATGTTAGCTGCTTGCTTATTTATGCACTTCCCATTTTTGACTGCTTTTTTTCTCTGTTAGCTCAGAGACAGAAGGAGGATATAAATAAATACAGATTCAAGGATAGGAAGTACACCTCCGCAATTCTGTCCACTTTCCACTATAATACAACTGTGACTGTACTCTTTCAATATGAACAGCTGCTGGCACAATCACATGGTGTTATCTTACATTACAGATGGTAGCAATATTTAAATGTTGTTCAACTCCAGTTTGGAAAATACAGAATGAACTCCAGCTGTTTTCCTAGTAAAGAGTTGGAAGGACTCTGTGTTGTTCAAACAACAGTTACCAGTAAGGGCTATTCTGTTCTCTTCTTGGAGTGGTCTGAGTATTGGATTATGACTCTAGAGAACAGGGTTTGAATCTCAGTTCAGCCATATAAACCCACTGGGTGACCTTGGGCAAGTCACACTCTCTTAGCCTCAAAGGATGGCATTGGCAAACCCCTTCTGAAGAAACTTGCTAAGTTCACCTTAGGGCCACCATAAGTCAGCTTAGGGCCATGACTTGAAGGCACACAACAAGAACACACAAGGGTTTGTTTATCATTACTTACCACTCTTGGCCAGCTCCTTGGAACTCTGAGCTCTGGCAAAATCCATTGATGATGCATGGCCTCCTCTGCTCCTTATTTTCTTTTCCCCAAGCAACAGTCCAGATACTGTTTTAATTTCCCCAAGTGTCCCTGATGTGTCATGGCTCTGGGGCATTCTAGGGAAATAAAATGGCAAGCCCAGGCTTCCTGGCATTCACCACTAAGTAAATGTAACAGGAGCCACCAAGTAAGAATGCATCACTAACTTATTAAATACAGCCCTGGTCCTGGAAAGACATTCCTATATAAATGGTTTAAGAATTTCCCCCTCAGTCCCAAAATACTAAAGAAATCTAAGTGCAGGTTTAAATAGTCTTGCTTCTGCCAAATATCTGCCAAGGACATGAAGCAATTTCAAATCAAATGAGTATGATCTTTTATTCACTGACTTGTGGCTAGAAGGAGTACTTTGCCACTTGAGAAAGCTCATATCCATTCTACATAAAATAAGAACAGTAATTGTTTTCCCATTTACCTTTAAGCATTTAACTACTCCTCAGGATATTCCAGCATAACAATTGCTTCTCATTGCAGACTGGATGTTGCCTAACAGTGTGGAAATGCCTGCCCAACTATATCTAATTTTAAAAAACAGAGTTAAGTGTAGTCTTTCATTATCAACATCATGTGGCAAGTAATGAGTTCCCAAATGGAATTCAAGAAGGACAATAAGCATTATGAAACCTATGCAAAGAATCTACATCTGTCAGACAGAAATAAGAATTTACTGAGCCAACTGATTTTTTCCCTTCCAATTTGAGCCTTGGATGCATACAAAGCAATTTAACAAAGCATTTGAAAAGATGTACCAAAGCAAGTAAAACAACAGAAGGCAATCTAAAAGAACCATGAACCATCACAGAATGTTTGTGTAACCAACGTTCATGCATTTTAAAGGTTCCATATTTACATATTTGTTTATATATGTATTTTAGGGCTTTTAAAAAAACACTTGTAATATTTTTACCCCCAATGATAAAAACTCTCTAGAGGATAAAGGAATGCTACTATAATCAACGGAACTCTGCTGCCACTATACTCAATCAGGATAGAAGTTTTCAAGAGACCAACTAGAAAACACTGACAGAGATAATGTGTGAAACAAGCAATAAAAAGTGAGGGACAGGCACAAGTGGTGCCCAGGCTGGTTGTCCCATCCATGCAGAGTTTTTAACTTGTGGCTCTTAAGTGCTTGAGCTGGAAAAAGTTTTGTCAAAGGATTGACAAACCTGTAGTTTGTAGGCTAAAATCAGAAGATTCAGTCAGCATTTTTGTGGAAGAGGTGCTTCTGCAAGCGATAAAAAAGATAACAGTATGTGGTATCTTCAACTATACATTTGGCATTTAACCTGCTTTGTTTTGGTTGTTAGGATGTAACCATGGGTTTACAAGTCTGTGTGCTAAACCATGGATATTTTAGGAAATCCCATTTTGTGAGGAAAAATGGGTTATTGCATATAATACACATGTCAAGTCTCCATCTCTATCTGTCAGTCTCCTCCCCCACCAACACCAATACCAGTTCTAATATAAAGAATCATTTCTTTCTGGAGATTCAGTCCAAGTGACAGTGGAAACCAATCATCTTATAATCAATAAGCCAGGATTCTCTGGAATTCAGGTTTCTTGTTTTGTATGAGCAGGGTCATTGGATCCATTCAATATCAGTTCTGAACATAGACAGCTTTTCTTCTAGTCATACATT
Source organism: Phrynosoma platyrhinos (assembly GCA_020142125.1). Lineage (NCBI taxonomy): Eukaryota > Metazoa > Chordata > Lepidosauria > Squamata > Phrynosomatidae > Phrynosoma > Phrynosoma platyrhinos. The sequence goes on along the minus strand of CM034706.1, from coordinate 180,834,660 downwards.
AATAAATGCTGTGTACTCCTACAAAATGTATTCTTTCAAACATTTATAATGTTTGTTTCACTGCATCTATATTCCTAAACTATTTTAATCCTTACATGCTAGAAAACCTACAAAACTCTGCAATAGGTGTGACCTAAATCTTGTTTTGTGCAGCATTAAGACTGAAGTCATTGGACGTGAGCTAAATGAGCCTGAGCAAAGTGTAGTATTTTCTTTAGGTCTTTCTGGGACTAAACCCTGTAATGTAAAGCCCTGTAATGTTCTGTGCCAATGAGTGCAAATGTAGACACAAAGGGCCTTTACAGACTGCCAGAAATAATGTAGATTGAGGCCACTTTAACAGTCCTGATTCAGTGCTAAGGAATCATGGAAACTGTAGTTTATTGTGGTACCAGAGCTCTTTGACAGAGAAGGCTCAGTGTTCCAGAAAAAAAAAAATACAATTCCCATGATTCCCTAGCACTGAGCCAGGACAGTTAAAGTGGCCTCAAGCTGCATTATTTCTGGTAGTCTGTAAAGACCCCAAATCACTCATCCATTATTATTTATAACCTGACTTTTCCTCAAAATGTGATTCACAGTGGGACCCAGGTCTTTAGCTATAGGAGGGAATTGACAATATTGGAAGCATATAGCAGAACCAGCTAAAATGTGAATTGACATGTGAAAGTAACATAATTGTATGGGAAAGGGAATTCCACCTGAAGATTTTAACCAATTACTTGTCTTTGACTTAAGAATTTTGCCCATGCTTTCCACAATGATGACAAAACCAAAATGTTGTGTGTGCTTTAAGGGGGTGCTCTTAATTGTATACTATCTTGTTCCTTGTTTTTATTTATTTTCAGTTTTGTTTCTTTTTAAACATATCTCTGAAACTTTTTTAAAAAGTAGAAATTCTGAAGATTCTGGCAAGACCACAGTGAGTTTAGCTGGACCACAGATTTTAGCCACAGAAAATATAGAAATGATTAGGGAAAATAAGGGGCTTTGGATGGATGAAGTTTAGATTATAAGTAACATTACAATATTAAAAAATCAATAACATATGGAAAATAAGGCAACTGCATAATGAGAATGATACACTATATCTCTGCGAACAAATTCAATTGAAATGTTAGAAGTGCATTCATACATAGAGCTATGGTGCTGTTTCCTAATCACAAACACACACTTTTATGTGCATGGAAATAGTAACATGAGAGTCATAAGTTAGGTATGTAACCATCCTGAGGCAGTCATGTGACTTTGCAGAGGAAAGAGGATAGGTCAAGATGTAGTGCTAAATTTCTTGGTAATTAGCAATAGATCAACCACAATTTTCTGTTGTTTTCACTATACCAGCACTACAGAAAGGCAAGGTGTGGGAGAGAGCTTCTAAATTTAAACTGCTGAAAGGTACATGGAAGACTCAGCAGAAAGGAGAACTAGGAATTTATTTTTCACCGTGCTCTTTAATCTTAAAAATATGTCTGGTTCTAGCCAACCAGTTTGCACCTAGACTTGGTTGAAACTTTGGGTTCCAGTAAAACATAAAGTAGATCCCCAATCCTGAAATATGCCCCCACTGTTCTAAATAATGCAGTATGAGACATTGGTAGTCCACTTGAAGTGCTGTCTAGTTAATGTTCAGTTTAGGGGCATCATTACAGGGGTGCAGATTACACCAGGTGATACCTTAGAGGGGAGTGTCACTTAGTGCACTTATGAGAAGAGTTTACCTTTTAGGTCTGGCATCTCTGCTGACCAGGAAAGAAAAAGAATGCCTTTTTTTTTTTTTTTTTGCCTCCCACCCAGCAGTTCTGTCAGATCCAGAAAAGGCTGTTGGATGGCAAGAGTATCTCACCCCCACCAGTGCCACTTGTGGGACCGGGCTGCCTTCCAGGTCTGGTGTCCCTGCTGGCTGAGCAATAAAGAGAGTCACCTCCCTTTGTCACTCACATAGCAGCTCTGACAGATCTCGAAAAGGTGTTGAAGAGAGGAGAAGGTATTGAAAACCTATCCCCACAAGGGATCAAATATACTAGGTACACCACTGGGGAGAATATTGGGGAGAAATATACTGAATATGCCACTGGATCAGTTCAAAGTTGAAGAAAAACAAAGAATGGGGCACCTGTTTACCAGTTAGCAACTGGAAAGCAGACCAACCAGGTACACAAATCACCTTATAGTTTTCCTTAGGGATAAATTTTTGTTGTTGCTGAAAATACTAGAAATCTTGTTTTTAAAAATGTACTGTATTTTTCAAGTGTTGGGAAACACTGATGGGGAGAATCCTAGAATAATAGAAATCTTCACAGTTCAGAACTTATTCTTTGAAATAATTCCATGGAAAATAGCATTTTCTGAGCAGAAAATACTGAATTTTTTTTAAAAAAATTGCAAACGTACTTCCCCCACCTTCACATACACAGAATAAATCCCAAAATGTAAAGATTTATGTTGGTCAGGATTTTCTTTGTCATGGTTTCTAACACTTTTGAAACTTTAAAAAACGATTTTGGGCAGAAATATTAGTTTCAGTGTGGTAGGTTTCCTGCCCTGAAAATGCTATTTTCTTTGCAACAAAAACATGAACAAATTTTGTGCAAAATAGGTCTCCAACTACAGCACTTTCTGAATAGAAAAACCATTTGCTCACATAAAATAATATTTCTGCACAATAGTTCTATACAGGAAATGTTATATGACTCTAAATAAATGAAGGCCACAGCCTGTCTTAGCAAAAAGCAAAAAAAAAAAAAAACCAACAACAACAACAACAACACGCGCACTTAAAAGAGTGTACTGGAATGGCAGGGTATTGAGTCATTGCATTGAATGGAATCCATATTCCAGTATTTAGTCAGAAATAATTGTTTCCACCCTACCCAAGGACTTGTCCACATGATTTAAATATTTCTCATTCTATTCAAATATAATGCAATCCCTCCACATGCAATTTGGAAGAATTTGGGCTTTTTGCCAGGTTCCCCCCCCCCCCAAAAAAGTCCTCAAACTCTGCAGAAAAAGGAATTGTGGTGTTTACCTGAGTATCTACTAGTATCCTTGAGGATGTGCATTATTAAACATGTGGCCTTCTGTCCACTTTACATTTTTGCATGGCTGCACATTTTCAGCAGAGGGAGAGCAAATACATGCAAATTTGTGCAGGAAAGTGACAACATTTATGTGAATGTGCAAAAACCTGCAGCGATTTGCATAATACACTTACATGTAGACCAGCTTTAGGTTTGTTGAGTGGCCAGCAATGTGATGTGCCATCTAGTAGTGATAAAGTGCCATCGGTCCATATTTGAAACATGCCACCAGGATATTATCATGGGATTAAATAAGCATGGAGAAGGGGGGGGGGGAGACAGAGAACAGGATGAGGGAAGAAAGGACTACTTTAATCAGTTCTATACCTCCTCTTACCCATTGCCAGTATAAAAAAGATCATGCCAATTACAGAGTACTATAACATCCAAAATCCAGAAAACGGTGATACCTTTATGGAGACAACCAAAATGCACAAAATACAGGATTCAGTTTTTCAAATCTTCACTGTCTTCTTCATCAAGCAAAGGTGTTACAATGATGCAGAAGAAAGAAAAATATGTTAAAGTCACAGCCCTACAATTTGTCAAGATGTTGTTGTTCTCAGTTAAGATGACATGCAGGGATATCCATGCAATTTTGTTTCTTTCAGTTTAAGCTGCTTTTTCGTCTAGAGCCCACATGCCCAAAAATGAGAAATACCTTCTGCCTATCATACCATCTTAACTGAGAATAACAACATACCATCTTAACTGAAAACAACCATCCTAACTGAGAACAACAACATCTTGACAATTTTTCTTTCTGCTGTATGATTTTTAACACCTTTGCCTGATGAAGAAGCCAGTGGAGCTTTGAAAGCTTGTAATATGTATTTTGTGCATTTTGGTTTTCCGCATAAAAGCATCATTGTGGTAGAAAGTAAAAAAGCTGTAGGGGAACCATTCAAGATTACATGAAGCATATATCATTGTGTGAATCCACAATGAGTCAGAGCTCTGCTGGATCTAGTATCCTGTTTCAAAGGATGGTTAAACAATGCATCTGGGTAACCACAGTCATAAGTAATTCACATATTACTTTCTTCATGTCAGTGGAGATAAGTTGAATCCTGAAAAAAACTAACATTCAGGAAAATCAGTTGTCTATGACCCATCCCTTATGGCTTTAGTATATTTTATTGGTAAGACTATTAACATTAACTGTTGCCATTGCACCATACATACATATCTGTTCAGTTATCTTACAATTCACTGTCATTATTTCACCTTTAATAAAGCATAATTAGTGAGGAAATGTGGATTCTGCTAATACATTTGATTTCTGGATAATGAGACAGATTTAATTTACAACTCCCATGTTCTGAATAGACTTTTCAATGCACAAGTTTGAGTTCTTTAATTTTTAATTGCAGAAGGATGGCTTGGAAGAAAAAAAAACATTGACCCAATTATACATGATGTTTCATTAAAACTATAGCAAGATGAGCTCTAATTTACCTCTGTTGCTTTTGGGGCTTTTAATAAAAGCAACTGAATTCCACTACATTTTGAGACAGGAGACATTACAGACTACAGAACTTATCTGAAATTTTGGCCCACAATTTTCCACTCCCTGTTCCTATTTCTTGGTAATGTTCCAAAGAATAGAAACCAGAGTCTCCAACTTGGGCTGCATCTACACTACAGCATTAATGCAGTTTGACACCACGTTAATTGCCATGGCTCAAGGCTATGGGATTTTGGGATTTGTAATTTTGTGTGATATTTAGCCTCTTTGTCCAAGAACTCTAGTGTCCCAAGAAATTCCTAATCCCAGGATTCCATAGGATGGAGCTATGGCAGCTAAAGTGGTGTCGAACTGCATTCATTCTTCAGTGCAGCAGCAGCCTTGATCAATGTAATAGACCCCCTGTAGTTATTTTAAGAAGCAACCATCACCATTTATGTTCAGTTCTACAGATAATCAAATGGAAGTTCAATTCCAAACTGATGTCTGACATTCATGTCCAGACTCTTTGTACTATCTTTAAAAGGTGAGCTTTCACTTTCTTTTCATTTTTTTAAAAATTGTGTACTTCTCCAAACCACAGGGTTCCCCATGAATGTCATTCTCCAACCTGTTATCAACCACTACTAGTGACAGAATGTTGTAGGATACATGGAAAGTAAAGCACATGTGAGAACAAGATTGATATCACCATACCTAGCATACAGGAACTTTTTCTGCCATATCTGTATCAGAGTTTGGAAACATTACTTTTTGAAGTACCATTCCAAGAATCTCTCAGCTAATATGATCAATGGGAGCTGGAGTCTAAGAAAGTAACTCTTCCAAGCTCTCATCTGCATGACATAGAGGTAATAACACATACTTATCTTATAGAAAACATAAATGCAGGATGGTGTGATGGGCACATTCCCAAATGATGTTATGTTGTGCTTAACTGGCCACAACTTTGAGTAAACAGACCATGGGTGCATCTACACTGTAGAAATAATGCACTTCAACAACATGTACTGCAGTTCCATCCTATGAAATCCTGGAATTTGAAGGTTTAACCTTTGCTGCTATGTAGTCCTGGTGCCTCACAAAGCTACAAATCCAAGGATTCTGTAGGATGAAACCATGACAACTGAAGTGGTGTCAAACTGCATTTTTCTACAGTATAGTTGTACCTTCTAAATAAAACCTGCAGTCCTATGTACACTTACTTGGAGCAACCTCAAAATGGAATCCAGATTGACAATCCTTTATTACTGATGAGAGGTGCTAAAATGCAGGCCATAGCTTGGTGGAACTGGATACTATGCTTTGAATGCAAGATGTCCCAAATTCAAATCCTGGCATATCCCAAAGAGAGTTAAGGCAGGCTCCTGTCTGAAATCCAGAAGAGCCCCTGCCAGTCAGTAAATAATACTGAACTCAGTGGCCCATTGGAAAGGCAGCTCCCTGTGTTCCCAAGATCAAACAGAAGTGCCTTTATACACAGTTAGGTGATCAAAATTTAGGAAGAAAAAAACAAGTATAGACAAAGGTGAGTAAATAAAGCCCTATTCAGGCACCCCAAATGTGCTGCTTTATCATGGTCCCTACCTGCACTAGAGAGTTCTTTTTGCATTCAAACAGACATAAGAGTAGCCAACCGTTAGAACAGGTTGTTGATGTGTTTATGCGTACATGTCTCTCTGTGTGCATTATGGTTTCCAGCTTGCTAGAAGATTCTGGTAGTCTACAATTTAACATTCCAAGTTTAGTAGAACTCCATTTCAAACCCTACTGTCAACCTGACAAGGTTACGATATATCCATTTTATAATTTGATCATAGTACAGCCCATTTACTGCATGTTTACAGTACATCCTGTTTAGGCTGAACACAAGAACGAGGCTAAAACTGTCTCTATACTTGATGCTAGACTGGCAGACTTCTTCATGTAAAGCTTACATTAAGTAGTTTGATAGTTTAACATAAGTTAGACACACAATGTAAAATTTGTTCCCATGTTCATTTACATTGCAAAGATAACACATACTAAAAGACTTCATAAATTTATGTAATGCAACTACCATTTTCCTGATTGCACTGAATGTTCTCTATTTGCCCAATACAAATGCCAATATGTTTTTTTGCTGAGAGAGAAATTATTATAAAGTATATTATCAACAAAGAATGGATAACAAATTTCTGTTTTATTTGACTTAGCTGATCAATTTGACTTTGGATGCCAAGGTACTACAATTTTAACTGTTCGGTTTTCCCTTCGTATGTGTCTGAAGGTGCTAATATTTAGACAATCATTTTGTTAATTTCAAAAAACTTATTTTGCACAAGATTGCATTAATATGCAAGGAAAAACTAATTTCTAAGAATATTAAGAGCTCTGGAAAGAAATGAAGCTATGAATTTTTTAAAAATTGGGTAATTTATCTCTTAAATTGGAATAACCAAAAATTTTAAAAATAAAAACTATCCATATTCTGAGAGTAGCAATGCTAGTTGCAGGATGCGACAGATGATTGGGTGGGTAGCATTTCCCCTGATGTTTTATGTTTGTTGTTTCTTCAATCTGAGCAACTTTCCACATGCAACTCACTTCATACAGACTGAATTCCTCCTCTCTTACTCATTCTTCAGCTTAATGACTGATCAGCTAATCAGCCCAATTATTTCCCACCTCAAAAAATCCCTTTTAGACTGGCACCTCTGATACTTTAGGCACCAGTCCAAAACTAAACAACTTGATTTCTGAAAAGCCAAACCATATTTGAGCAACCTACTTTCCCTTGCACTCCAGGACCAGTAGATTGTTTTGGAACATTTGCCAAATGGTCATAACACTCTGGGCTCATTCCCACTTGCATTTAAACCAGTTTGCGAGTTGCATTGACACCAGGTCAATGAATCAATTCAGGCCGATGCATAGTTCCCACTATGGAAGCAAATTATTTCCTTATTCCATGGATTTGTGTCTTTTTTGACACAATTGTCATTCCCACTAGATTTGCGCCACTACAAAATGCATGCTCAGTATCAATTGCGATTAATCCATCCCACTCTTTTTTTTTAATAATCTATTCATCATCGGTGATGCAAGGAAGGAGGGAGAAGGGTGAAGGGAGGGCTGGAAGGATCAGTCACCCCCCAAAAATTGAAGACTGTCCAAGAAAAATATATATACGGAGGACATCCCCAAATCAAAGCCCAAACCACTGCTAGGAATGTCAATGCATGCCTCTTGGTCCTGCTCAAAATGGATGACATTTCCAAAGCAAAGCCCAAAGCTCTCCTAGGAATGTCAGTACATGGTTCTTAGTCCTGTTCAAAATGGAGGACCTTCCAGAAGGAGATATATATATATATATAGAGAGAGAGAGAGAGAGAGAGAGAGAGAAAGGACATTCCCAAATCAAACCCCCAAAAATCACTCCTAGGAGTGTTGATGCAAGGCTTCTCTAAGTGATGCTAAGAATGGAGGATATTCAGGGGAGGACTTAACACATGGGTGGGGGAGGTGGTGCCCTCCCAGCCTCGCAGGACATAGGGAGTTGAGGTGGTGACCTCCTAGCCTTGCAGGACATAGAGTGGGGGTGAGGGGGTGGGGGTTGAAATTCCTTCAGGACAGAAGGAGGTTGAAATAGAGGACATGTCCTGGAGAAGGAAGTCATCGGCTCACCCTGGACCTCTCTCCAGAGCTGGGGGTCTCTGCACCTGCCCCCGGTCCTGTCTGCCTCATAAAGCCTCCTGGGAGGC
>CM034706.1:180789871-180814500 GCA_020142125.1 Phrynosoma platyrhinos | reverse complement strand
TTTCTTGGCAGATTTCTTCAGAGGAGAGGGTTTGCCATTTCCACCCTCTGAGGCTGAGAGAGTGTGACATGGCCAGGGTAATCCAGTGCCTTGGAGTCATTTCTGGCTTATTTTCCAAAATGGCGGCTGCGACATGTGCCGTGGTGGCTGCAGCTGTGGGCGGAGAAGGAGGGTGCGCGCATGCGCATGAGCACGCACGCCACCATCCCCCCCCCCTCGGCCCAGCCGAGACCTGGGCTACAGGAGACTGGCCCAGGTCTCAGAAAGGTTGCCTGTCCCTGCTCTAAACTAAAAGAGTGTAAAGCTGCATCTACACTGTACAATTAATGCAGGTTGGGCCAATACAGAAGGCTCTTAGCAACCCCTGGGAGCAGCAGATCATAGCTGCGGCAACCACATGCCACAGCCCCAATCCTCCTTTTTTGCCACCCCCAAAAGAGCAGCAAAATGCTGCTCCTTTTTGGGTGGCAAAAGGTTGTCCTTTCAGCCACCACCATGGCTTTTTTGTGCTCTTTTGGTGCAGCGTGTGTGCACGCTGCACCAGGAGGGCATCCTGACACTGCATGCCATGTGGACAGGCGCACAGCATCAGGATGGTGTCAGAGTGGAGTCAGAGCCGCCGGCATGCAGCTGCCCCACCCCAACCCCACCCCCAGGCCGGCCCTTTGTGCCAGTCTGCATCAGCACATTGACATCATTTTAACTGCAATGACTCAATGCTATGGAATTCTGGGATCTGTAGTCTTGTTAAATATTTAGCCTTCTCTGTCAAGATCTCAAAAAATTACAAATCTCAGGATTCCATAGGATGGATACATGATTGTTAAAGTGGTGTCAAACTGCATTAATTCTGCAGAGTGGCCATAGCCTGATTAAGCATACAAAGTCACCCAGTGGGTTTCCATGGATGATTGGACCCAATTCCCCAGAGTCCAAGTCCAACACTCAAGCCACTACACTACCAAATCAGCATCACCATTTTAAAGTCAGCTTTAATATCTCAATAGAGATGCAGGTCAGTGCCCCTTCATCATCACATTGCATCTCCTAAAGTAAGGTTGTCCTATCAGGATCATTCCAGGTCCTGACGTTTCTCATAGCTAAAACCTTAGGATGAGCAAGGCTTCCTGGTGATGCCACTAAGAGTTATGCCATAGTTCTATCCACAGTTGCTCACAGCTTGCCATTCAGCTTTCCTTATATGCTGCTTGAGATCCCTCTTGATTGAACTCAGCTTCCTATAAGCAAACTATCCCCCTCAGCAGACCAGGGCGTCCAGGACGCCCTGGTCCGGAGCGCCACGGGGCCATGGCAGCCGCACCATGGCGCTCCTGCAGCGACCCTGGAAGGAGCGCCAAATCAGCGCTCCTTCCATAAGACAGGGAAAGTGCGCCCTAAAAGCACTTTCCCTGTCTTTTCCGCCGCAGCGCGTCCGGTCACTGCGGCGGGAGGTCATCCCCGGAGCGCCGGCCATGCGGAGGGCCAGCGGCTCTGAGGACGTGCGGCTGCTCCTCCTCTTCCTGGCCTCGGAGACGGCTCAATTAGCCGTCTGCCGAGGCCCTATGTGCTTCACTATTGACCTATGCTGTGGTCCATTCCTTGCTAGATGAGGAGTAGAAGAGGGCAATAGAAAGAATTCATTGAAAATCAAACATTCAGGAAAGTTTTGAAGGGGGGGGAGAAAGATGACCCTATCAAACAGATGTTTTAGTCACAAAAAGGAGCAAAGAAAAGTACAATGTCATTTCAGGGAGCAGAATGCTTAAAAGAAAGAGCCCTTTCACACCATACAATTATGACCCTTTGACTGTACTTTAACTGCTATGGCAACATCCTCTGGAATCCAGGAATTTGCAGTCTAGGGAAGTATGTTTAGAATTCTCTGCCAGAGAGCTCTAGCACTTTACAAACTCCAAGATTCCATAGGATGTAGCTACAATAGTTAAAGTGTAATCATAGAGTTATAACTGTGTAGTGTGAAAGGGACATAGATCCATGCAACCACTGCTGTTGGAGGCTGTCTAGATTACCACACTATACTCATATAGTACTGCTATTTCACTATTAGTGCTCTGTCTGACTCCTGCTGTATTCTGGGATTTGCAGTTAAAGGAGGGGCGTTCAGAATTCTCAGCCAGAGAGCTCTTAGGCCTCATTGAACTAAAAACTTCAGAATACAGGGGAGCAGCCAGAACAGTAAAAGTGGAATAGCAGCACTGTAAGAGTGCAGTGTGGTAATGTACTGTTTCGTGTAGTGTGTCATGGACTGCCCTAGGTCTGACTTTGCTTTAGAGTCAGAGTCAGATTCTGAGCCTGATGAAGGAACAGATCTGGGGTTACCTGGAGGCTCTGTGGTCCCAGAAGAGAAACAGGAGGCTACACAGGGAGAGACAGACTCTATGCTGCTGGTACTAGGACCTGCGGAGTGAAGACAAGCCAAGGAATCCCTGGAGCATTCATCTAGGCTAGAAGCCAAAAGGACAGCCAATTGCAATCATCTGAGGCATGCTGAAGCTTAACTAATTGTGATCAGCTGAGGCAAGCTGAGGCTTTAAAAAAGGCTCCATATGATATGATTCCCAGCAATCAGACTTGGAGCTTCTCTAGTTGTTGTGTATCCTGTTTTCTGCTATTGGACTCCTGTTTTCTGACCTCTGGAACTGCCTTGTGACTACACTTCTGGACTTTTGTTGTGTGACTTTTGGAACAAACTCTTGACTACTCCTTCACTTACTCCTCTGTGGTGCTATCCTCGGAAGATGTAAACAGGACAATCTTGTCAGCTGCCACATAAATCTCTTTAGACAGGTCTAATGGATGCACTACAACAGCAAAACCAAGAATTGGCTGCCCAAGTATTGCAGCTGGTGGCCACTGTAAATACCTTGCAAAGGCAGATTAACCAGCTCCAGCAGCTGGTGGCTCCTGCTACTCCTCATTGGAAAGTGCCTATTGTTTTGCCTGAGAAGTTTCTAGGGGAGGCTAAGTGATTGGAAGCCTTTTTGGCTAGTTGCCTGTTGTATATGAATGTGAGAGGGGAGATTTCCCTACAGATGCTGTGAAAGTTGCCTAACTTATCAACCTCCTCTCTGGGTCTGCAGCCAATTGGGCTACACCTTTGATTAGGCAGAACAACCCATTACTGAATGCCTATGATTTATTTGTAAGGGAGTTCCAGAGAGCTTGGGGAGATCCAGTGAGGACTGAGACTGCTGACCAGGAGGTCTGGAGCTTTTATCAAGGCCAAAGTACTATTTTGCAGTATGTGACTGCTTTCAATATGTTGATTCCTAATTTGGGCTGGAATGACCCTGCCCTCTAGAGCCAGTTTAAGGCCAGACTAGTGGAGGACATTCTGGATGAGCTAGCCTATGCATTTCCCCAGAGACTTTACACTTGTTAATTGAGCAGGCATTGTGCATCGATGGAAGGCTGGAGACATGCTGCCGAGCTCACTGGGGGTCTGCACCTTGCTCCACTGCTCAGCCTACTTGGACACCTTCCGTGGTTCCACGACCTGCTCCCCCAGCCAGCTGGACACTTCCTGTAACTCTGAGACCTGCACCTGTATCTGGAGAGGCCGCTGTCAAGCCCATGCAGCTGGGTGGGGCTCAGCCTCCCCTCTCTGCTACCAAAAAGGCCTCTGTTTGTACTGTGGTGAAACTGGCCACTTTGCCCAGAATTGCCCAGCCAAAGGGCATGGCCTTTCTTAATCTCTGGGAAGCACAGTCCCCCCAGGTCTAGGTGGGCTCGCTAGTCTGGGGAGGTGTGGCACCAATCCATCAGAGCCATCCAGGGAACTCAAAAAAGACCCCTTGCTGGTAACTGCAACCCTTTGGCTCACTCAAGATAAGGCAGCCAATGTTAGGGCTATGATTGACTCTGGGGCTTCCAGAAACTTAATGGACTTGGAGTTTGCAGCCCAATACCATATTCCATGGCATCCACTGCCTGAGCCTCACCCAGTGGAGACCATTGATGGTCACCTTCTGAGTTCAAGACCAGTGATGTACCAGACAGCAGTACTGACCCTTGAGATCCAGGGCCATGTGGAACAGGTGCAGTTCCTCTTGGCAAAGGTTCCATATTTCCCATTAGTGTTAGGCTTGCCCTGTCTCACCTGACATTACCCTCATATTTTGTGGTCTCGCTAGGAGGTACTCTTTGCCTCTGAGTATTGCCAGGAGCATTGCTAGCCTGAGTGACTGCAGGTGACTACAGACTCCAGCCAAGAGCCACCCCATGCAGAACTGTCCAGCAGTATCAGGACTTTGCGGATGTGTTTGATAAAAAGGAGGCAGACCATAGAGACAGACTCTATGCTCCCAGTACCAGGACCTGTGAAGTAAAGACAAGCCAAGGAAATTTTGGGGTGTTCATCTAGGCTAGAAGCCAAAAGGAGAGCTAGTTGCGATCAGCTGAGGCATGCTGAGGCTTTTAAAAAGGTTCCAGATGACATGATTCCCTGCAGCTGACAATCAGTCTTGGAGCTTCCTTAGTTGCTTTGTATCCTGTACTCCAGGAGTAGGCAACCTTTCCCCTTTAAGGGCCGAGGGACTTCAGCTCCCAGAATCCCAGGAGCTATTGGCCAACATGGGACTATTGGCCAACATGGCTGAGGCTTCTGGGAGCTGAAGTCCCTCAGCCCTTAAAGGGGAAAGGTTGCCTACCCCTGCTGTACTCTGCTGTTGGATTCCTGTTTTCTGAACTGCCTTGTGACTATGCTTCTGCTTCTCTCTTTGCTGTTAAGTACTGGACTCTTGTTGTGTGACTTTTGGAATGGACTCTTGACTACTCTTTCACTCACTCCTCTGTGGTGCTGTCCTCAGAAGAGGTAAATAGCACATAGAGAACATCCTGTTCAGTTACAACTGACATCTTTTTGTGGTCTGAGTCTTATGTCTTGAACACCTCCATGGCATGAGATAAGATGAAGATGATGATCAGATGAAGATTTCCCCTGACTGAGGATGCTATGATAAGGAAACTGCCAGTTGAATCTTTGCCTCTCCTTGCTGCTATTGAAGACACAGGAACTATGCCAACAACGGCTGGAGGGAGATGACATTCTATGTTCTGTTCGAGTTCTGGGGCCCTTACAGGATTTTATTCACTCATGTAGCAGTCCAGTCTGTAATTCTAGCCTTCCTCTTTTCCTCTAAATGCCCGTTTAGTACTAAGTGCATTGATTCATATGACACTTGGTGTTTTTTTTAAATCCTTTTACAATTCTTCACACATAGCCTTCTAGCACTGGCCTTCTAGACCCTCATTCTTCACACTACTTGTTTTCACAGTATCATTCTGCTAGTGTCAAGCTGAATGTAAGCTGATACACTGCTATCCTACTCAGTACTACCAGCCAACATAAATTTAACATATTCTCTGTGAGTCATGAATGCATTACATGCCTCCTACTCCTTCATTAAAAAACTGTAGGAGCAGCATGACTCAGATTTGTAAGTCATTCTTTTTTCCCCCTCCACCAAGAGTTCTTGATATTTAAGGCTTGGTGTGTGCATCGAAGCAATATAATTATAAAGGTGGGGGGAGGTATATTCACCAACCATATGAGGCAGAAAAAAGACTTGCTTTCAATTAGTTAATTTATTCCTAAAGAAGAGGAAATCAGGCTATTGTTATAGATGATTAATTTAAAATGTGCATCATCTTTCTCTCTAAAAAGGGGGGGGGGGTAGAGGGAGGGGGAAGAGAGATGCAAAGAAAGCTGAGAATTTCTTACTCTCAAAGTAGCACATTTTGAAACTTGAAATCTCCATGGCAACTGAAGGAAAGAGTTGTGAGCATTAAAGAAGGAAAATAATTCATTATTTACAATTAGCCCAAGCTGTTTTGAAAGCATCCTCTGAAATGCAACCACACGCTGTCTCTGTACTTTGACCTATTTGGTCTAACATGTTTTGACCAGCCAGCCATTTGGAGCCAGATTTTCAGGTCACAGAAGAAGAGGAGACGATGAGTGGCCACTGAGGCAGAACAAAAAGGTCAAAATGCTGTCAAACGTGGCTAAACATTTGCACAATGAAAGGTAGTGTCAAGGTTTTTCTTCTGTTTCTTCCGCTTGATATGGAATTGTAAAAGGTCTTGTCACAAGGCAGCTTTGCCACCTGCTTTTTATACAAGAGAGTTTGTGTGAAAAAACAAAAGCACTCCTCTTGACTGTGCCTTCAGAGACTGGTGGATGTCAAAGATTGCTTCTCCCCTCAGGAAGAAGGAGAGTGTTTGGGGAAACTTGCACAGAGGGTACATGAGAAGAGTGTGGCTGTCAGCCCTATTCTGTCTGAGCATTGGATCTTTCCAACCTCCATAGCATCCTTCCCTGTTCAGTTCAGCTCCAGTGCAGAGCTTTTAGGCTTGTAGAGTTATTGTTCAGCTGCAGTTTTAATATCCATCTTCAGCAGTAAAGGTTTTTTAAAATAACAAACAAACAAGCAAACTACAACAGTGTTTTTATTGGTAAACCAGAGATATAAGCAGCATCAGATATAGGTTCACTTGCACAGGCTTGAGAAACTTCTGAGCTATGATTTCTGTCTTCATTGCCATGTCCACAGGCAACAATACCCTTAACACCCACCAGTTTGCCCCTCTTGATTTCTTGATACTTTATAAAAAAAATTTAAAAAAGACAGTGTACTCCACAGAGGCTGGAAGCCCCATTTTTATTTCCTAAAAATGGTGGATCTGGATACTAGAAGGGATTAGGAGAAATGAAGAGAATGCATTCTGCTTAGGGATATGTGGTCTAGGTTTAAGTGAAAACTGGAGAGGGCTCCTGCACTTTTAATAGTTGTGTAGAAAACAGAACTTCAGCCAGTGTTGCTTATTCTCTGGTTAGGTGAAATTCTGCTGAAATTCCCTCTTCTACATAGACATTAAAGGTACAGGATTTGGCTTCTGTGGCCACGGGTTTGGGGCAGGAAAGGTTTTGCATTTTGGAGTTCTTACATTTTAGCAATTTCTTGGGATGTGTTTGTTTCATTTGTTTGCTTTTATAGCCAATTTGCCTTCTGGGAAATGTTTGTTTGATTACTGACCATACCCTCCATGTAACTATTTTTTTGAATCAACTTATTCTCCCACAAAGGCAGCATTTTGAGAGAGCACCATTACCATTAATGATTGGCCCTCTTCTCCAGGCACTTCTGTTTATCATAACTCTGTTAATCATTTTCCCCTAGTTATAATTATTTAATACAAATGGATTCAGAACAAGACAATAAACATTCAAAAAAGAAGAAAATAAAGGAGAAAGAGAGGAAAAGAGAAAGGAATGAAAAAACCCAAAGAGAAAAAGCCTATATCCATATAACTATAATGTTGTTACTTTATGTGCTCAAGTGGTTTCCAACTTATGGTAACCCTAAGACAAAACTATCATGGGTTTTTCTGAAGCTGAAGGAGTGTGACTTGCTCAAGATAACCCTGTCGGTTTTCATGGTTGAATGGGGAATTGAACCCTGGTCTCCAGAACCATAGCCCAGTGTTCAAGCCACTACACCAGGCTGGCTCTCATATATGTATTCTGATTTATGGCAACCATATAATAGGGTTTTCTCAGCAAGTTTCTTCAGAGGGGGTTTGCCATTGCCATGTTGCCATTTCTATGGCTGAGCTGAGATTCAAAACCTGATCTCCAGAGTCAAAGTCCAACACTCCAACCACTATACCATGCTGGCTTTCATATACATATATATGAAGATATATAAAGGTAAAGGTAGTCCCTTGACATGAATGTATAGTTGCAACTGACTGTAGGGGGCAGTGCTCATCTCTATTACTAAGTCAAAGAGCCAGTGTTGTCTGAGGACTGCTCTGGTGGTCATGTAACCAGCATGACTGCACCAAATGCTGTTACCTTCCCACTGATGTGCTATCTATTTATCTACTTGCATTTGCATGCTTTTGAACTACTAGGTTGGCAGAAGCTGGGACTAGTGATGGAAACTCACCTCATCATGCAGCACTCAGGCCTTGAACTGCCAACCTTCTGATCTTCTGATCATCAGAATTGTCATTTTAACCAATAAGCCACCACCAACCTTATACATATATTTAGCTATGGCTATATCAATATAGATGTATTGAGGGCAGCTAATAATAACAACAATATGTATATATTGATATACATATATATAGCTATATCTATATCAATATAGATGTACATATTGTTGTTATTAGCTGCCCTCAAGTTGACCTCAATTCATGGCAACCCTGTGTATGAGACATCTCCAAGACCCACTATCCTCCACTGCTCTGCTTAGGTCTTGCAGACTCAGGCCTGTGACCTCCCTAATTGAATCTAGCCATCCAGCATGTGGTCTTCCCTTCTTTCTGCTATCCTCAACCTTTCCCAGCATTACTGTCTTTTCTAATGAGTTGTGTCTTCTCATGATGTGGTCAAAGTATGAGAGCCTCAGTTCCATCATCTTGGGTTCTAGGTTTGATCTGTTCTAGAACCCATTTGTTAGTCTTTTTGTCTGCCCATAGTATTCTCAGCACTCTTGTCCAGCACCACATCTCAAATGAGTTGATTTTCTTCCTAGCCACTTTCTTCACTGTCCAGCTTCCACATCAATACATGGTGATGGGGAATACAATGGCTTGGATTGTCTAACTTTAGTGGTCAACTCTATATATTCATTTTAGGAGTCTGTCTAATTTTTCCATGCTGTCCTTCCCATGCATATTCTTCTTCTAATTTCTTGGCTGCAGTCAACATTCTGATCAATGTTTGGTCCAATGTATGGAAACACTTTAACTATTTGAATTTCCTCATTGTCTAGGTTGAATTTACATATTTCTTCTGTGGTCATTTTTGTTTTCTTTCTGTTCAGCATTAAGCCTGCCATTATACTTTCTTCCTTGACTTTCCTCAGTAATTGTTCCAAGTCTGTGATGTTTTCTGCTAGTAATATGGTGTCATCTCAAATATAAGATTGTTAAAGTTGCTTTCTCCTATTTTCACTCCTCCTCCTTCTAAACCTTCTTTTTATATGATATTTTCTGCATACAGATTAAACAAATAGGATTTTAATATGAAGCCTTGCCTTACCCCTTTGCCAATTGGGAACATTCTGTTGCTCCATATTCTGTCCTAACTGTAGCTCTTATCCTAAGTAACAGATTTCTCAGCAGGACTATCAAATATAGTGGTACTCCCATTTCTTTAACTGCATTCTATAGGGGTCTTTTTGTGGTTTTTTCAGGCTATGTGAACATGTTCTCGAAGAGTTTATTCCTGACATTCCATAGCTTTCTATGATCTATGTAGTAAAAGGCTTTGCTATAGTCTATAAAGCACATGTAGATTTTCTTCTGGAATTTGGTGTATTTATTCCATATTCTGCTTACATTATTCGATCTGAAATTAATTGAACTGAACTGAAGTGATGATCACATTTTATGGACATTACTGCCTTTACTCTTTCATTAATATGTTTTTCATACATGGCCTCTGATTCATTTCATTGACATATTACCATCAGGATGAGAGCTCAAAATGGCTCTAAAGGGAGGCAATATAATTCAGGAAGCATTACTCTTACTTGAAGCTGGATTAGTGTACCCTTGCAGATGTTATGTCATTGCCAACATCACTGGTCCCAGGAAAAAGATGCAGCAGCATGGACCCTAAGACAGGGTGGGTCAGGGAATCTCAACCCCCCTCCCACAAGACTAGGCTACCAGAGTATGTCCCCCCCTATAAATGATCTGGCTAAATGGGACCAGCAAGAGTTCTATATAGTTGAGCCACTTCAAGAATTATCAATCAGAAGTATCTAAATAGTCAAGTACTTAGAAATATCAAGGCAGTTATTGTTATTGAGCTCTCCCAGGAGTAATAAAGGCTGTGTGAATTTCTCCTATGCAAACATGCTTGGGAGTTAGCTACACTGAACACACACAGGACACTTCTGAGAGTGCTTCCAGACTGTAAAAATAATGCAGTTTGACACCACTTTTGCTGCCATGGCTCCATCCTACAGCATGCTGGGATTTGTAGTTTTGTGAGACACCAGCATTCTTTGGCAGAGAAGGCTAAAGCCCTTGTAAAACTACAAATCTCAGGATTCTATAGCATGGAGCTACAGCATTTAAAGTGATGTCAAGCTGCATTATTTCCACTGCAAGTAGGCAAAATTAGTAACAACCTGCCTGCCAACACTGAATACCCACCTAGCTTAAGAAGAGACCCAGAGTCCCTACACAATGGAGAAAGAAAATGGTGCCAAAATAACAGACTGTTAGGGGACATTTTATATGTGAACCCCCAGAAGTGGAGCTTTGTACGGATTATTTTTGGCCTTCCAAAAATACTAAATGCACCTTTAAAGTGTTCACAGGTTAGCCTTTAGTGCATTTATGATTATTTTAAAAATATGTATGGTGAATGTCTCACATTTAACAAACTGTGGCAAATGTATTTTGCCTGTGGTGGTCAGAAGGAGCAGTCACTTTATTCATTTCTATCTGTGACACATTTGACTGCTCTTACTTGCTACAAGCAGCTGTCTCTTGTAACCCCACATGTTATAAGTGGAATGCACTATAATGTCACTGTTTAGTTCAATATTGGATTTTGTAAAATCCATTATACAACAGCAGGCTGTCTTATTCATACACAATAGGAACTCTCTCAAGTTAAGGTCAGATGCTGCCAGTGCTGTTTCATGTTTAAAATATTTACCCGTGTGGGGAGTCCAACAGTAAATTGAAATGTTTCTTGAAAAAGAGTTCTTATCCTTCCCTTTCTGTATATCCTTGGGCATGTCACAGCCTTCAATTCGGACATACCTCCCCAAAGCAGTTTCATACTCAGGGTTATAAGAGGTCTCAAATCAGTGTCAGAACCGTCAACTGCTTTCATCATTTAGATCCCTCCCTTTCACCCTAGGGTTGTGCATATAATACCCAGTGTGATATACAGGCAGGGGAAAAAGGCATGATGGGTCATCTTTTTGCAGAGTTCAGTGGTTCTCTCAGTCATTTCAGATAGTATTGTGAAATGTGTGTAGATGAATAGGCCTTGAGCATATTTGAACCCCCACTGTATGCAAAATTCACATGACATACCTGCAGAACTTGGAAATGTTACTTTTTGGGCCATAGCTCACAGGATTCTCCTGGCCAGCATTGTACTGAAAAAAGTAACTTTACCAAGCTCTGTATATAAAACTCTTTCCATACCTCACTGAACCCCTTTTTATAGTTGAAAAATTGTTTGTATGGATGTTTGTTCGTAGATTGTGTGCATCAGCGCATGTAGGACCAATATGCCAGGGGAAAATGTCAACTGAGCCTCAGTCATGTTCAGTGTCATGAGGAGTAGGATGTTACAGCAATAGAAAATGTGCATCTATTAAAAGCAGAGAAGTTTTGGTTAACAGACCTGGCTGGCATAATTCTAATAAACCCTGTTTCTTTTTTCATAACTTTAAGTCTCTATAAATTCCAAATAAATTCCTGAACTCACTGAAGACTGGATATTTCAGTTAGTGTTAAGGCTGCACTGAACTCAGCCTGTTATTTCTACTCATGTATGGGACTGCATAGTATATGTCACGTAATCCTGTTTCTCTTTAGGAATGCTATTACAGCCAGGGAGTCTATTAATGCCTGCCACCTGTGTCTATATGATATATAATTAATGTGGTTGGTTCTCTTTTGGCTGCAGCTCCATCACTTTGCTTGCCAGTTATTGATTGTTTTTATTTTTCATGTTTGGTGGTTTCTCCTCTCTCCAAATGTGTACAGAAAGGAACACATTAACAGTCAAAATGAAATATAAAGTGATCTAATCAAAATGGCTAAAATAGTCACTAGTATTTTTATCAGTTTAACTCAAAATTCAAGGCTATAGAAATTCAAAGTGCTCAGCCCCGGCAGATCTGGGACATTTTCTACAGCTGCAAAGTAAAACAGCAAAACTATCCTAATAATTTGCAACTTCTTGAGGACACTTTCATGGATCTAAAGAGAGCTATAGGATATAATTGGATGGGTCTGTACTTTTCTGTACAATAGTCCAAACCATGGAGACTTACATCTTGAATCATGCCCAGAGGTGGTTGGGCATGGAAAGTTGTGTTTAAAATATTATTTTGAAACTTTTGTAAGCACCCAGGTCACAATTTTGGTGATCATTCTTAGTTCAATCTTGGTGTAGATAGAATTTAGTTGGCTCATCCCTGTCAAACACTAGCCATGGGAAAACACAAATACACTTAAACCGGAAGGCTTGATTTTAATATCTTGACAGCAGTACATGCAAAGGGGATGTAGGAGTCTTAAGGCTCATTCCCACTTGTATTTAAATCAGTTTGCAAGTCACATTGACACTGGGTCACTGAATCAGTTCAGACCAATGTGTAGTTCCCACTATGGAAGCAAATTATTTGATTATTCCATGCATTCATGTCTTTTTTGACATGATTGTTGTTCCCACTAGGTGTTCCATCCCAGTCTTTTTTTTTTTTTTTAATGTCACATCTATGCTTCAGTGGTGACACAACGAAGGAGGAAGAAGGGGGAATTTGATTCCCCAAATCAATGCCCAAAACACTGCTAGGAATGTCAATACATGCCTCTTAGTCCTGCTCAAAATGGTGGACATTTCCAAACCAAAGCCCAAAGTTCCCCAGAATGTCCTCCATTCTCTAAGTGATGCTCAGAATGGAGGACATTCAGGGGAGTAAGTAGAATGTGACCAAAATAATAGGGGGGCTGGAGGTGGAAGCGAGTTGTGTGTGTATGGAGGGGGATCTTTTGCCAGGCTGTCGGATAGACCTGGGGGGAAGGGCAGGGATCCTCTATTTTCAGGAAATGTCCTTCATTCCAACCTTCTGTTCAGGAGGAATCTCAAAACATGCCCCACTTTCAGCATGACAAAGTAGCATTCCCTCCCTTGTTTTCCTTGCATGTCTTCCACTTTGCAGTGCCTTGTTCTCCTTTGTGGTGAGGGCATCTGGTCACCGTGAGGTGACCCACAAAATACACACACACACACACACACACACACACAGCATTTCACACATCGAAGAGATCTTAGGTCCTGCTCCAAGACCAAAGAGAATGAGGAGTGGGTGACGAGGTTCTGGACCCCTGATGCTTCAATGCATCCCTCTGACTCCTCTGTCTGCCTGACCTCCCTTATCCATGGTGACCAGATCTCCTCACTTCAAAGGAGGACAAGGTAACCTTCCAAATGGTGGACACTCCAGGAAAAAGGAGGATGTTTGCAAATCAAAGCTGCAACACACTCTCACTGTCCAAGAAAGCAGCCAAGTATGCTGATAGCCATAGTCATAAAACAAAACAGTCTGCAAAGCTAAGGCATGCAAGAGTTCTGTGCACACAAATAGTCATAAAGCAAATGTCTTGTAGCAACAAACCAAGGGTATAACTAGGCAAAATCCAGGGTTCCAGAGAGAGATGAGTCATGTAGGCAATCCAAGGTCAAGGAGTCCAGAGAGACAAGGCAGGCCAGTAATCCAAGCATCAAGGTTTCCAGCTGAGAAGACAAGGAGAGTCAGGATCAAGTGTGCTTTTATTATTAAGCTCAGATGACAACTTTGCTGGCATCCAGCACCTTTTTAAATTATCAGACCACAGGTGCTCAGCTGTTGTTGATTGCTTGGCGTTTTTCATAAAGCCTACTCAAGTGCCAGAGGTCCTCCCTTTCTGCTCAATGCTGACTGAAGGTAGGTACTGTGTCCTCTATGTTTGAAGGCTCTGCTGCTGAAAGGCTTGGCTACTGAGCCTCCTGGGAGGCCACAGACTCTGCTGGAGCTAGCAGAGGCATACTAGGGCCAGCATCAGGGTCAGGCTCCACTGCAGCTTCAGACACAGGTCCCATTTGAGACTCTGGCTCAGCCTCCTCCTCGTCCTCCTTGTCCTCCAGTTGGGCGAGCATGACACTCACATAGAAATGTCCATCCATGCTTCCCCCTCATGCTCCAAAGGGAGGACACTGAGGCATTCCACAGCCACATGACTTCTTCATGGAAGTCAAAAGACAGCATTGTGGCAACACTGAGAAAAATGGCGGCTTGCCCAAAACCAGGGACGGGATGGGTACCACCCCTCTGTCCACCCTAGTCCCTCCCTTCCAGTGCAATGCAATTCAGATCCATCATTCCCACTTGCTGAAAACACTTTCTAATTGATTCTTTTCAAAAGAACCACCAAAAACTACTTTTTAAAAAGAGTGCTTTTTGTGTGTGTGTATTTGTCTTGCTTCAAAGCGAGTCTGAACTATTGAAATTGCATCTGAAACCATTTCCAGTGTGAACAAGACACATATAAAACAATCAGCAAATCACTTCAAATCATAGTGGGAATGAGCCCTTTGTGGACTACAGGCTGAACATGAGTCAGTACTTTAATGTGGCGGCTAAGAAAGACAGTGCAATTCTGGGCTGCATCAATAAGAGTATAGTTATCTAGATTGAGGGAAGTAATAGTACCTCTCTTTTCTGCTTTGGTCAGAACTCACCTGGAATATTACCGTATGTCCAGTTCTGGTTGTCACAATTCAAGAAGGATGTGGACAAGCTGGAATATGTTCAGAGGCGGGTGACCAAAATGGTGAAAGGCCTGGAAACCATCTCTTGTGAGGAGTTACTTAGGGAGCTGAGAAGAGAAAGTTAAGGGGTGACATGATAGCCATGTTTGAATATTTGAAGGTATGTGTATGGCCCTTGTGGGCTTTTCCAACTCTATGAATCTGTGATACTAGGAAGGAGATGTACTTTATCTTCAGCTTGTTAAGTAACATATTTTATTCTTTCATGACTATCTGTTTCAAGTGCAATGGCAAAGTGAGGACTTAGTTTTCAAAGGAGTTTGTGAGGAAGGGCCATTGGGATTAGAATGGGCACCAACTGTCATCCTTTTCTATTTCTTTCTAATTTAAGATTAGATAATATAGCTCAGAACTACTCTGTTCCCACCAAGAGCTTTTTGACCCAGTGACTACTTCTCCAGGTGTTGTGCGTATCTTTATCATGCCATGCATGTATCTCTTATTTTTTTCTCATCCACAGAAAAGTTCCCAGCTAAGATTTCCCTTATGCAGCGAGATAGGCAGAGCAGCAAGAAATAGTATGCACCCTGTCCCAATATCCCTTGCCTGATTTCCTCCTGATGACTTTTACACTAGGAATATTATGCAGAATGTGCTGCTAAAATGGAATTTCATTATAAGTTGCATATTTTTGCTCATCTGCTTCATTTTTCATGTAAGCAAATATGTCAAAGACTGGAGGTTTTCAAAAGTGCACCTGGGATTTTGACTGCCAACTGAAGTAAAGCATGAATCCAGCAAAGAACAGTGGGCAAAACTCCAAATTCTTTGATGCATACTTATTGCCAGATGAATACCATAACTTGGAAATACTACTGCTTTTGAGTTCTTGTTATTTGAACCAAATCTTTGGCAGGATTAGCTGTTTTTAAGAAGCATTTCACTATATTCATTTTTCTTATTTCTTTCTCTCTCTCTCTCCCCCCCCCTCCATTCTCCCCTCTTTTTTAAAGCCTGGTAACTAAGGCAACTGGTTTTATAGGTATCAAAATGCAAGAGCTATCCCAATACACTCCTTAAAATTTCTCTCTAAAACATGCAGGATGTATGATGTGATGTCATGAACTCTGCTAATAAGTAATGCATCCATTTGATTCCTGGTAAGACGGTTATGTCCTATCCCCAAAGCCTTTTGTATAATATGCATGCAGAGTAAGAAAAATGCAGTCATTTCCCACAAGGGTCCTAGGTTTCAGACCTTGGGCACAACTCTGACAAAGTATTCTTAGTTATGATTTCAAGACCTGCTGAATTTTCACTCCTGGGGAAAAATATTGACTAGGTGCACAAGGTGGGAAAATCTTTTAAACAACACTATTTAGTGGGAATGACACTCCAAATGTGTTTTCTGTCTCTGTACCAAGTGCACTATTGCCTTTGTGCACACTTCAAAGGTTCATTGCTGCATCTTAAAACTATGGATTATTTCCTCCAAACCTTTGACATGCTGGGTCCCTATAGCTGTGGTTTCTATTGTTGTTTCTAAAAACTATGAACAAGTCAGATTTACACAATCAGTATGCATTTTGAATCAAGGCCAGTGGAACACCAGATTCCACATGCATCTTCTACCCCCAGATAACTGCAAAAACTGATCGCGGCATTCCTAACTTCTAAAGGATGAATATAAGTTTTTATTTCTTTATTTTATTTGTCTGCTGACTTTCTCCCTGAATGGGCCCAAAGGTAACCCCTAGAGACAAAACATTAGAACAACCTTCAAATAAATTTTAGAAATGAGTTAAATCACTAGGGATTTTGTTTTGTCCACTTCTTTTTGGCCCGGGCCTTCTGCGTTGGGTGGGCTTGGAGCTGCTTCTGGCTGCGTTAGGGCATGTGGTGTGCAAACGACTGTGGTGAATAGAATGTCCAGTAGGCCAATCAGTCCAGTAGACCATCATCAGAGGAGAAGCCAGAGGCAGAGCCTCTGAAGGCAAGCCTAGGACCCAACAGTTGGAGTAGAGAGTTGAGAATTAGACAGTTGAAGGTTGTTGTCAGGGAGTTAAGCCAGAGGGAGGGCTGTGTTTTGGAGAGTTCCTGAGGAAACTGTAATTTTGTTAGTTAGAGTCCAGACAGGAAGAACTCAAAACACCTACAGAACTCTAAAGAAGGGAGTTGCTGTAGTGTTCTCTTCTGAGATATATTGTTACCCAGTGTGGCTGAAATATTAAAAGTGGAAACAAACATTGTTAGATATAATCAAGCAAGCCTACAGTAACAAGCTTTGATACAAGTTATAGTTATTCCATGCTGTTTTAAAATAAACTCTTGCTCTTATTGTTCTTATTTAAACATCACTTGGCCTATGTTTTCAGAACAAACCACGCTACTAACGTTTTAAGGTTTGAGGTGTGGGACATCATACAAAGAATAGTGTGGGTCCTTTACACATAAATTAGGTGGCAGGGGTGGGATAACGAGTTTCCACGGGACTGCCATCCAAATAGTCAATGCTAAAGGTGAAAGGTGGCAGGACTGCTAGCCACATAACAACGCCACATCCCCAATGTGGCCTAACAGTGACTCTTTTGGCCAGTCTGTTTCGGGCCTAGAAAACAATATAAAATTATTTTAAAACATACATATTCCTCCCTGTCTGGAATTCTGAAATCTGAAGTACTGCAAAAACCCAAACTTTTTCCTAGGTGGCTGAGACAGTGACACCTTTGGTTTTTGATGGTTCAGTGTATGCAAATTTTGTTTCATGGACAAATTATTTTAAAATATTGTATAAAATTTTAAAATACAACTAAAACATCCTGACAGGTAGCTCCTCTGCCTACACATTAAAGGTTTTCCCTGCTTGCACATTAAAAGCAACAACAACAACACATCAATTAAGCAGAATAGCATTGACTAAATCCTTTACAAATCCCATTTGATCCTTCTTAGCCTTGGCCATCAAAAAGAAGCCTAATATCAAAGGACTCTGGTACTTCATCAGTGGGACGTTTCCTATCTATACTCCAGGAACATTCTGGGACTGACCTTATTTATTGAACAATAAATAAGGATGAAACTGATTATCTACACCCATTTCAAACTGGCTTTAGGACTGGATTTGGAGTCGAGACTGCCGTGGTTGCCTTGACCAACGACCTGCGTCTGAGTATCAACAGGAGTAGTGTGACCCTGTTGGTGCTCTTAGACCTTCCAGTGGCTTTTGATGCAGTAGATCATAGCATCCTCTTGGATCGCCTGAGTGGGTTAGGAATTGGAGGCACTGCACTGTAGTGGTTCCTCTCCTTCCTTTCGGGCAGGTCCCAGAGGGTGCTGCTAGGGGACAGTTGTTCAGCAAAAAATCTTATGTGTGGCATCTCTCAGGGTGCCATTCTGTCCCCGATGTTGTTCAACATATATATGAAGCCGCTGGGTGAGATCATTCGGAGGTATGGGCCTGGGTGTTATCAGTATGTTGACAACACCCAGATCTATTTCTCCTTGTCTCGATCATCAGCCTCAAATCCCAATGGCATCTCTCCTCTCAATGACTGTCTTAAGGCAGTAATGGGTTGGATGAGGAAAAACAGATTGAGATTAAATCCAGACAAAATGGAGGTGCTCATGGTAGCAGCCACAAAACCAGGAATTGGGTTGCAACCTCTCGACCTGGATGGAGTCACACTCTCCGTGAAGGACTGTGTTTGCAGTCTGGGGGTGCTCCTTGATTCATCGCTCCTGATGACTAATCATGTGAATGCGGTGGTCAGGAGTGCCTGTTATCAGCTTCGGCTGATATGCCAGCTGCACACTTTCCTGGAAGTAAGGGATCTTGAGACTGTGGTGCACACACTGGTAGCCTCTCGCCTGGATTTCTGTAATGAGCTCTACATGGGGCTACTCGCATGCTTGGTTCAGGAACTTCAATTGGTACAAAATATGGCAGCCAGAGTGGTCCAGGAACATCTAGGAGAGACCACATAACTCTGGTACTAAAATCTCTCCACTGGCTGCCTATTAGTTTCCAGGCCCAGTATAAGGTGTTGGTTATTACCTTTATAGCCCTCAATGGCTTGGGTCCAAGCTATCTTCGGGACCACCTCCTCCCATACAATCCTCCCCACACACTCCGGTCCTATGGGAGGAATTTGCTCCAACCAACGAGATGTAGGCTGTTGGCAACCTCCCAGAGGCCATTCTCGGTAATCGCTCCCAGATTATGGAATGGCCTGCTGGTCGAGATCCATCATATTATCAGCTTAAGCAGCTTTAAAAAAGCTATGAAGATGGACCTCTTCTGGCAGGCCTTTCCTGACTAGATTACCAGCCCCAGAAGTCTGCCTGTTTTATTATCCTAGTTTTGGCTCTCCCACTGTTTGTTGTTGGTTGGTTGGCTATTTTTTGTTGTTTTTTAATTTTATTTTATTGTGGTGTTATTGTATTTTTGATATGTTATGTTAAGGTTTTAATTGAATCTGTAGTTTAATACTGTTTTAATGGGGGGAGGGATGGGGGATGTTTATTTTTAGATTTGTATGGATTTTAATTCTTATAAGCTGCCCCAGTTGCTCCACAGAGGGACGGGGTAAAAATAAATTGTATTATTATTAGTATTATTATTATTGAACAAGATGGCATTAAACTGCAAGTCACAGGTGTACCTCAGGAGCCAGCAGTAGTGTTTCTGCCAAACATTTCAATATCACACCTACCCTGGGTCTCTTGGTCTGATGTTCAAGAATATGACTTCTCTAATTGGCAATAGGGGAAGAATTTAAATGTTTAAAAAACATGGCTACTATACTATGTAGATTAATGTTTACTGAATGTGAAGAGGAAAACTACAGATGTTAATTATTATAAATTTTCATAGAGGTGGTCCTCATAAAAATATGGATTTTAGGAAATTATCACTTTTACTTTTTTGTCTGATCCGGGCATGGGACGGGATCGGGCTGCAATGGGGAAAAACAGGTTTTATTGCACACAAAATTGCTACTGCGCTGCCGTCCAACCACCACCTATCCCCCACCATGCTTATCCAGCCAATTTTGGTGGTACAGAAAACTTCTGTACTACCAAAATTAGCCAGCTGAGCATGGCTCAGGGACAGGTGATGGTCGGATGGCAGCACAGCAGCAGTTTCGTGTGCAATAATACCCATTTTTCCCCATTGCAGCCTGATCCCATCCCATGCCCAGATCAGGCAAAAAAGCAAATGCAATAATCTCCTTAGTTGTTTATTCTAATAATCCTGGAGCAACTTTTGTTTCACCCAAGAGCTTGGTAGTTCTCACATAGATTCTGATTTTTTTTTTGTTTTATTTTTTGCAAACCAGGATTTAATCTATAAAAGGTTTTTTTAATTATATGCCATAAATTATACAATTTGAATCCAACAGTGCTGTTGTGCTAACATAGGTGTGTTATACTAGCTGCATTGAATCTCCAGAGTTAGGGCAAGGAAAGTTTCCACAGCAATTTACCACTGCATTATTTAACTTGTTGTGTGGAAAAGGTAGCATGGCTGCACTTTCTCTTCTGTTACCACGTGAGCAACAGCTGTGTTCAATTCAGCTACACTAGCAGAGTGTTCTGAGTAGTACTGTCCTGGATCAAGGCCTTTACAATATCTCTTTACATATGCTACTTGGGGCTGTTCACTGATGTTATTTTTTTTCAATTCCAAACCTACGCTGACACAAATCTGTGACTAGATCATGGGCACAAAGAACAGCATCTTTTCCTGCAACTTTTTCTGGAGATACAGTTCTGGAACTTTGTTCAACTGATACCCTTTCATCCAAGCTGGAGATAGCTTTTATTAGAACTGTAGCAGACATTTATTTGTTTGCTTGTTTACACAGCCTACTGAATGTGAACAGTGAATTTTGAATATGAAGAGGGAATATTATTTCATATCTGAACAGTGTAGCCTTGTTGCTATCACTTTATCATTTTGATCTTGTCATGTTTCTCACAGGGCATGGATCCTGAGGTACTGAAAGTGGGAGGCATGTGTAAACTGTGCTCATACACAGTTCTGTCTGATTTTGTCAATTCCATCATGGCCCAGAGGTCATTCATATCTCTTGGGTTCCCTTCCAGAGTACATTTGCCTTGTGTACAAGGAACGTCAGGAGAGGAGTGCCTCCCATTTTCAGTACTCAGGATCTGTGCCCTGTAAGAAATATCACAAGATCAAAACAATAAAGTGATAGCAACAAGGCTAGACTGTTCTGATTTGCAATAATAGGCTAATATTCCCTCTTCATATTCAAAATTCACTGTTCACATTCAATAGACTGTGGGGAAAAGCAAACAAATAAATAAAATTATGAACAAAATGTCTCCCTGTGCAAGCTTCATTCTACTTATGATTCAACCCTTATATAACTCTACATCATCTATGAAATATTGTCAGATATCAAATATTTTAACAACCAAAGACTAAGCAGTAGGGATTTGTTGGCAGCCTCCATAAGGAAGAATTTTGGGGATCAAATTTATTTCACCTCTTGCTTTTAGTCACTTCTATTGTACTTGTATTCATTTTTACATTTCCATGATGAAAGTATTCCTTTGACATTGCTCTTGGCTCATTGCTTCACCATTGATAGGCAATAAAAGCATTAATATATTTAAAATCAGTCTGGATTTTCCATGCCACAGAACATTGCACCTTGATGCTGAATTGCTTTGCTTTCTTGTTCATTTTTGTAATAACTCAGGTGCTTGTTTCCTTTTAATTTCAGCCTTTTGGATCATAATGTTGCTCTGCACTGTTAATATGCAAGGCAGCAAGATTTCTTTGAAAAGGTCATTAATTCAACAAAGCTTTCTTATTTTCCTTGTCAGAAAACCCCAACACAATATTCAATAAATGTTGCTGTAGCAATAACTGATTACAGTCTAAGCAATTACAAGGAAATGGCATGAGAGAGCAGATTTAGAGTATAAATCCTTTATCCGTCATTTATGATAGCTGAGGGTCAGGGTGTTGTGTATGAGAGGTAGTTGTGTTATGGTCTCTAGTGTGGAAGGGGTTTAGCAATTATAAGGATCATGAGAAGTACAAATGTGGGGTTGGCCTCTCTTCTCCCTTGCAGTGTTCCTGGTGAAAAACGTTGCTTCAAAGCTGCTATTTGGACTGGAAATGAAATCATAAACTGGTACCAGTGTGGAATTTTTTCCTAATGGGGAAAAGGAGGTGGGAGATGGAATTTTCTACTAGGACAGGAAAGAAAACTCAACTCAGCTCAGTTCACTCTCCCCACCTGCCCTGATCCCAATAATTAACTCCCTCATTCCATAGCAAGGAGCTCCTTTTGGCTTATGAAATGTTGCCTGAAAACAGAGGCTAAGAAAGGGTGACCAATCAATCACATGCCACTCCTGGACCTTACTTTTGTGGCTGCCAAAAACCCTAAGTAGCCCTTCACGTGTTCTTGCAAGTCTATAGGGCCTCTTTGGGAGTTATTTTCATCTAAAAGCAGCCCAAATGCAAGATAGCCTTAATTTCGGAAACATCTTTCTGTCTGATGCTGTTGGCAGGACTGTAAAAAGCCCCGGTGTAGAGCACATAGTAAAAAAAAGTGCAGTTCCTTGTATCTTCTCCATAACAACTCCACTGAGTTCAAGATAGAGGTAGAGAAACAATTGCAAGATGGCTTGTATTTTCAACTGTGGTGCCCCTTTCCCTCTAGAGCAGGGGTCAGCAACATTTTCTTACCTGGGGCTGGTAAGGTTTTCCTCCGGTCTTCTGCAGGCTGAGGGTGGAAAATGGTGCCGAGCGCGCTCGCGCGCATGCACAATACTCTGGAAGTACTGCACATGTGTGAGCGAGTCGTGGCCACCATTTTGGAAAACAAAATGGTGGCTGCAACTCGTTTGTGCATGTGCCAAGTACTGTGCATGTGTATACAAGACGCAGCCCCCATTTTGTTTTCCAAAATGGTGGCTGCAACTCACTCGCACATGCACAATACTCAGCGCATGCGCAAACAAGTCATGGCCACCATTGTGGAAAACAAAATGGCCACTGCGACGTGTGTAGTGGCAGTGGTGGCGGTCGGTGGTGGTGGTGGTGGCAGCAGGACTGGCCTGGGGCTGGTCCAAAGGCCTCGGGGGGCTGGTCCAAAGGCCTCGGGAGGCCGGATCCAGCCCCTGGGCCATAGGTTGCCAACCCCTGCTGTAGAGCACCACAGAATGCTGCATATCATCATGACTCTGTCCAATAATATTTGCTTTGCTGTGGGAAGAGAGGGTTACCTAACATCTGGTTCTAATTTCCTTTGCTGACTCATATACACCATGGCAAACATACTGGTTTTGCTTTAAGCTTTGACAACCACCAGTAATAAGGTGTGCTCTGTCTGAGAACTGAAGGACATTTTTCTGCACTTCAGATTCAGGTCCATTTCAGAGGAAGACAATGGGAAACCATCTCTAGATATTTCTAGGCTAAGAAAACCCTTTGAAATTTATGGGATCACCATAGGTCAACACATGACTTGAAAGCATAGAGAGGGGGGAGAGAGAGGGGAGTTTATCCTAATTTTGATTTGAACCTATACGGTTTTCATTTTGTTTTACTTTTGTCTGCAGTTTGTAGCTTGGCTGATGTGTCTGGAACAGATAAGGTCTTCAGGCACCTTCTGCAAGTTTATTTCCATGGAATGGAGTTGTCTGGCTGGATTTGGGATAGGGTTCCTGTAGTTTTAATCCTGAATGTTCCTCACCTTCCAAACTCCAACTTTCAGCCAAAGTCATCCCTGCCTAACATGGCTATTTCCTTCCCAAGTGTAGAGAGTGGTGAAAGGGGCAGGGAGCAGCACTCAGCTCTATTCTTGTTGTGGTGCCTCTTCTTCACCCAGAATGGATTGGAGAGCAGACCAACCATCCCACAAAACCTCACTCTGCTCCTTTGCATTGCCAGGTCAGTTAAAAATAAAACGCACATTATTTACGACCTCCTCTTAGATGAGGATGCCGGCCTGGCTTGCTTTACAGAGACCTGGCTGGGAGAGGATAGTGTGGTTACTTGGGCGCAGGCCCTCTCAGCCGGGTACTCTGTCAGTGAGCAGGTGAGGGGAAGTGGGCGGAGTGGCTCTGGTTTACAAAAACAACCTAACTCTGACCAGGATACCTGTTCGGAACACAGTCTACTTCGAGTGCATGTACCTTAGCCTGAGGACCAGGGATAGTCTAGGGATTCTGCTAGTATACCAACCACCCCATTGTCTAGCAGACTCCCTAACTGAGCTGACACAACTGGTCTCAGAGCTGTTGTTGGAGTCTCCCAGACTTTTAGTTTTGGGAGACTTCAACATTCCGCTCAGGACCAGTTTAACAGGTGCGGCTCGGTAGTTCATGAATACCATGACTAACATGGGCCTATCCCAACTGGTCATTGGGCCCACACATTGTGTAGGTTATACACTCGATGCGGTCTTTAGTATGGAACAGGGATATCTGTGAGCGGAGATTATTGGGACCTCTGCCTTGTCATGGGCAGATCATTTCCTGGTCAAGACGAAACTGAGAGCTCCGATCCGTCTCACCGGGGGTGGTGGACCTATTAGAATGGTCCGCCCTCGAAGGCTAATGGAACCAATTGGATTCCAGAAAGCCTTGGAGGGTTTGATGGTTGGAAATGCCGGCGACTCTGTTGAGGCTTTGGTCAATACTTGGAACACCGATCCGACCAAGGCTATTGATCGCTCCCAAGTGTCCTTGCCACCCCGCTCCAAACTGTAAGCCTTGGTATACACTGGAGCTTAGAAAAATGAAGCGGGTTGGACAACGACTAGAGCGCGAATGGCAGAAGACTCGGCTCCTATCCGACAGAACTCACCATAGGAACTTTGGTCCTATCAGGAGGCAATGCACGCAGTGCAGAGATCTTTCTTCTCTGCACGTATTGTGCCTGCAGAGTCCCGTCCAGCAGAGCTGTTTAGGTTGGTGAGGGAGCTGATGCAGGTACCCCCTGCACCAAATCCCTTACTTAACCCGACGACAGCCTGCTGCGACTCATTTAACAACTTCTTTGCAGATAAAATCTCTCAGATAAGAGCTGACT
>CM034706.1:180777315-180789771 GCA_020142125.1 Phrynosoma platyrhinos | reverse complement strand
GGCTGGCTGTCCAGGGGGGGATGCATTGAGGAGGTTCCTTATGGACATAATCAATGCATCCTCTAGGGAAGGATATATTCCATTATGTCTGAAGGAAGCGGCTGTTAGGCCACTTCTGAAAAAACCTTCCCTGGACCCCCTGGATGTGAATAATTATAGGCCAGTCTCTTTATTACCATTGTTGAGCAAGGTGATCGAGAGGGCGGTTGCTCTTCAACTCCAAGCTGTCTTGGATGAAACCAATTATCTAGACCCATTTCAAACTGGCTTCAGGACAGTTTATGTTTGAGACTGCCATGGTTGCCTTGATCGACGATCTGCGTCTGAGTATCGACAGGAGTAGTGTAACCCTGTTGGTGCTCCTAGACCTCTCAGCGACTTTTGACACGATAGATCATGGCATCCTCTTGGACCCCCTGAGGGGTTTCAGCATCGGAGGCATTGCATTGCAATGGTTCCGGTCCTTCCTCTCGGGTAGGTCCCAGAGGGTACTCCTCAGGGACAGTTGCTCGACTAAAAGAGAGCTCACCTGTGGTGTTCCACAGGGTGCCATTCTGTCCCCGATGTTATTTAACATCTATATGAAGTTGCTGGATGAAATTATACGGAGTTATGGAGCTGGGTGTTATCAGTATGCTGATGACGCCCAGATCTATTTCTCCATGTCTCGTTCATTGGTTTTAAACTCTGATGGTGTCTCTTCTCTCAATGAATGTCTTCAGGCAGTAATGGGCTGAATGAGGAAAAATAGATTGAAGCTGAATCTGGACAAGACGGAGGTGCTCACGGTAGCAGCCCCGAAACCAAGAATTGGGTTACAACCTCCAGTCCTGGATGGAGTCACACTCTCCTCCAGTGACTGTGTTTGCAGCTTGGGGGTGCTCCTTGACTTGTTGCTCCTGATGGTGAATCAGGTGAATGCGACAGTCAAGAGTGCCTGTTATCAGCTTTGGCTGATATGTCAGCTGTGTCCTTTTCTGGAAGTAAAGGATCTCAAGACTGTTGTGCATGTAACAACAATGGAATGGGAAATAATGGTTTAAGAAAACACATTATATTATAGGTTTGTACTTAAATTTTTGTATATAGAATGTTGGTATTATATTTACAATAGTATGGAAATTTTTTGTGATATAATTAAGGATAATATAATACTAGTGGTTATTAAGTCTTATACATACTAAGCATTTGTGTAGATAAATTAGAAAAGTTAGTTAAGTTAGATCAAATAATATATAGGATAGGTACTGGTTATATTTAGAATTGAAGGATTTGATTATCCTCTCTTCCCGTATAAAGGTGTCCTTATTGTATATTATCAAATGTAAGTTAGGATTGTTAGTGATGTAATAAGTTAAATAATTCTGACTATAAGGTCATGTTATAATATGATATATGTGAATTTAATCCTTTGTACTGCTAAGGAAGATTATGTCTTAGGTTTGTTTGTCAGTTTGTCGTGTATGTTATGTTATATGTATTTTGTTAATGTTGTGTTGTTATTGGATTTTCTGTGTATTGTGTATTTTTTCTTTCATTTTGTTTCTTTTAATATTTATAATAAAAACTTTAATTAAAAAAAAAGACTGTTGTGCACGCACAGGTAACCTCACGTCTAGATTTCTGCAATGCGCTCTACATGGGGTTACCGTCGTGCTTGGTTCGGAAACTGCAGTTAGTACAGAATATGGCAACCAGAATAGTGTCAGGAACATCTAGGAGGGACCATATTAAGGTCCCTCCACTGGCTGCCTATTAGTTTCTGGGCCCAGGACAAGGTGTTGGTTATCACCTTTAAAGCCCTAAATGGCTTGGGTCCAAGCTATTTCCGGAACCGCCTTCTCCCTTACAATCCTCCCCACACACTCTGGTCCTCTGGGAGGAAATTGTTGCAGCCACAAAGATCTAGGTTCTCAATTACCTCCCAGAGGACTTTTTCAGTTATCACCCCTAGATTATGGAATGGCCTGCCAGACAAGATCCGCCAATTGACATCTTTAGCCAGCTTTAAAAAAGCTGTCAAGATGGATCTCTTCCGGCAGGCCTTTCCAGGATAGATTATCCCGGCCTCAGGAACTTTTTTCAGACAGTTCTCCCTGAGTCTCTCCTTACGTGGTATAATGTCGCTGTTTTCTTTTTCTTTTTTCTTATTGTTATTACTATTGTTGCAGCTAATTGCTGCAGTTCCACTCTGTTTGGTTTTTAACTTCTATTCAATTTAATATTCTTTTAAGGGGGTCAGGGATAGGGTTGGGATGTATTGTATTTTTAACTTGTTAGCTGCCCTGATTGATCTCAGAGGGGCAGGGTATAAATTATTATTATTATTATTATTATTATTATTATTATTATTATTATTATTATTATTCACAACCCTTTCCCCTCTCTACTGGCACGACAATAGCCATGTTGTGAGGTGACATCTGTGGATGAAAGCTGGTGTTTGGAAGTTAAGTTTTATAGTGTCTCTTCCTGCTCCATAATCTGTTCAGTATTAAAGTTACAGCAATCCCATCTCAGATCCAACCTGACAACCCTACTATGGAATGAACAAGTTCATCTCTAAGGAAGGGGTGGATGCAAAGGAACTGGATAGCCTGGAAGGCCACTGCTGGATGAATTTTTGCCTAGGCTAATGCTTGGCCATATCTTCAATGAGAGCCATCACTCTGCTTGTCAGATGGAGACCTTGCCATCTATATGCCACATCCATGCTCTATTAGAAAAAGCTTTGAATTCATTTAATTTAATTAGTCTGCTTCATGTTTTCCACTTTCTGGTTAAATGGCAGTGAATGCTCAAGACAATGAAGACCATGTACCTCTCCACTTCTGCTCTCGATTTGGTCACCATGATATTGTCAAGTTTTTGCTTCAAAGTAATTTTGAAGTCCAGCCTCATGTGGTCAATATTTATGGAGACACGCCTTTGCATCTGTAAGTAATGATGAATGTGAGAGCCCTTTCTTCTTAACCTGCATTGGCCTCCACCTTCCCTTCCCTTACCAATATTTTTTTTTCCAGCGCTTGCTACAATGGCAAGTTTGAAGTTGTGAAGGAATTAATTCAACTTTCTGGAACAGAAAGCCTCACTAAGGAGAACATTTTCAGTGAAACTGCCTTTCACAGGTAGGCCATTTTGTATATCTGTCCCCACTGGCACAGGGCTGGGTGTCACAGAGAAATAATGCAGGCCTAGTTTAAGCAGAATAGGAATAGAAACACAATATTGTTCCTAAAATCAAAGGTTGATGTGCTTTGTGCAAACTAAGCAGATACATAGAGGAAAGATAATATCCGATGCTGAGAGAGCTTTTGTGGCAGACGTGTGGGGTATAAATATTCTAAATGAAAGGAATGAATGACTGAAATGAGTTTGTCAACAACTGCATGAAGTGTTTATCTTCAGAATTTTGAACAAAACTTTTTAAGACTGACATATACTTATTTCAGTATAATCATAAACCTCATTAACTTAACAAGCAACAAAAATCCTGTCAGTTTACCATGTTGTGTTAAGGGCTTTCCAGATCCAATTAAGCTCCAAAACACTGGAAGATTGGAGTTGTTGAGAGACACTTCTTCTGCCTTAAATCTGAATGTCTGTCAGTGGCAGATTGGTGGATCTAAGACCTAAATTTATCAGTTCACTGAAACAGGCTCATGGCATCTATGTCACTGAAACTATAGCCCAACTAAAGAGTTTTCCACATGATATTATCATGTAGTTCAGGTTTATAAGGAGGAAGGTAAAGGTAAAGGTATTCCCCGTTGACAAGGTTGTCAAGTTGTGTCCAATCATAGGGGACGGTGCTCATCTCCATTACTAAGCCAAAGAGCCAGCGTTGTCATAGACTACTCTCTGATTATGTGGCCAGCATGATTGCACAGAATGCTGTTTACCTTTCCACCAAAGTGGTACCTATTTATCTACTTGCATTTGCATGCTTTTGAACTGCTAGGTTGGCAGAAGCTGGGACTAGTGACAGGAGCTCACCCCGTCATGCAGTACCCGGTCCTTGAACTGCCAACTTGCCAACCTTGCACTCAACAGAGTCAGTGTCTTAACCATTTGAGCCACTGTGTCCTTAAGGAGGAAGACTGCCATATTATTATGGAGAACTACTTGTCTAACCTCAGCCCTTACATATGGTTTACTTTTGACTAAATTGTATATAGCTATACCATGCAGAGAGCCAATGTGGTATAATGGTTTGAACATTGGACTGCAACACTGGAGACCAGTGTTCAAAGCCCCGATCAGCCATAGAAACCTACTGGGTGACCTTGAGCAAGTCTCACACTCTCAACCTCAGAGAGACAAAGGCAACCCCCCTGAACAAATCTTGCCAGGAAAACCCTTAGGGTGACCATAAGTTGGAAATGACTTGAAGCACACAACAGACTAATAGAGTGTTCAGCCTGACACTAACTGAAAGAGAGAAGTTGGTAGCATAAACTTTCATAGACTTGAGTCTGCTTCCTCAGATGCATGGAGTCTTGGAAAGTAGACTCAAGACTACATAAACTCATGCTACCAACTTCTCTTGTTTAGTCTCATAGCTGCTTCAGGATCCCTTTGCATACCTGTAACATGAATAGCTTTAATGTAGCATGAGGGTTTAGAGACGCTCTTTCCAAATGCCTTGGAGGTTCGTGTATATTCAGGAGTGACAGCAAAGAGTACCATTCCAGATGATGTTGGAATTCAGTTCCCAGCAGCTCTGTCCTGCATAACCAATGGTTCTGTATGCTGGAAATCACATTCAGCAATATCTGAAGCACCACACTTTGTCCAACTCTGGTGTGTGTGTGTGTGTGTGTGGTGTAGTGGTTTGAGCATTGGACTACAATGTTGGAGTCAGCTCAGCCATGTAAACCCACTGGGTGGCCTTGGGCAAGTCACATTCTCTTACCAATGACAAACTGCCTCTGAAGAAATGTGCCAAGAAACCCCATGATAGGTTCACCTTAGAGTCACCATAAGTTGGAACAACTTGAAGGCATATAACAACAACAAATATATATAAACTATATTACATATGAATGCAACAAATTCCAAAATCCACAAAAGAGTGATACATATGGTTAGGAATGGGATGTAGACAGTTCAATGAGTGTGATTTTAAATGCAGAATTTTTATTAGTGACAATTTCATTAACATAATGGCACCAACCAGGGTAAAAAGCATCTGTTATACAATACAAAGCTTTGGTGATATATATTTTTATTAAAATTTTACTTTCTCTCTCTGAGCAGTTTTGCTCATTCTGCACTATGGGGAAATGTTAATTTCCTGCGTAGGATCTTTGTTTCAGGATTACAAAATCCAGTGTGGGGGTGTAAAAGAGGAGTGAAGGGTAATGGTTTGGCTTTACTAATGACTAGATTCCAACCCTATCATTCTGGCATTGGCTATCAGTTGGGTACCTGAGTGCTTTGTTTGCATGGTATTTTCAGCTGTAGATTCCTTGCATTGCTCCAACACAGAGACAAATCTGGAATTTAGATCCACTACTCTGTCACTGACAGCCATTATCAAGGGAGAAGTTAAGCTGGAACTAATCATATCCTATAGACCGCATCTGTTGAGTGTGGGCCTATAACCTCCCAGGGAATATCTCTTTATAAAACTGGCCTGTCTCATTTTCAAAGAGTGGGTGATATTGAGGGGGGAAGAATGATGATGAGGTGGCAGTAGTTCTCCTGCTTCAGAAAGCAGGATTACTTAGGGCCTTTACAGACTGTCAGAAAATGGATTATTTCTGAAGTGTGTTTTGTCCACAGACTGATGCCCAAGCCTTGCTTTCTCCCCATGTTAATTGAGAGTATGGGGGGTTGCAGACTGACAGAAATAGTGCAAATTGAGTCCACTTTTAGGGTTAGGGTTAGTGCTAGGGAATCATGGGAATTGGTTTTTTTTCCCTGAGACATTGAGCCTTCTCTGTCAGAGAGCTCTGGTGCCACAATAAAATACAGTTCCCATGATTCCCTAACCCTAACCCTAACCCTAAAAGTGGACTCGATTTGCACTATTTCTGACAGTCTGCAACCCCCCTATACACTCAGGGCCTTTACAGACTGCCAGAAATAATGCAGCTTGAGGCCACTTTAACTGTTCTGGCTCAGTGGTAGGGAATCATGGGAACTGTATATTTTTTTTCAGGGACATTGAACCTTCTCTGTCAGAGAGCTCTTGTGCCACAATAAACTACAGTTCCCATGATTCCTTAGCACTGAGCCAGGACAGTTAAAGTGGCCTCAAGCTGCATTATTTCTGGCAGTCTGTAAAGGCCCTTAGGCTACCATTGGCTTATAGAGAAAGTTTCTGTGCTGCAAAATGACTGGAAGGGGAAGTGTTAAAGAACCACTTGCTACACAGTCTTCTTCTGCTTTAGTATGCCCACTCAGACTGCTTTAAGTGAAAGAAATCTCCATAGGAAAGAATCGCAGGCCACCGCAGGACATGCTGTCTACATTTCTGTCTCATTTCCTCAGTTATAAAATGAAAATTGCAAAGCTTTATAGTGGTGTGAAAATGTGAAAGATAGAACCTGTGAAGCATTTTGTATAATAAATGTGCTGTAAAAATGACAATTAATATAGTAACATTTATTTTGATCTTCCAAACATCTGGGAAGCATTTCCCATTGAATTGTGCTAGCAATAAAGTCTGCAATTGAGTTTCCTACCATTCTCCATAACGACCAAACTACTCTGAGAATTCATTGGATTTCTGCAAAGACTTGTTACTTCCATCTGTTACCACATAGTACAAGAAGGCTATCAGTGAAGGTGGGGATGGGGAAAGATCCAAATAGTTATCATAATTGTCTGATTCTCATTTAGGCACTTAAAGTTGATAGCCTGCAAAATGTCCTATGCACACATTATAGTAAGATGACAGACTGAAAGATGAAACATATTTTTATTTATTTATTTATTTATTTATTAAGACACATATATCAAGCCCTTCTATTTCATTCCCAGTGTTCAAGGCAGCTTGAAAAAGGTGTTGCCACTGTTTGTAAAAAAAGCAAAAATAATTAGTTGTTAAAAGAGAGACAGAAATAGCAGACTGATATTTTTAAAAAGCAAAAACAAGGGGCTCAGCTGCAAGAGATTTCCCAGTGCAACAGCTCTTGCCCATGTGACAAGAAGCAGAAATGCAACCAAGGACATGTGCCACAGCAGAGAGCCCCACAATCTGGGCAGGCTGGTATGGCAGGGGCAGAGAGCTTTAGATATCTACATTACGTGTTTGTTTGAAGATCTAATGTTTAATAATACTGGATCCTTGAATAAATATATAATTCAGAGCTTTCTTAGCTTCTTGACTTTTTGTTCTTGGCTGCCTTCCACTCATTTCCAACTTATGGCAACCCAAAGGCAAATCTGTCAGGTTTACTTGGCAAGTTTCTTCAAAGGGGGGTTCCCATTGCCATTTTCTGAAGCTGAGAGACTGTGACATGCCCAAGCTCACCCAGTGGTTTTACATGGTTGAGCTGTGACTCAAACCCTGGTCTTCAGAGTCATAGTCCAATGCTCAAACCACTACATCAGGCTGGCTCCTTGATTTGACTTTCTGCTCTAGCAGTATGTTTACATACCCAGTTTGAGTGCTGGCCTTCTCTTCTCTTCCTCCTTCCATGAAAGGGATTGGGAAGGGTGCAAGGCCAGTGCTGGCTGGCAGCCTTGCCTCCCTTACACCATCCTATGTATGTTCTTGTGTAAGCATCTCCCAGAGTTTTGGCATATGAGTATCTGGACATTGTGAAAAAGGAAAAAATGTAGCTATGATAGGGATCATTCCAAAGCCTTGGGTCAATCACAGCAAAAACTCTGTTTCTCTCAGCAGATATTCTTATTAGCACAACAAAGAACTTTGCCTACCTAATACAAATTTTATGCATGTTCATATAGGGAAAGATATGTAGATGTAGCCACACAGGATTTTCTATACTATCCTCTGTGATTATGATGCTTATGTGTTATTGGTCAACCATGTTCCATTTTATTGTGACTTTTTTAAAAAATTCCTACTTTATACAGTGCATGTACCTATGGCAAGAACATAGAACTCGTAAAGTTTCTTCTTGACCAGAATGTGTTGAACCTCAATCACCAAGGAAGAGATGGGCATACAGGTAAGAGTGTAAAGACAGGTGATTTTGTGAGAAAGAAAGAGTGCAAGAAAAGAACTGCAACTTTTAAAAATTCAAATACACCAACATCCAGTTGAAGTCAATTGTAAAAAGTTGGACAGAAAACTGCCAGTTGCACAATATAAAAGGACAACATAGTAGAGTCTGTTCAAAGGAAATCCCCTTCTTGTCCAGCATGCTGCTTCTCACAGTGGCCAGGTAGATCATTCTGAAAATACACAAACCCACAAACACAGCTTTGGAAGTCATAAGCATATTATTTTAACTACTGGAAAAACCTTATCCATCTGTAAAATACAGCTCTCTGCCCTGAACACTTTGCTCACTGTTTCAGTCAAAAAACCTTCCTCTAGCCAAAGTTGTCTCCTATGAGGTGGATGTAGGCTCCTGAAATCTTCCCACATGTGTTACACATGAAGGCAAAAATGGCATTTGGAGAAACTTCCCAGAATGAAGCTTCCTTGTTCAGCACTGTGGCACCCATGAAGTTTAAGCCAGAAAGCTGGAAGAGCCAAACAACAAAATTTGGGTTGTCCAGTATCTGACAACATAACAAGATAGATTATATCATAGTCATTAGACCAGTTCAGCCTGCTGATATGTATGGTATTCAGTCTGCTTACATGAATGGTGGGCTCAAGAGTGTACCCACAAGCCCCACCAATACTGTCTTCATTCTCTATATTGCTTAGAGTGGGTTTCAGAAGCAAGGCACTATAGAAGGGTTGGCCAGGTGAATTGCCTGTGCTTGTGTGAGAGGATACACAACTAATCCTCACAGTCAGGACCTGAAGAAATAGATGGCTCTGCATAGAGTCACTCTGAGAGGAGACACATACACACCATATGGCTATCTTGCCAGGCAATGGAAAAGACGTACATGCAATGGGTGACCACAGTTACCTATAGCCATTTTTTGCTGCCTCCATTTTCCATGCACACAATGAATGTGGGAATGATTCAGTAAATGAGCATGAAAAGCATCACAGCACTATGATCTATTGCATGAGTGGTTTCATATCACAGGATCCCCTGGTCCTATTCATGGTAGATGTTAACCCACAATCTAAAAGTGTGTCAATACATGACTTACAATGCAATCTTTTAGATGACTAATTGGACATAAGCCCCACTGAGATTCTCAGAAAAGTGCATATAGGATTCTAGCCTTACAAATGTTACACAGTGTTGAAATAAATTACTATATGTCTGTCACATGGAAATGAATAGTCCAGGGAAACATTTGCAGTGTAGTCATCTCCTGTGAGTACATGATATCAAGAGTATGTATCATCAGCAACAGGGAATGCATGCTTTCTGGCACTTCTTTAAAATACAAAGCAGCCCTGTTTGTAGGGTTTTTTGCTTGTTTGTTTTTTGCAGATAGCATTAGTGCTCTCATGCAGTTTAAGAATGTCAAAAGGTACAACAGCGGAGCATTGAGTAGGTAGGAAGTCGTCCTTGGAAAGCTATAGTAATTGGTTTTATAACAAATCCCTTTTTCCAGGAAATCCATTTATGAGTTTGACTGTTCTCCTACAAGCCATTTTATGTTGTTATGAAAATCTTACTTACTGCAATGCTTGTCTCCCTCCACCTCTCCCCTCTCTCCCCCTCTCTCCTGGTTTTCTAGGGTTACATTCGGCTTGCTATCATGGCCATATCCGTCTTGTGCAATTTCTACTGGACAATGGAGCTGATATGAATCTTGTAGCCTGTGATCCCAGCAGGTCTAGTGGTGAGAAAGATGAGCAGACCTGTTTGATGTGGGCTTATGAGAAAGGTATTACTATTTTGGTGTCCCAATTTTTACATTAGAAACCTAGTATTACAGATCAGAAAGGGTAGGATGGCAGAAAAACAATTCAGCTCAGCCCAGGCATGCTGAGAGCAGCTGTCACTGTGTGTCAGCTTTTTGACACTGAGAGAATGAGGAATACCAAATGTGGGATTTATGCTGTC
The DNA here is from genome assembly GCA_020142125.1 of Phrynosoma platyrhinos. Lineage (NCBI taxonomy): Eukaryota > Metazoa > Chordata > Lepidosauria > Squamata > Phrynosomatidae > Phrynosoma > Phrynosoma platyrhinos. Next base: position 180,779,644 of record CM034706.1, on the reverse strand, counting down.
TGAAATGCTAACATGCTAACCAAGGCTTTAATTCCACACAAACCTGGCTGGAATCTTTCTCATTTCCAATATAATAAAATAAACATATTTTTAAAATCTATAATTGTTTATCCACCATTCAGAAAAGGCCATTTCTTCCTGTAAAATATAGACAAGGCTTTAAGGCTAAACACACACACACACACACACACACATACACCATTATCACTGAACAGGGTATCATAGACAGCAACATTAGAATGCAGTTATCCATGAAGTCCATTAAGAAGTCAGGGACTACTATTGATTTTTTGGTGAAAGGAAACTGGTTCTACTGTGATGGGCAGTATCATAACCCCCCCTTTAAAGATAGATAGCTATCCTTGATTTCCTGCAGAAATTCTTCAAAGAAAGTGCACATGTCAGTGGTTTCTGCTATGCTGTACTGTGCTGTTACACATTTCACAGATCTGCCAAAGCAACAGTTTAGATCCATGTTCTGCTTCTCTTTGTTTCCCCAAGTCAGCTAGAATATTAGTGGTTCTTAGATGCTATTTCATTTGGTTCATCTATTGCCTAGCCAGGGTATGTTTTTTCATGACAATCTGAATGAACCCTCTGAAACCTCCACTCATTCTGAAGTCATAAACGAACATGCTTGAGATGACAATTTGCAGAACATATCAAACCATATGTTAAATAGTAATCTGACACCATTTGCAGGAATATCCATTATATTTTTAAAGGTGGATATGTAGGACCAAGGTAATTTAACTGAATGAATGTATTCTCTTATTATGTCTAATAAGAGATATGCCTTTATAGTTGCTTTTATCAGGTGATTGATTTGCTTTGCTTTAATACATTTATATTCCCACTCTTCAGTAAATAGTCTCTGGAAAGAAATCAGAGACATAGCTGTATTAGCCTGTAATATCAGCATGCAAAAGGATCTTACAGCACTGTTGAGACTAATTGTGCAAAAGACGTTATAGCATGAGCTTTCATAAACCTGGTCTACTTTTCATTAGAGAAACTGATACCAATAGTCTCTGGGAGGTTAACCAAGTAAGAACAAAACAAAATATAATATTATAAATATACCAAATCCTATAAATAAAAGCAGAAAATAATAATGCAGTTTGTAAAAATCCCTTTGATAAAGAAAGCATACTAAAAGTAGCAGCTCAGATTAATACAATATTTTAAAAGCAAGAATCAAAGGAGTATTTTAAAAGATTTGGTTCAAGAAGATTGGTTTGAGGATAAAATATTTTGGGGAATGTAATTGTTTCTAGGGGGTAGTTGTATTAAGCAACAAGGAGCTTTGGTGGCTCCCTAAGCTTATCTGGAATAGCCTTTCACGGGCTGTAACCAACTTCATTAGATACATGGAATATTTCCTCACTTGGTAGGCAAGTGGGTGGGAGATTGCAGACAGTGGGGTCAGAAGGAACTGAAAAATACAGTATTGAGGTATTTAACAGATGTAGACTAGAATCCTATTGATTAGTTCTAACAAGAACTAACAGAATTAATAGTTGAATGGTGAGTCAACACAGAGTAAATCCCACTTATTCACTGGATCTGTTTTAGTTAGGGACAACAGGATTTAGATCATAAAGTGATTTAAAAGCCTTTTTCTCTGTTGAAGTGACAGGACGTAGAGTTCAACTTCTGGATGAATTCTTATTTAGAAGTTTTTACTTTCACTTTTTCTCCAAAGTCCTTTTGTTTCTAGTGTTGCAACAAAAACAACTGTGGGTCTTATGGCACCTCAATAACTTATACATTTTCAATATTAGAGCAAATAATGCATCATATGATGACAAAGTGTAACCTTGGCTTTGAACCAAAAACTGAATGCTCATGATGAGTCACTAAAGATGGGGACAGATTATTGGTTTTTGTTTGTTTGTTTGTTTCCCCCCAGAGGGTTAAAGTTGGTATGATTGAATCATCATTGCCATTATGTGCTCATTCATCCAGTTCTGCCACAGGTTTTGTAGGTCATATAATTTCTACTGTAACTACACTTTCCTTTTATAGCAATGAAATTTGATGTTTTACCATATACTCATGTTATGGACAAATCACATTTTTTATTTGCAGACCATGGGAAAGGACCAAGCTATGAGATATTCTGTCATGTCCTTATTGCTTTTGTTTATTTATTATATTTGGTGTCTTTCAGGACATGATGCTATTGTTACACTTCTGAAACATTACAAAAGACCACAGGATGAATCCCCTTGTAATGAGTACTCTCAACCTGGAGGAGGTACAGTATTGGCAAGTGACTGACTTTGCATTGTTTTGTTTTGTTTTTTAATTTTATTAATTAAAATTA
>CM034706.1:180732130-180747229 GCA_020142125.1 Phrynosoma platyrhinos | reverse complement strand
GAACAATTATGAATGTCCAAAAGCTATGAGTTCCATTTGTTTTGCAGGGGTCAGTAGCAGGAGAAAGTGGTGAGAGATGAAAGACACAACAGGGGTGTTCTTTACATGTCTAAAAGTGTGTATGTGTGTGTGTGTGTGAGAGAGAGTTCTTACAGATTCATCCATGCTGCTTCTGAAGCATTCAGTGATAATAGAATGAAGAACCTTTATTTTTATAGGTCATAGGTTTATTCCTTTAACTATCTCCTCAATATCTCATTAAAAAATCAAGTTACTGAAATTTGCTGTAGTCCACATAGTCTTCACATGTTTGACAGATCTACATTCTGGTATTCTTCTGAACTATTTAAAGCACAGTTCTTCTTCTTCTTGTTGTTTTAAGCGCTTCCACACCAATGGCTTGGAATCAAGACCTATATACTAAAGCCTAGCTGCAATTAGAAAGGAAGCTGCTTCAATAATATCTCAGGAAGTTAGAGAACAATCCTTTGAGGCTGTGCTAAATCCACACTGTGCAGTCAAGTGTGTTGGAAGTTACTTAGCGTGACCATCACCCTGGCCTGAGTTTGTGCCTACATTATAGCTGAGTCCCTGACTAGCACAATCCAGTTCATCCTTTGCACCATCCTTTCTTCGCACCTTTGTTGATTGTTCTGCCAAGAGATCATAGCTATCAGAGCCATTATGTAGGCAGACTGTTCTGTTAGCAGATCTCTGCAATCAAGGGGAGGAAGAGGAATTTTTGGTGACAGAAAGAGTTTTCAGACAACAGAAGAAGGTTGTGCCTATCCATAACTCTCTGAAGGTGATGCACCTTTGAGTTAGAATTGCTCTGCAACTTCCACATTTAGGATAAGACCAGATGCAAACAATAACAAAAGTGTAGACACATTTTGTTGATTTGAGTGTTTAGATCCAGAGTGTTTAGATCTTGCACATATCAAAGCAGATACATATGTGTACAATGCTGACAGGCACATTAATGAGAGCTTTTTAAAATTGTGACTTTGAGCTTCAAACTTGGCTAATGGGTAGTAGAGCTAGAGCAGGAATCAGTGTCAGGAGACCTAAATCTGAATTCATAACCACTGCCTTTTGTACTAATTACAGTTCATTAATCAAATGAGGTGGAAAGCCTGTCATTAAGCTTTTGAATAACCATTTCTGATTCTGATTGCCTGACAGGCAATAAAAGTAGAAATTATATTACCTATGCACTGCTGTATAAAATACAACAAGATGCTGTCCACACAAGCTCTGGAGGTCATCCTGTTTGTATGTGTGCACTATTATATACATTTTGCTCTTTGTAAAAATTGGAATCTTTAGTGCAAAATACAAAATTGCAACACTATCCTCGTGATCTGGTTCCATTTTTCTTCCTAGAAGGAGCTCACAATTCGATAATTGGCTCTCAACTCACACATTAATTTTGAAGTGGGACATTGAAAGGAAACAATGTGTGTTATAAAAACAAGGCTATGTGATGTCTGCTCTACTGTATTCTTCTCTCCCTTAATAAGCATTCTTTAAGGATTCAAAAAAGTCATTCACACATGCTGGTCCTTTCTTGCAACTACATTTGCTGCTCGTATTTGTGATGAGCTCCTAATACCAGCAGTGTTATCTTCCCCTGAAAATGAAATGGTTTCCTTTTTCTTTTTCTCCAACCAAATGTAAACTGCCTTTGTTTGTGTATAGGACACAGTTTTGAAAAGTTACTTTTTGGGATAACAATCACAAAACCCCCCTCGGATTTATATAAAAATAATTACTCATTAGTATGGAAGAAAATTTTAAAAGACCTGGAAACATGGGACAAAAAACAACTTTCCCTATTAGGAAGAATTGCTACAATACAGATGAATGTATTGCCTAAGCTGTTATACCTATTCCAAACAATTCCCATCCACTTAACTAAGCAAAACTTCCGTACTTGGAACCGAGACATTAGTAAATTTATCTGGAAAGGAAGGAAACCCAGAATCAAAGCAGAGGTTCTAAAAGATAGGAAAGAAAGAGGCGGGCTGGGTCTCCCAGATATAGAATTATATTACAAGGCATGCGCACTATTATGGGTCAAAGACTGGATTCTGCTTAACAACCCAAAACTGTTAGAATTAGAAGATGCTGACCTGAAAACAGGATGGCACTCGTATCTTTGCTGTGAGGAAACATCTTTGGATAAAAGATTTAATACACATTACATTCAGAAAAATCTGTACAGGATATGGAAAAAAATATAAAAAGCATCTTTATAAGAAGCTACCCCAGTGGACTTCTCCACAAGAAGCTTATCACAGTAAAGAAATATTTGAACAAGAAAAATGGATTACTTATGAAAAAATCTTAGTAAAATCCACACATGGATACAGACTAAAAACTAGAGAAGAATTACAACAAGATAAGATTAACATCAACTGGCTCAAATATTTGCAAATAAAAGAAGACTTTAAAAGAGATATAAAAAAATATGGAATCGAGGAAGAAATAAAAACATTTGATAAAATATTGAAAGAAAGGGGGAAACAATGGATAAAAAAGACATACAAGTGGTTATTAGAAATTAAAACAGGAGAAGAAGTGATAAAGCAAAATATGATAACATGGATGCAAGATATTGGACATACAATTCCTTTACAAAGTTGGGAAAATACATGGAAATACTGTAATAAATTTACCAAGTGTAATACATTAAAAGGAAACTATCATAAAATATTTCATCGATGGTACATCACTCCCCTAAAACTAGCTAAAATAAATAAAAATAACGAAAGCAAATGTTGGAATTGTAGAGAAGAGACAGGCACCATGTATCATATGTGGTGGAAATATAAGAAAAGTAAAACATTTTGGGAAGAAATCAGGGAGAAAATGTGTGAGATTTTGCAGAAAAATATCCCCTTCAAACCGGAACTGGTCCTATTAAATATAATTGATGTGATAGACTGTAAACTAAATCAAGATGAAAAAAGTTTAATACTCTACATGGTGACAGCTGCACAACTTGTCCTAGCAAAATATTGGAAATCTGAAACTACACCTACCGAAATCGAATGGCAAAATAAACTATACGAATTAGCAACAATGGATAAGTTATCAATGTATACCGCACGAAAGACATTTCAACAGTATGAAAAAAAATGCGAAAGAGTGCAGAAAAAACTGTACTCACAAAATGATAAGTAATTAACAACATATAAGCTTTAATGTTATGCAAAATAATAATAATAATAATAATAATAACCATGTAGTAATAATGCTATTGATACCCCTTGTATAATATGAAATGTATTGTAACATGAAAAATAAAATAAAAATAATGGGAAAAAAATTACTTTTTAAGGCTATAATTCAGGCTGCACTGCACTGCACTGCAGAAATAATCCAGTTTGACACCACTTTAACTGCCATGGCTCAATACTATGGAATTCTGAGAATTGTAGTTTGCTGTGGCTCCAGAGCTCTATGCCAGAAAAAGCTAAATGTCTCACAAAACTGTAATTCCCAGAATTCCATAGCATTGAGCCATGGCAGTTAAAGTTTTGTCAAACAGGATTATTTCTGCAGTGCAGATGTAACCTCAGATTCTCCCTACCCAACATGGGGATTCTGGGTGTTGCAGGGGGGGAATGGCCACTTTCCCAAGTTTTGCTTAAACAGAAGATAGATGCCTTCTATTTGAATCCAGATAAAGTGTGGATCATTTCCATGTCAGTGCCATTAGTTTGGAATGGCACACAGACATGTAAATGATTTGTGCAATAGACATGGAACCAGGAGCTCATTCTGCTCTCAATCTCTTATTTTATCCTTTTGATGGAGAAAAGAAGAATTCTGAAACAAAGAACATATATTTAAACATGCTCATGACATTTTTAATTGATAGCACCATCTACATATTTTGGAATGGGAATAGGTACACAAGCTAAAAGAGATAATGTGTGAATTTCCATTATATCTACCTGTGTTATCTATCCTCTGCCAGCTCATCTGTATATCCTCTTTGAGACAGCAATCCTGTGTTCAAGTTGCTTGTTCTGACGACACAGTTTCCAAAGAATACCACTGAAGAAGGGGGGTGATCTCCCCAATTTTGCTTCTCTCTCTCTCTCTTTCTCCCTCTCTCTATTTCTATTACAGTGATATAAGGAGAGGACTGGCTCTTTCAGTCTGATTTAAAGAAGTCTGAATTCTTGCAACATAGCTCCTTGACTGTAGTTGCCTCTATGCCCAGTCATTCCATTCTTTGGGAGACTTTTGTTAGAGATTTCTTGGCTCTGCAGCAGGGCTCTTTGAAATTTTTTTTAAAAAAAATTCCCATGATTTGCTGAGCTAATACTATTATTTGAACAGCACATTTTTGCTTCCTTTCTCACCCCCTCCCCCATTTCCTCCTGTAGAGTGATGCATTATAGTACTGGAACTCTAAGAGGGGAAAATTAAAAGAAGAAAGGAGGAGAAAAGAAGGGAACTTTTGTTGCAATATGTCTTGGAATTTAAAAGAAACCCATTTGAGGGTAGGAATAACATACTGTAGTTAGTGCCAGGAATGGCCAGAAAATAGCTGGGGACAAGAGAAATGATATTTGGAGATTGCTAGCTAGAGACAGATGATGATGATGATGATGATGATGATGATGATGAGAGTCACTGCCTTCTGAGAAATACTGCAACAAATACTACAACCTCCTGGAAAAGCCCATACCTCTACTTTTACTTGTTCATGAACAATTATCCCATTTTAATTTTTTTTCAGATTGTACATTATACAGCAATATTGGGGGAGGAGAAATACATTCAGATCTTGAAAATTCACAAAATCAATCAAAGACCAGCAATCATGAAAATGTATCCCACCATCTCATGCCAGTGGGGGAAAATTATGATATCCTGTACTATGCAGTAATGAATCATAGAGCTGGAAGAGACCACAAGGGCCATCCAGCTCAACCCCTTGCCATGCAGGAATACACAATCAAAGGACTCCTGACAGATGGCCATCCAGCCTCTATTTAAAAACTTCCAAAAAATAAAACTCCTATACACTCTAAGGCAGTGTATTCCATGGTTGAACAGCTCTTACTGTCAGGCAGGTCTTCCTAATGTTTAGGTGGAATCTCTTTTCTTGTAGCTTGAATTCATTGCTTCATGTCCAAGTCTGTGAAGGAGCAGAAAACAAGCTTTCTCCACCTTCAATATGATATCCCTTCATATATTCAAGCATGGCTATCATATCTCCTCTTAACCTTCTCTTCTCCAGTCTAAACAGATCCAGCTCCCTAAGCTACTCCACATAGGGCACAGCTTCCAGACTTTTCACTATTTTGGTCTCCCTCCTCTGCATATTGTGTTTGCAAATGCGTGTAGCTGGGGATGATGGAAGGGTACCTTTATAGCAGAAAAATACACTGCAGAGTTTGGACAACTTTGCAGTTGAAAGGAGAGCTGAATTTGTATCCTGCTATTAGTCTGGAAAGTATGATTGATGTCAGTTGCCTTAAAAATGCAGGCCAAATAGAATTCTCCATCTTTTCTGTGTTATTGTTTTGTGCCTTCACATCATTTCCAACTTATGATGACCCTAGGGCAAACCTATTACAGGATTTTCTTAGCAAGATTTGTTCAGAGGAGGGCTTGCCAATGCCTTGCCCAAGATCAGCCAATAGGTTTCCATGACTGAGAAGAGAGCTGAACCCTGGTGTCTCAGAGTCATAGTCCAATGCTCAGACCACTGCACCACACTGGTTGTCATCATCTTTTTAGTAAACAAATTCAATTTGACTTATTCTGTAGCTGAAGTCCTCTATGAGGGAGGGAGAAAGGAAGATTGTCCTTTCACAATTCTCAGCTGTAACTGAACAGGACAGTCAAGGGTTAAGGCTGAACAATGTCCAGATTCTTATATTTGTAGAGATGTATCTGATTAAAAAAAAAGGCTTGTTGTCTAATTGACAAAAAAAGACAAAACCCATAGTAGCTAGGATGTGTTCCAGAACAGATGTCTCAATCCTATGTACTGTGACATTCAGTGGGAAAAACCAAAATGAATTGGAAAAGCAGGTCCTAGAGTAAGCATATTGAGATAGGTGACAATAATAGATTTAGTGAGTCCTGGCTGCAATTGGTCTTAAGCTGTGCTAATCAAATGAGGTAGAAACAAAACATTTACACTGAATCAATTAAAAGGTTATTACCAAAAACATCTCCATTTCCCCAGTCAGCCTACTTCCATGTTAGCACCATAAGTTAAGATATGAGCTGTCCTGTAGGCCTTGACTTCACAATGCATTTGATGATGTTTAACAGTTTTGCCCTTCTCCCTGTGAAACTGTATTCATTGGCTATTGTTTTTAAATTGGGGGGGCTGGAGAGACATTATCTCCTATAGTCATATTTGCTAACCAAATATTCCTCAGAGAGTCCATTAAATTAACTTGCTTTATAAGGAATGGTGATATGCTACATACTTATATCCATGTTTAAATAATGACCCCAAAGTAATTTTTGTTGTTATAAGACATGAAAGGTAACAAATACTGTTTATTGTGTCAACCACTAAGAAAATCAACTCTTTGGCAAAAGAACATGGAATAATGAACTCAACATAATAAAAAGAAAGACACTGTAACATATCAGTCTTATTTTAAAGCATAAAAGTTGAGTGTATCAGGACCTAGCTTTCTTAGTGACTAAGCCTCATTTATGGGTCTAATGATCTGCAAAAGTTTGTAAGAACTTGCTTGATGATACAGATAAAAGAGTCAGTGTCAACTCCACGGTAATAGGGATGGGTGTCTGCAATTCCTCTTTGTTATATATATATATATCTTCTTATAAAATCTTAAAATAGCAGTTGCCTTTCATTAAATCTATAGTGTATTAAGGTTAGAAGGATCCTTTACTGACCCCATTTCTTTGGAGAAGAAAAACACATTTAATAGGCATTGGCTGACTGTTGCCCTGAAAGATGCAGTATCTGGCAGGACTGAAGACCTGCTGGATTTTGTAAAGGACAAGATTGATTACATGCGTCTTCTAATTCTTTTTCTATTTTTCCCCCTTTCCACTGTTTTCATAGAAATAATGGGAAAAGGTATTCTTGGCTACACTGTCTTGAGATGGGGATGGCCTTAAGAGCAGGCAATTTAGTATTGAATCTGATGAACTCTTTATTAACCTTGTCTGGATTCTGCTGAATTTTTTCTCTCTCTTGTTATTTCCCAAATGTAAGGCTTAAAGGGTTACTTTTCTCCCACACATTTCTCAAAGCTTTAAGTGCCATTGAAACAACAATGGTACTGGAGAGCTTTCTTACTTGCTCTGTGTCTATTGGTTTGGGTAGATATTTTCCTCCCAAGATACATGTGATAGGGTTTGCGTGCATGCTCACACACATACTAAAAATGCATTATATAGCAGGAAATAGTCTAACAATAATATTATTAGGAGAAAACTGTTTCTTTGTAAGAATTAACAAGGCGGATTTTCAAACATTCTCTTGTCAAAGCAAATTTAAGCAGACTGACCGTGTTTAAGAGCAGAGAAGGGAGTATTTTTTAGGCCTGACTGAGCCATACCTTCTTCAAACTCCAGCAAGTTGCTGCTTAGGGTAGGTTGTTATAATGTTTTTCTCTTCTTTTTAAGAGAGCTGCAAGACACAGCATATCATATTGTGCAAGACCAATGATGTGCTGTGGTGTCACATTCAATGCAGAATTCAAGATGCATCTTCACCCTTGCTTCAGGAACAGGAGTTTGCAAATTTGTCACCATGTTGGCACATCAAAGAAAAATCAGCGGTCTGAATACTTCTCACATGTTATAGATTGCCATCTCTGGTCTAATTTGAACCTTTAATATTGTAGAAAGGGCTTAAAGGTATCTCCATTTCATTAACATTTCCACTTGACAATTGACAACTGAGTGTGTGTGTGTGTGTCAGTGGTCCCAGAATGATTCTGTTCATCATACTCAAATCATTTAAACATTTTGATGAAAAACAGGTGTGGGAGATGACATCAGATTCACTGAAAATAGGAAGAATCACAGCAACATTGCAAGAGACCATTAAACTTTTGCAATTAAATGGCTCATTCTCTAGATTTGCTCTCTGTGAAGCTGAACATCTTGAACGCACTGATTTGTGGAAGTCCTGCTTGGAAGAGTTTAAATTTTATCTGTCAAGGGGGGAAAGTGGTCCCCACTTGACTCTTCTTTCTGTAGTTCCAACTGTAATACTGGTAATGTTATTTTGCTTTGTAGAAGCCATCAATATTCCTTTCACTTTCTCTTTATCATGTGCTCTTCTGCCAACTAGTTCATTTCTTTCTTTTGAAAAATTTCTTTTTGATAAATACCATAGGAGAATTGCTGTGTCTACATTCATACTCCTTTATGTTATAATTTCTGCACTTTTCAGCAAAGTCCAAATGCCTGGAACAAACAATACAGTAAGGTGATACATAAACCTGTCCAAGTACCTTGATCTCTGCAGTGTCATGATGTGGCTGAACAGTGTAGCATCACTTTCTTACTCTCTAGCCACAATCCTAGCTTTTGCTTTCCAGAGTCTTTAAAGCCTGAATAAAACCCTTTCAGACAGGTTTTTTTTTAAAAAAAACAAACAACAACACAGATATTTGTAATATATATATATTACATCCTTTCTCTTACAGCATCTGTGCTATGATTTCTGAATCAATGATTTAATTTTTACTAGTTCATGTTCCTGAGACCCTCCAAAGAGCATAGGAGAGGCTCATATGTGGTTAGAATATGGAAAATGTTTCCACCTTCTCTCAACCTCCATTGGTCATAAAACAATCAGTGTGCAAAGATTTATGGTCATAAATGAGTGCCTCTAATGTACCATGTGTTGGGTAGTCTGATAGGACTACTGGGATAAAAACTTCAAGTCAGAGGTCCAATATATTCACAAGAGAACACACAAATGGTCATACTCTGGAAGCACAGGGAAAATTTTATTGATTCCATCCTGCTAACTCCATCATCAAGAATCCAAGAAGGAGAAAAGTTATGCAAGTGTACTGAATATATATAAGGTTTCTAAGCGGAGCTCTTCAGTGACTCTTTGGGAATCCATGAAGAAAAGCAAACACAAAAATGTGAGAGTAAAGAAGTGATGGAAATATTCCCATGTTAGTATTCATTGAATGTCTATTTTAAAGGAATACAGATATTCCCAAACCCTGTAAGAATAATGTATAATGAAAGAGGTATATGAAAAAAAATGTAAATATAATGAAAGAAGAAACCATCTATTTATATGTGCATTCAAATCACTTCTCACATGGTGATGCTAAGGCAAACTTATCATGGGATTTTCTTAGAAAAATTTGTTTAGAGGGGGTTTGCTTTTCCCTTCTGAATCTGAGAGAGTGACACTTGCCCAAGGTCACCCAGTGGGTTTCCATGGCTGAGTGGGGATTTGAACCCTGGTCTCCAGTGTCATAGTCTAACATTCAGACCACTGCACCATGCTGGCTTTCCTCAATTTATATCCCTTTATTAATCATAGTGAGGTTGTCTAACATACATACTAAGATCAGGGAGGAGAAGAGGAGTTTGGCTGTTGGGTAATTCATCATTTGGATATAAGAAAGAACTTAGAAAAAATAATATTGAAGGTATGGAGATGACTTAGTGGTTGGTTACTCTTTTAATCCTTCCCAGAGATTTAGTTTGTTCAAAGTCTCTTTGGAATATAAACTGATTTGAGGAGATATGACTGGAATCACTCTCTTCTACACTTTGCCTGATTTAATGGTCAAATTCCTTCATCAGGAAACTTAGGAATTATGTAACTAGGATACAATAAGGTATCACTGAAAGAAATCTTAGCATTCTCACCAAGCCATGGCAATTAACGTATAAAACCTAGATTTATTTGTAGTGTATTTATACTTACATGCAGATCATAGACAGCTGGAAAATGTTACTTGCCAGTTGAAATAAACATCAGAATATCTAGATTTCCTCCCTCTTCCCTTCTCAAAAGTATCTCTAGCTATTCTGTGTTCATTTTTTAAACATTGTGTCCACTTTTAGAAGTTGCAATAAGCCTGAATAAAAAAAAGGCTCTTTTTTTGTAAGATCACTGACAAGTTATTTTAGTACTTATTTATGTTTTAATTTTGAAGACCATCTTGTGGATGGTTTCTCTCTAAATCTGTAGAGAAAGCCTGGGCATCTATGTAGCTTTATAAAATAAATAACAGCTTCTTCATGATATACAGTTCTGCACATGAAGGAACACAATATATAATGACCTTTAGAAGTATATGTTTATCTGATTCTCATTAGCTCTAACTGTGTACAGTTGTGCTACCTTTCAGTTTTTCCATTTATATTTTAAACTCTTCTATCTATATCCCATACAGTTAAGGGTATACATCCACATGAACATACACATTTATTCTGGCTTAATCAAGATAATTAATCATGCTATTTCCCTAGATCATCCCTACAAAGACAAGAATGGATTTCACAAAATTCTTCTCAGGATTACTTCATATAGGTCATTTTGTTTGTCAGCAGCTTTTCTATACTTAGACAAAGTTGTCACATTGTAACAAAAGGGTGTTTTTTAAAAAAAAAACTTTAAAATGCAGTACAGTAATGAACCAACTCTGTCTACACATTGTGAAAATACTGCACAGTGCATGCTTGCATATAATATTCTCTGAAGTGGTAACATGGGTGGCTCCCATATCAGTGCACAATAAGTCCACTCTGGATTTTAGTCAAGACTATAAAGAATATAGTTTAACATTTTAGGTGGTTCCTTTAAAGTCTAAATTAAAACACAGCAGATTTGCCACCCCACTGATAGGGAAGCTACTGATTCTATACCTAAAAGGCCAGTACATCTTATGAGCCAATGCATGGATATCATCAAAATGAACCTTATGGTTCCTTCTCTTTTTGTAATGGCTTCACTTATGATACAATATCATGAAATTTTCAAATTTGTCTACTCCCCATAAGCAGCATCCAAAGAAGTATGGATAGCATCCATTCCAATGGGATTGGAGAACATTCAGTGCGATGGTTTTATTAGAAGTGAATAGTGGTGTAGTGGAGCCAAAGATCACAGGGTTGAAGCACCTGGACACTTTAAGCAGCAGGGACTGTGATGTCACTTTTCTGTCCCACCGCCCATATACACACACACATACATATTGTTGTTGTGTGCCTTCAAGTCGTTTCCAATTTATGGTGATCCTAAGGTGAACCTATCATGAAGTTTTCTTGGCAAGATTTGTTCAGAGAAAGTTTGCCATTGCCTTCCCCTGAGGCTGAGAGCATATGACTTGCCCAAGGTCACCTAATGGGTCTCATAGTCAAGCTGGAAATTGAACCCTGGTCTACAGAGTCCTAGTCTAATACTCAAACCACTACACCAAGCTTGCTCCTAACTTTCTTACTATTCTGTCTGTATTTAGCTGCAGTTCTCAAAATAGCTGGAAGTGGCATGGATTTTCCTAGCAGAAATATTTTGTTGCAAATTATTCTAGGATAGTAAACACACCCACCCAATCAAAGTGGGAAAAGGAGGCAAAAGGAGGGAGGGGATTATGCATTTTTAGCCTCTCCTTGGAGATATTTCTACAGGGACTGCCATTATGAGCACTTGAACCTCAACGTTCATCCTTATGCCACCACTGACTAGGGAAGAGACAAATCGCAATGGCAAGTTAGTCATGATGGCTACAACAGGCAGTTGCAGAACTTGGAAGAGTTATTTTTTGGACTACATTCCAGCTGACAGATGCTGGAAGCTGTAATGATCCCACTGATCCCCAGCTCTGAAGGTTCCAGCTTAAACATGGCTACTTGTTTTTTCCCCTGAATTGCTTCACTGGACAAATTGGAAGGTGACCCCTCCAAGAAGTTGGAGAAGAGAAGTGTAAATGACTTGATGTGTCTGTGAGAAATTCTCCAGTACTTCACAGAAACCGAAGACGAAAATCCAGAGCAAGAAAAGGAGAGTAACATGTTTAGAAATGCAATATCATTTGTTTTACCAGAGCTTTAATGTATACAGAGGGATCTTGTAGCACCTTTGAGACTCACTGTGCAAAAGAAATAGCAGCATGAACTTCTTTTTGCACAATTACTCTCAAAGGTGTTGCAAGATTCCTTTGCATACTGATATTCCAGACTAATATGACTATGTCTCTGAATTCTAGAGCTCTACTATTACTCATTAGAATCAATTTTTTTAAATTCCATCCTTGCAGTGGGGAGAACAGACCTCAAAAACCATAATGAAATTTACTTACACTAGTTTTTTTTTTAAAGTGTGAAATAACCACTAGTGAACCAAGAATGTATGCTACTGGGGAGATATATTAACTATGAATAATACATAAGTAAGGTTCTGTTTTCTGTAATATTCTGAAATATTACAGAGAAATATTCAGAGAAAGATAATACATCGGGAAAAGATAGGGGAATAGGAAGACAAAATCTCCAGTCAAATAAACTGACTAGTTCCTCACAACACCACATTTAATGCTCCAGCAGTGATGCTGTCGTTATGGTCAAGAGGTTCATTCCACACTCCACTTCCAGTCAATCATTTCTTTCTCCAGAAATAATAAGTGTTTATGCGGAAATTTGTCCACCCTCTTCTTCACCCTTCAAGTCTCTTATTTTTTTGTATATAGCTTCACTGAACCATGGTTCCATTTGTGTTATCCAAACGTTAAGGAATGGAAAGCATTACTCATAGTGCAGGCATTTCTCAGTTGCTCTCCCCCTCCAAACACCTGATCTATCATATAGTAATTTAAAATGGGCCTGTCTATGACTCTGAATAGATGACAAAGAATGGCTCACCATGCAATTGCATTTCACTGAGTCTGAGACTGACATGCTACCCTGGGCAGGTTAAAATATGTTGCTGTTTGACTTTCATTCCATCCCTACAAACTCTGCCTTAAATCACTGCCAACAACAGAGATGTTGCAAAGCAAACTGGACCTCAAGGATTGTATCTTCATAGGCAGTAAATAGCATTTAGACACCTATATATCATAAGGGGCCAATGAAATGATGTGTCCAAGGTTCCGCTATAAATATATATATTTCTGAGCAAATCTCAGTAAAACATAAAGAAAGAAATGTAATTAGTAAAGAGGTTGCTATTCTAGAGTAGCAGCCACGTTATTCAACAGGCCCAATTTACCTGGCAGGTGATGTGCTGAACTAGTATCTGGAGTTCACAATCTTCTTTGGAGAGTTTTAAGCAGAGGTTGGATGGCCATCTGTTGGGAGTGCTTTGATTGTATTCCTGCATGGCAGGCGGTCTCTTCCAGCTCTATGATTCTATTATCCTACGGACCATAAACCGAAACTCAATCCAGACAAGAAGGAAGTTCTGCTAATGTGTCTCATTATCCCATAGAGATAATTATGAATCTGTTGTGAGTGAGCTACAAAACATGGTTTCATACATTCAACTTTGTCACCATTCAACTTTGCCACCAAAGGTCCAAATGACATTAGTGACTAGTAGTGTTTTTTGTTAGCTGATCTCTGCAGTATCTTCTGTACAGAGCTTAGGAGGGCAGATTTGAAAGATTCAAGGAGCCAATTTTCAGTTTTTAAGACTTTATACAGGATGTGTGGGGGGGGGGGAGATAAAAGCAGAAGTAGTTGGATATCGACTTCTGGTTTCACTGTTTTTGCACATGAGTTGCTTAGGAGAACTAGCATGAAACTTCCACTCCTGGAAGCCTCCAAAATAGTTGTTCAGGGTATGCAGGGAAGGGGCAATAAGAGAATATGGACTGCTAAATAGGCTGCAAAAACAGCTTGGAGGCCTTGCTGACTACAGAAAAGCAAGCTAATATTATCAACATGTATAGCTATCTCAAGCTTAATATGCACCCTCCAACTATCACTATATGACAGGGACAGTCCTGAGTAATCCTTTTTAAAGCATTTAAAATGTCCCAGTTACTCTCTCCTCCTATGACTTTCAGAGTCCTTTGGCTTCAGCTTACTTTAACTGGAGGACACTGAGTTAAAAGTGCAAAACTAGTTTGAATTCAATAAACTCAGTGGGAGAAGACAAGAGGGGGTGGAGTCTTGCCCTTCCCAGTAGGCTCAGGCAAAAGTAAACTGCTGCAGTGTCACCTAGCTTGTATCTTCCACATTTATAATTTTTGCCATCTTGACTACATTCTGATGTTGCTTTGCCATATGTCTCCCACTTTTCATCTGTAAAATACTACTAGCATATATTCTATGAGGAGGATGCATCTTAAGACTGTTCAGTTGCTGCAAAATGCTTGGCTAAAATATTTCTATTAGGATTACAAGCCTGTTTGTGTTCAAAGTGGGGGGGGGATGTGGCATTGGATGCATCTCCACAGAGTTATTTTGGGAGTTCTTAAGGGCCCCCACAGTCCACAAATAGGAGGGCTGGTTTATTGTTGTTGTTATTGTTGCCACTCTAAAATGGCCAATATGCTCAAAATGGCCTCAAATGCTCAGCAGGGGCGGAGGTGTTCAGAGAGACAAAACACATTTTCATGTGTTTTAAAGGCCTCTGCAGGCCTTTCTTTCTTCCAAAACCAGAAGTGACCAGATGGACCAGTACTGTACTTACTACATTTCAACAAACAAACACATGGGCACATGTCCAACTCATGCAACTGATTGTTAGGGGGAATGAGAAAACTTCACATGTTCCATAAATCTCCATTAAGCTTTTCCTTACCATTACTTATAAGAGAATCATTGTCCAGAATCTGATGTTTTAGTATTACACAATGATGTTCCACTTGCTTAAGAAGTAAGTTTCCTGGCAGGTTTGGAGGAGAAGGCTCCTTTGGAAGAGAGAGTTGGTATTCTGGCCATGGAATGCCCTTGCTAGGGAGGGTCACCTAGTTCCCACCTTGCTGTTATTTTAGCCCATGCTAAAATACATACACGTATATCATGTCAGTGCCATAGAAACTTGTTGCAGTGCCATGAAAAATAATTTTCCCAAGTTTTAAAATCTTATCCATATGTTAATACTGTCAGTGTGTGGATGATGGGTGTTGCAGTGATGCTCTTTGA
>CM034706.1:180720635-180732030 GCA_020142125.1 Phrynosoma platyrhinos | reverse complement strand
TCCTGGATCTGGAAACATGGATCTGTAACTTCTTAACTTTCAACTACAGCAAGTTGGGATCCTATGCTTTTGGATCTGTTAAAAATACAATCTCTCATGGCTGAACTGGATAAGTTCATCACAATGGATTTTACTTGGTTATCTTATTTTATTTTATATGCATTAATAAAACTATACTTTTAGACTTTACAATGTGTCATGTTGACTGAGGAAGACAAGATTGCTTGAAGAGAAGCTGAGCTAGTTGATGGTAAGAGATATAAAGTGGCTGTAGATCACAGCTGCCAGCTTGTTCTGCAGACTCTGCTGGGTGTCTGAGTGCATCACTGCAACACCCATCATCCACACTTTGACAAATACAAGCCAATAGTAACCTTTTTAGTGTATGTATTTTATAGTGTATGCATTTATATGTCTTTTAATTTTTGCCATTCTTCAGACTACCGAAAGACATAAATGATTCAAATAAGTAAATGAGTAAATAAATAAGACTGACAGATAGGAAAAAAAGATCTGGCGCTTTGTAGACATATTTATATTTGTTGTGGACAAATTAGATAGATAGATAGATAGACAGAGAGAGATACAGTATGAACAAATTGGAAAAAAGGCCAGATATGACCTTGCATTTTATAAGCTGAAGGAAATCATAACTAATTCACTGAACTTTGTTGAATTATTGCAAGTAAAGAGTCTGAATTCTACATGAATACACACATACACGTGCACACACATATAGACATATACACTGATTTGTTTTATTGTGTAGAGGTATCAGTATAAATGAATTCTTTCAGAACAAAGCAATTCTTTGTATGTTTCTTGTCCGCTCTTCCCATATGAGAGAAAATCATTGGTCCTTTACATCTGAAAGCATTTGACTGGGACATAATGTAATAAATAGTCCTTTGTGGAGTGTATGCTGATCATGTGTAGGAACATGCTTATGCCATAGTTCCAGGCATTGTATTGAAAGATACTGCTGTGAAACACTGAAAAATATAATTGTTGTCAACAGCTTGGTGCTAAATACTGCTGAGCCCCAATGTTGACTTCACTGAAAACTACAAACACATCCCTAAGATGACATTCTGAATGGCAAAGGAAAGGTGAGCTCTTGAGATGTTTCACATTTCCCAAGAGACTGCAAACCTTACTTGTGGCTAATAAAGTTCAGCGTCAACTAGCAATTATAATCCTCTTTGCTGTATTAAGCATCAGTGCATAGTGCATACCTCATCCTGTGCCAGATATACCTGGGAAGTCTGGCATGTAATTTAGTAGAAAGCACAACAGGCTTCCAAAGAAGTTTACAGTGGCTGAGATCCAAACAGCTTCATGTGTGAGCACCACAAAAAATGTTCCTTCCACTTTCTAAGGAGAGAGGTTACCAATTTTTCTACCTATATGTAGCTCTACATGCAGTACATCATTTATCATATTGAGAGAGTCCCATCATTTCAAGAAAAGCATTCAAGGAGGTTGGAGAGAAGTAGGATCTCTAATAGGCATGTTGGGAAAAAATGTTGACTTGTTGGTTCAAGCCTGTAAGCATCACATTCAAGTAATGACAAAGGCTGCCATCCTGTAGAGTAGTTACACATTAGTAACTCTTTGGTATTCACTTGTATGACTGTGAAACTATTACCAGTAATCTGTGATGGGATAAGGAGTTTGATGGAGGGGGGGGGTGTCTTGTTTCTGATTCTCTCACCAGAGATCACTATTAGGAAAGGATGGAAACATCATCCTGCTGCTCCCTCATCACCACCAAAACAGGCTTCTGTCACTTAGTGGTTGGTGGCTGTTAAGTTAGGTTTGTAGAGTTCAGTCAAGAGACAATACATAGTTAAGTATTCTTAAATATATCGTGATGTAGGATCTAATTCAATATCTAGAATACAATACTTTGGGGGTAATAAGGTAGTAGTAACATTCCTCCCCCTACTAGTGCAATGATGCCCCCAGATATTCTGTTTGCACCCTCTTATTTATTGCAAGCTGCCCTACCTCTGAAAATGGACTTTTTAATCTTCCTCAAACTCCTCATTCTTTTAGTGAAATCCTTTTGCATAGTTAATTGCATACTTTCTCCAAGGATACTCTACAGCAGGGGTAGGCAACCTTTCCCCTTTAAGGGCTGAGGGACTTCAGCTCCCAGAATCCTCAGCCATGTTGGCCAATAACTCCTGGGATTCTGGGAGCTGAAGTCCCTCGGCCCTTAAAGGGGAAAGGTTGCCTACCCCTGCTCTACAGAGTAGAGCACTCCAAAACTATAGAGCGTTGTTGTTGTTAATTGCCCTTGAGTCGATCTCAACTCATGGCAATCCTAGAGATGAGACCTCTCCAAGAACTTCTGTCCTCCAGTGCTCTGCTTAATTCCTGCAACCCCATAATACCCATGACCTTTTTAATAGAGTCCATCCATCTTGCATGTGGCCTTCCTCTCTTCCTACTTCCCTCCACCTTCCCCAGCATTATTGGTTTTTTCCAGAGTCCTCTCTTCTCATGATGTGTCTAAAGTACAACAGTCTCAGTTTGGTCATCTGGCTTCCAGGGAGGTTTCCAGTTTGATATGTTCTAGGACCCACTTGTTTGTCCTTTTGGCATGGGATCCTCAGCCCTCTTCTCCAGCACCACATGTCAAATGAATTGATTTTCTTCCTATCATCTTTCTTAACTATCCAACTCTCACATCCATACATGGTAATAAGGAATACAGTGGCTTGTATGATTCTAACTTTTGTGCTGAGTTGTATATTTTTGCATTTTAGAATCTTTTCTAGTTCTTTCATAGCCACCCTCCACATTCTTAGTCTTTTTCTTCTAATTTCCTGACTGCAGTCCCCATTTCTATCAATGTTTTATCCCAGGTATGGGAATTATTTTACTATTTCTATTTCTGCATTGTCTAGGTTGAATTTGTGAAGGTCCTTTAGCACATCTTGCTATATTGAGAGTCACTGTGTGACAGTTTTGATCCCCAATCTCACAGCAAATGGCACTGTAGAGGAGGGGTTCTTTGCTGATCTCCATAAAAGGAGACCAGGGGGCTTTGCATACATGTGGGGGTGAAAGGCAGGGTATTTAAGTGCCCCCTCACATACCTCCTTTCACCAGATCTATGGGAATGACTATTGGTGTCATTAAATAGGTGTCCATCTGGCAGGTAGTCGGGGGAATTGATATCAGATCACTGTATACATTGACACTTCCTTGTGGTAAAGGGTTGGACTCTGGAACTGTCTCCATAGAACATAGGACCAGGGGGCTTGTGAAAGTGTTTTCCTTTAGGACTGATCTGGAGGCTTCCTGTCTCTTATAAAGTTGTGGGTTTGGAAGGGAGTCCTCCAGGCTGATCTTTCAAAATGGCCATCCAAGATAGCAACCAAGCTCTTTGGATCACCCTTGGGATCTGGTGTTTTACCCAAGGATGGCTGAGGAGAGGTCATAGGTTGACCTCTGTGTCTCAGCTAAACCTGCACCATGTTGCTCCCTGGTTTGCTCAGCCGCAGGCCTCAGACATTTAAATAGGTTTTAGGTCAATAGAGATTGCTCTTGTTTAACCCCAAATACTATGGTTGGTTTCCTTATTTAATGGTTGGTCAACAAACAATGACCACAGTTCTCTGTAACAGTACACTTAGAACTCAGTCAACAATTAATCTGTGAAGCAGCTATGCATTAATCTAGAGCTGGGGTATGAATCAAGAGGCCCTTGAGTCTTTGCTGGAATTTAGGATGGAATTCTCTGCTAATTTCATTTTTGAAGGAAGCAACATAATTTTAGCTATTTTCCCATTGCAGGAAATTCTTTGAAAACTGTGCAGTTTGAAGACTGCAAAACAGATGAGCAGGAAGGAGTGGCCAGAAGCCACTTCCAGCCTTATTGTCTCAGGCCTACAGCAACCACATTCCACCGCCCCAAGGGCACCCACTGTGGCAGTCCCAAATGGATCATGGCAAGGAGCAGAAAACATTTGTTCCTTTTTGGGCCGCTTTAGGCAGCTGCAGTGCAACCTCAGCATGGCTCCTATGTGGTTTGGGGGCATGCATCATTTCATCTCCATGGCCCCAAGCCATGTGGAAGCTGGCTTTTTAAGCCCATCTGTTTTGGGCCTTTGTCTTTGTTACTTATTCTGTGCAAAGTTCACATGTGATTTTTGTGTGTGCAAAGGATAGCATTTTCTGCCCTAGAAACAGAATTTTCTGTGGGAAAAAAATTCTGCACAGGAAAACGTTCATAGAAACACAAATATGTGTCAATATTGCATAGAATAAGTCCCAATTGTGAAGATTCTCTTCAGTTCAGGATTTTCCTCATCAGAATTTCTCAACCCCCAAGAGGAATGTTTCTCAACCACTTTCCAAATTTTTGAATATTCTTTCTATTCCTATTGGCAGCTTTCAAAATTATTTGTGCCTTCATTACTATTGACTGCACTGACTAGAGCTGCTGGGAGATGCAGTCTAACAAGATCTGGAATACTGCTTGATCCCCACCCCTTACCTAAGCGCACACTCAATCTAACTTTCCAATGGAACATCATATCTTATCAGGAAAATGTGTCCATATAAGAGCTGCCCATGTTCAGTTCAGTCTCACAGAAATGAAAGAAAGGTCTACTCCATTTTATCCTGGTTTGTGTGGTTTATTGGTGGTTGATCAAATCCTCATAAATCACAGTTACATGTTAGGTTTGGATTGGGGATAGGACAGAGAAATGATTTGTAGTCCACTGTTCCTGTAGTTTGCTCTCTTGGCCACACACAAACCTGTCTAAACAAATGCAGAACAAAGAAGGGCCAAAGGATCAAAGGCAGCCATACAGAGATGGCTTTAAACAATTTTGAAAGCTGAATTATTTAAACACAAAAGACTGTTCTTCCCATGCTTGTGTAGCTATGCAGGGAAGCCAATATTACTTGGAAAGTAATTCAACCATTTGTGAAGTCAATAGGCACTTTGCTCATACCAGGTGTTTGTATAGTGTAATAAGCTATTAAGTCCAAACTACTTGAGGAATGTGTGCATTTGTCAACTTGTCCATCAGCTGTGGTGAGCCAATGCATTATGAAGTGTAAGGTATATTCTAAAAGTTGCCAAGGTGTAAACACAATGGGAAATTTGGTTTGTTTTCTTTCATTTAAAGAGAATGGACCATTCATTTTTCACTCCATAGAAATTCCAAAAGTAAGAATAAAAAAGGTAAACTACCTAAAAAAAATTGGCCTTCTAGATAATTTTACACTAGGAGATATATTGTGAATGAGACATCCAACAGAAAGAGGCTTTGCCTTTTATTCAGACAGACACCAGTCTTGGTTGAAGTTAGACATGATATGCATCTCTAAAACACTAAATACAAGGATAAAAGGGTAGAAATACTTCCAAAAGTTGTATCAGACCACAACCCAGTACTACTCCACTTTATAAGTAGTAAAAGAGAATACAATTGGAGACTTAAGGAAAATCTACTTCTGGAAGAATCCATGATTCAAGAAGCTAAAAAAGCATTAGAAAACTTCTTTAAGGAAAATGTAAACAAAGGTACAGCAGTAGAAATAGTCTGGGAAGCATCCAAGGCATTTATGAGGAGATTTTTCATACAAAAGGAGATAGAAAACAGAAAAAAGGAAAGAAAAGGAAAAACAATTACAAGATGCTGTTAGTAAGAAAGAAAAAGAATTGAAAACCTACTCCTGGGATAAAAAAAATAAACCAAGGAATAAAACTGCTTCAAAAACAATAAGAGATGACACTGTCACAAGAAACTGAGAGAAAATTAAAATTTGCTAAACAAAAATTCTTTGAACACTCAAACAGGCCTGGTAAATGGCTAGCATACAGACTGAGAAAAGAATAGGGGAAAAAGAATACCATTTAAAGACTGGAATAGAGAACTATCGAAGTTTATCTGGGCCGGGAGGAAGCTAAGAATAAAATGGAAACTTATGTATGATGCTAAAAAAAAAAGGAGGACTAGGACTGCCAAATTTAAAGCTTTATTTCCACGCCAGCTGTTTAAACTGGATCTTAGATTGGATTAAACTTCAAAATATTAATCTACTAAACTTAGAAGGATTCAATGCCCGCTTCGGACTTCATGCTTATCTCTGGTATGATAAAGGGAAAATTCATAGGGAATTCACAAACCATTATGTAAGAAAACTGCTATTACTAACCTGGTTGAAATATAAAGATAAATTATATCAGAAGATATTGTTGGAAAGTGGTTAGCTTCTAAATTGAAAAAAGAGAAAGAAAAAAACGTGATCCTAAAACTTCATACTAAGGATAAAGAATACATTATGCAAAACTAAATTAAACATATAGTTCAGGATTATTACAAAGATCTATTTTCATCCCAGAATACAACACAAGAAAAAAGAATAAAAATGAGAGAATATATAAGGGAAGTGGAAATTACCAAATTTACAAATCAATGTGTAGAAGACCTAATACGCTACATGCGTATTTGTTTTATCAAAAGCAAAAGGTTCACAAGGACTTTACAAATTATTTTATTAGGAAATCTATATTGAAAGTCTGGTATAAATACAAAGAATGGTTATGCCCAAAAATTCCAATATGGGCTTCAATTCATGAGGCCTTTCATGGTAGGGAGAAAATATATAAATAAATGGGTAACCTATCAAGATCTAACAAATGTTAATTTAACTGAAGCCAAACTAGAATTCAAAAGTTTAGACCAATTCATCAAAGAAGACTATACTATGGACCTTATCACACAGGGCCCAAAGCAGTCAGAACCCAAACGAAATCCTGACCTGATACGTATTTTTTTTCCCGTGTGTTCACACAGCGTCGCACAGAACCACACAGAACCCCGACAGAACCCTGACAGAATGCAGCAAGAATCGTGACCTTTTGTATTTCGGTTTCTTGAGGAAGTACAAGTGCGTGACGGGAATGATTTCACTTTTACAATAAGGACCTTATCAGTATGAACAGACAATACGTATTGGGGAGCATTTTCCCACCCCTGCCTGCACTCCAAGGAGGACCTGAGGAGGTCGTCCTTGGAGCGCTGGACCTGCGCGGGGCTTGAGCTCCAGGGAAGACATCCTCCACCTCTCTGAGAACGGAGAACAGAGCCCGCACCGGCTTGGGAAGGAGGGGTGTGTTTGACAGCTGGCTGTCACCCAAACCCCTCCTTCCCAAGCTGGCGTGGGGCCTGGGCTTGGTTATGTCCGGGATTTTCTGAATTGTGTGTGAACGGCAAATACCTATCCAGGATGCGCTTTATTGGAAGCGCGATAATTGTGTGATGATGCTAGTTGTGTCTGATAGCCATTTACGTATTGTGGGGTTCCTTTCGGTTTAGTCCTGGATTGATTCTTATTTCGCTTTCTTATCGCTTTGTGGCCCGCGTGTGATAAGGTCCTATGAGATGGTTTGTTTACCATCAACTGAAAGAAAGATTAACTTCTGATTCTAAAATGATAGGAATAAGAACTGTTCAAAACGAATTTGGAAAAAAAATGGTATCTGATAACCCACACAAAATAGCTTTGTTCTATAAGAGTTTTTTAGAGATTGATCAAGAAGAAGAAATGGTAAAAGATTATATAGTAAAGTGATCACAAGATTAATTATGAAAACCTGTTGACGAAATCAATTGAGGGAATAAAAATAAAAAAGAGAGAAGAACTTCAACAAGAAGGGATTGCAGTAAACTGGCTTAAATATTTACAAATAAAGGAAGATTTTTAAAGAGATATGGTAGATCCAGGAATAGAGTTTGAGTAAAAAAAAATTGATAAAATATTGAAGGAAGGCGACAAGTACTGGATAAAGAGAACATATAAACTACTACTACAAATATTGCTAGAGGAGGAAACTGTGAAAGAGAATATGGTAAAATGGATGCAGAACATAGGTCATTTGATACCTCAACAAAATTGGGGAAAAATGTGGAAAGATAACATGAAATTCACAAAATGTAATACTCTACAGGAAAATTTTCATAAATTTTTTCATAGATGGTACATGACTCCAACAAGATTAGCAAAAATGAAGAAACAGAATACCAATAAATGTTGGAAATGTAAGGATAAAATGGGTACCATGTACCACATGTGGTGGCCTTGTAGTAGGGCTAAAAATTTCTGGATAATCATTCATAGAAGTATGTGTTAAATTCTACATACAAGTATACCATTAAAACCAGAACTAGTCTTGCTAAATATAACAGACGAGGTTGACTCCAAATTAAAACAGGAAGAGAGAAGTGTAATGTTTTATATGGTAACAGTGGCACAGTTAGTGTATGCACGCTACTGGAAACTATATAAAATACCAACAATACAGGAATGGAAAGTAAAATTATTAGACAGCTGCAATGGACAGATTAGCTATGTATGCAGCAGGAAAAACAACTCAGCAATATGACAGGAAATGGGGAAAAATATATAAATATTGTAATGAGAGCACTTTATGAGAAAGAAAAAGATTATAATTTAACAAGGTAATCTCCCCATAAATGGTATAAGATCATTTCGCGATTTTTGCCATGCCATGATTTTGCCATGATTTGTGTTGTATTGTTATTCTAATTTATTTAAAACTATTTTGAGTCATGGACTATGTTTTTTAGATTTCAATTTTTTAAAAATGAAATAATTAAAGACTGGGAAAAAACTAATTTTCAAATAGTAACATATTAAAGGAAAATTACTATAAAATCTACCTTAGATGGTATCTAACACCAGAGAGGATTGCCAAAATTTCTAAGAAAGCAAGTGGGAAATTCTGGAGGTGTAAAAAGGAAAATGGAACATTGTTTCACATGTGGTGGCAATGTAAAGTAATCCAAAAATTTTGGGAAAAAATAGGGAAGGTAGGGAAGTCAGGGAACAAATCTACATGTATGATTGATAACCAGACATCATACGACATACCAATGGGGAAGAGAGGGGAGGGAAAGAAAAGAAAAAATACTGAATGGTTTGAAATGTTAATAGTTTAGGACCATATTTGCATCCGTGATTCAGAAAAAATGGAAGACTAGTATTGTATTATTTTCTTTAAATCTGTATGTATGTAATATAAGTAAGTTTGTAAGTGTGTATACTATGAATTAATGACAATAAATATATTTAACTCATTTTCATAAAGGAATGAAGACCTTTCTCTTTGATTTGTCTGCTTAAGCTGGCAACTGATGAAGATTTTGTTCTTAGTAAATTACTACCTTGTTTCATTCTTGATTATATATCTGAATTTCCATCCTTTGGTGAAAAGGGCATTATAAATACCGTAATTGTTGTTTTTGTTGTTGTTGTCGTCAACTGTTTCCCTGTTATAGAATAAAATTTTTGTAACCAAATTAATGACACATCATCCATACAATTATTATCTATGTGATTTTATTTTTAAATAGGAAGTAGCTGGCCAGATCCAGAACTGGATGGGGACACTAGTTTGAGAGCAGGGACTTTGCCTTCCTGATTTGGGGATACCTGCTATTTGCTTTAGAGGGGAAACTCCCATTCACACCAGTGAAAGTATCACCCCATATAATATAAACAGCAGGCACAGGGAACTGATCTAGATGGAAACTACAGCACAGGACAAAGAATTAACACACACACAGAGGATCCATGTTAGAGTCCCACTCTGGCTTGGAAGCAAACTATTTACCTTTAGAAAGTCCATGCAATTGCTAATTGTGTATGTGATATTCCACCTAGTTTCATCTTTAAGAAAGTGCAAAATATTCTTAATCTTCAAAGTTCATCTCCTCTGTCTTTATGCCTAACTCGTCAGACATGAAGTTCTCAAAGTTTATTTAAAAACCATTGGAAGATGCTTGTTTCAGAGTTGATTATAATTTATTGCAGAATTAAGAATTCGGTTTGAAAAATAGAAGCAATTAATATTGTATGTTAGAAACAACAGTTATAGAAACAGATTAGGGGCAAAGGTAGTCCCCAAAGCAGTCTTTTGTGCCTGTTTCGCTCAGGAATATCTTGGACTTTAAAATATTTTAATACTTATTTATTTTTAGGGTGGATCTTCAAGCTGATTTTATTTTTTTAAAAAAAATAGTGATATAATTAATATATGTATTCAAATTTCTATAATTTCTTGTGGCCTGTTTTATTGTGATTTTACAGGGACTTTTTTTAAAAAAAAACCCATGATGTTGGAAGTCACCTTGTATCCCAACTGTGGGAAAAGGGCAACATAGAAATCAGATGAATAGATCACAAACGTTCTCCTTTCAAATTGTCAGTTAGTATCAGTGTCATAGCTTGAAAATGGGATGATGCACCTAGGGCTGTTTTGACCCAGTGCTAATCTGCGGCCCATTTGCTTTTGTAATTCGATAGACATTGTCTCCCCCATTATCAGAACTGGGAGGAAATACGTTACAGCAAATTATGCTGGCTGACATCCTGTATTTTAGTTATGGATTTGTAACCTAAAATTATGGATCTGCAACTGCTCTTTATTCAATAAAACTATGTGTTCTGGATTACGGCATTATTACTGTTAGTAAATGCCTCCCCAAACACCTCACTTGATGCAGCTAACAGCTGACAAAGTGATAGAGAGGTCTGTTCAGCTGCTGCTCAGAGTGCAGAAAGATGTTTCTAGCCCCCTCCCACCCTCAGGTGAAGCTGCAACAATCAGAAGGAGGACCACAGTTGCAATTCCTTGACACAGCCTCCCTTACTAGTCAGAAGGGGAGGGAAATGTCATTTTTCTACATCAGCAGCAAAACAGACTTCCATCACTCAATGCAGCTGCTGGCTATTAAGGTAGGTTTGAAGTGGAGGCTTAGGCCAGGAGATATGACTTTAGCTGTATCTGCACTGCAGAATTAATGCAATTTGATAATGCCTTAACTACCATGGCTCAATAGTATGACATTCTGGGATTTGTCATGCTGTGAGATATTTAGCCTTCTCTGTCAGAGAGAGACAGAATGCCACAACAAAATATAAATCCCAAGATGGAGCCATGACAGTTAAAGCAATGTCAAAGTACATTAATCCTGCAATGTCAAAACAATCTTAGTTACATATTTGTAAATAAGTAGGCAGTGTAGGATATTGGCAATTGTTTGTAGAATCAGTGTTTGATGCAACTTTTTTAAACAATAACAATACAATTACTGGTAATGGTATTACTTTATTCCATTATCATTCTTATTTGTTCTGAAATGTTGTGTAGGGGAGCATTGAAGCAAATCAGGAGCTTTGGTTATTTTAAAAATATTTTTAAAAGCCATTTTAAAAAATAATCATCATATGGGATCATTTTTTCCTTCCAGTGTTGTTATGAACAGATTTGTCATTAGCACGAGTTGTTAATTAGAATCATAGAATCATAGAGTTGGAAGAGACCACAAGAGCAATCCAG
>CM034706.1:180675582-180693386 GCA_020142125.1 Phrynosoma platyrhinos | reverse complement strand
AAAAAAAAAAAAAAAAAAAAAAGGCCAATGAAGAGATCATTCTCAAATTTATTTTCACCAACAACAATAACAACAAAACAGTTTATTTCAAAATGAAATATATTCTTTTATAAATCTCGGCAGGACCAAACTAAGTATTATGGCAACAGATCAAGCCCCCAAAGCTAGGGAAAGAGGTTGTTGTTGTTGTTTTTAAAAATATAGCTCCCAGAAAACCCATGACCTGGACAGTCAGTGCTTAGGCTGGTCCTCAAGTTCTGGGAACTGTAGTTCAAAAACCTTTTGAAGCACTTGGATTACCACTTAGAATGGACTACAGGTCATCATGAAATAGCAATCAAATGGCAGCATGATGCTGGGGAGCAATTATAAGCACAGGCCTGACCAATAGTTCCTCATCCCTTTTCTGATTGACATTTGTCCTGACTAATTTCATTTTGCATCTTGGGTTTTGTAAGTATCTATAAGCAGATTGGTTTTCTCAGTCCTGTATGCTTCACTTGAATGACTGAAGGAAGTTTTGTGCTTGCCTACTCCTGTTATCTAGAAATGCACTTCTAAGCTTCTTCTCACCCTTCTCCATTATTGTTTTCTGGTGCTATCATTTCATGCAAGGGAAAGCATGCAACAAATAGAATACTTAAAAGCAGGTCAAGCCCTACCATGAACATTGCTTCAGCAGTTACCCTTGGTGGCAGAGGTTGTGGGGAAGGGCAGAAATGCAGTACTCACCCTCCTAGATAGCCAATTCTGGTTTGAGGAGCCACAGAAAAGTCTCCTGAGCTAGCCATATTTTGAATGCTTGACTTGGGGGGGGGGGAGAAATCCTTGGAGCCAAGGCATTATGGAATGGTGGGCTGCATAACTTATGTGATTTTCTTTGCCATTCATAGAATCCTAGAGTTGGAAGTCTAGGATTCAGCTCCATGTCATGTTCAACTAAAGCACTTCTGAAAGAGCCCCATCCAGCAATTATTTAAAGACTTCCAAAACAAAGAGAGTCCACTACCCTCTGAGGCAATCTATTCCACTATTGAAAAAACTCTTACCATTAAAAAAAAAAGAAAGAAAATACTTTTTCCTAATGTTCAAATGGAATCTCTGCCTGTAATTTGAATTCATTGGTTCAGGTTCTAGTCTCTGGAGCAGCAGAAAATAAACTTGCTCCATTTTCTACATTGCATCTCTTCAGATATTTAAAGATAGCTATCATGTCATCTCTCAGTCTTCCCTTTTTTTAAAATTGTGTTCCTCATAAAACCTAGTTTTCAGACCTTTGATAATCCAAGGGCGAACCCCCTCTGAACAAAATTTGCCAAGAAAACCCATGATAATTTCTCCTTTTGACTGCCGTAAGTCAGAAATGACTTGAAGGTACACAACAAACTTTTTTTTTTGTAACAAGTTATTTTTAAATTTTAGAGGAACTGATATTCAATGCCACATCCAAATTTCATTATAATAAGTGTATTTTCTGATCTTTTAAAAATTTCATCTTGTCATTTTGTGGATTTGATTTATCTATATTATTGCTTTGAAAATATACAAAAATTTATCTTTAAAAGCAGTGAGCAGCAATAGAAAAAAATTAGAGAAGATTTTATTCAATGGGGAAAAGAAGAAATCACAATTTGTTTTAGTTTTTTTATTTTGCCTTTTAGAAGCCTACGTGTATACACATCTTGTAGTTCTTATCTATAACATCACCTCTCTAACATTTGAATTAAGAAATGTTGTAGCCTGTTTGATTTACATAGATTAGCAATCATTCCCTCTCCTAAGGTGACCCTGAAAACTGTAGTCCTGCAAGGGAGGCCAATGTAAAGATTGGAAAAGAATTATCAGTGCCCTTACCAAACTATGCTTCTCATGATTCTTTAAAGGAAACTGTAATAAATAAAGAACAAGATTTATGTGTACTCAAAATGTACTTTCTTCCAGTTCCATTCCATTCCTGTGTCAACAAATCACAATATCGTTACGAGAAAGGACAGATTTTTTTTTAAACCAAGCATTGACTCTATATCTTATTTTCTGAGACATGTAGGCCTCTTAGGATAAATGTTTCCTCCCTCCCCCCAGAGTTTTTGCATGTGCAGACCTAAATATACTCCCAAGTATTATTACTCCCCCTGTTGCATCCCCTAGTGTTCAACAAACTAAAGGGAAAGAGGAAGGCATTTTGTTCACATTACCCTCAATAAATGAGTTTAACCACAATACAAATCTCATAATTCACCTCTCCAGTCCCAGTGGCTGCAGGACAAATCCAGTGGATTTAGCAGTAAGCCTTAAATACACCTAGATTGACAGATCTAGGGAAAGTTAGGGTTCTGCAACCCTTTGCTTTTATTGGAGTCTTCTTGTTGCTATGGTTTCAAAGAATTAATTGAAATAAAAAACTGCTCTCTCTCTCTCTCTCTTTTTTTTTTTTTTTTACTCACTCTATGGCTAATGACTTTTATAAATGCTTCCTGTTGTACTATTAGTGATTTGCTTGCAGCCCTGGTATGTGATTCTGATAGGAAAAGAAGGAGAAGCAAATAGGAGAAAACGGACATTCATCTAGGTCAATCTGTACAATTTTTTTTAAACGACTCAAGTGCAGATAATGGAGTCCTCATTGTTGTTGTTGTTGTTGTTGTTGTTGTTGTTGTTGTGTGTCTTCAAGTTGTTTCCACGTTATGGCAATCCTAAAGTGAACCTATCATGGAGTTTTCTTGGCAAGTTTCTTCAGGGGGGGGTCCATTGAGGCTGAGAGAGTGTGACTTACCCAGGGTCACCCAGTGGGATTTCATAGCTGAGCAACTCCTGGTCTCCAGAGTCATAGTCCAATGCTCAAACCACTACACCACTCTAGCTCTACTGTATACTAAATCCATTATTCTTCCCAAACAGAACGATTGGCTTTGAAAGATATAAAAGTTTTATATATGAAATCATAGCACTGGAAGGGACCACAAGGATAATCTAGTCCAACCCTCTGCCATGCAGGAATGTGCAACTAAAGCACTCCTGAACGATGTCCATTCAACCTCTGCATAAAGACCTCCAGGAATATCTGCCCCACTGTTGGAATGGCTCTTGCTATGTGGAGATTCTTCCTAATGTTCAGGTGGTATCATTTTTCTTATAATTTCATGGAATCATAAGGTGTATATATGCTATAGAAATAATGCACCACTTTGAGTGCTGTAGATCCATGCAATGGAATTCTAGGATTCATAGTTTTACATGTTTTAGCCTTTTCTGCCCAAACAGGTTGGTGTCTCACAAATAAATCCTAGGATTCTGTAGAATTCTGCCATGGCAGTTAAAGTGGTGTCAAACTGCATTATGTTTACAATGTAGATGCACCCACAGAATCCTAGCATTGGAACAGACCACAAGGGCCATCCAGTCTAGACTGACCATACGTACTCTTTGAAATAGGACAGTACATTTTTGTATATTTCCAGGCCATCCCATCAATTTAATATAAATATCAATTTTGTCCCATTTTCACACAAAAATGCCCTGTTATGTTGTGAAAATGGTTCGAAGATCCCTGTTTGAAATTGTAATTGTCCAAAAAAACCCAAAAAAAACCCCACATAATTGTGTCATGGAGTGTTAGAAGTTTTATGATAACGTTTTCAAAGATCGAAATTCGTTGCATAAGATTACTACATTGGATAAATATTCATGGCTCAATAGTGGTGAAATACAGTTCTCCTTTATATCTGCTTAAATTTTTGTATGAGTTCTGACACTGAAGAATAATTGTTAGCTCAATATGTTCGTGTAATAAAAGTTTTGTTATCATCTTACTTTTTCATGAATACGAAATATTACATAACCCTGTCCCGTTGTTTTTTTTTTTTAATTATTAAACATTTATATACATATAAAAATATAACACCTAACACATAACATATATACTAATACACTACCTATACACTAACTCTCTCACCCCCTCCCCACAAAAAATCCAAACCCAAACATACTACAAAAACAAAACACAAAACATAAAAACAAACAAACAAACAAAAAAGGTGGATATGTCTTTTGAACATAGCATTGTTTCCATGACACTTTCTTTGTCTTCCAAATGAATGAGTATTTGCTCAATTAATGAAATTTCCTTGTTCCCCTAATCAAAATATGAATTCTCTAAAATTTGTTCTTTATAATTACCTCCGCAAGACTTTACTTAAATAATTATATATATAATCCTATCTTTACTTCCTGAAATCCATTCATATCTTATTCTTCATCCTTTATTTCTTTATCACAATATTCTTTAAACCTTATCCATTCCTTATTAACTTCATCTTCTGTTCTGTCATTTAAAAGACCTGTTAGAATATCTGCTTCCATCGCTTCCCATACCTTATTTTTTATTAGATGGTGTTGTAGGTTGTTTCCAAACCTTGGCATAAACCCTGTCCCATTTTTGCCATTCCAGCATCCCCCATTTGACTCAAGGAAATATGGTCAGCCTAATGCAGTCCAACCTCCTGCCATGCAGGAACTCACAGTCAAAGGAATCCCTGTGATAGATGGCCATCCAGCTTTTGTTTAAAAACTTCCAAAGAAGGAGAGCCCACCACACTCAGGGGGAGCGTGTTCATCTTTGACCGTCAGGAAGTTATTTCTAATGTTTAGATGGAATTTCTTTTCCTGTAGTTTCAATTCATTTGTTGTGTTTCTTGCAAAAGCAGAAAACAAACTTGCTCCATCTTCAATATGACTTCCTTTCATATATTTAAATGTGCTTATCATTTTACCTCTTAACCTTCTACTACTCCAGGCTAAACATAGCCAGCTCTCTAGTGGGGGTTGCAGACTGCCAGAAATAGTGCAAATTGAGTCCAATTTTAGGGTTAGGGTTAGGGTTAGGGTTAGGGTTAGGGAATCATGGGAACTATATTTTATTGTGGCACCAGAGCTCTCTGACAGAGAAGGCTCAATGTCCCAGAAAAAAATCAATTCCCATGATTCCCTAGCACTAACCCTAACCCTAAAAGTGGACTCAATTTGCACTATTTCTGGCAGTCTGCAACCCCCCTAAGTCATTCTTTCATAAGGCACGGTTTCCAGACCTTTGAATCTATTGGTTTGCATTCTAGTCTTCTGAACAGCAGAAAACACATTTGCTCCAATTTGACATGCCTTCAGATATTTAAAGACAGCTATCATGTCACCTCTTAGTCTTCTCTTCTCCATGATAAAAATAATCAGCTCATGAAAGCCATTCTTCATAGAGCTTGGTTTCCTGAGCTTTTACCATCTTCCTCTGGACACACTCCAGTTTGTCAATATCCTGCTTAAAACAGTGGCACCCAGAACAGATGGTCCCATTGGTTTCAGTGTGTCTAATCAAATTGAAACTGTCTTTGGGTTTAGCTTCTGAATAGTATTTAGAGTCTGAATGGGATGAAAATTGATTTATTGAGTGATTCTATGGGCCAATGCACACAGCCCGTTTAGGGCAGCAGAGAGCTGCCCCGGGAAGCTGCAGATCAGGGCTGCAGCAACCCCACACTGCAGCCCCGATCCTTCTTTCTGCCACCTCTAAAAGAGCAGCAAAATGCCGCTCCTTTTAGCGGCGGCAAAAGAGACCGCCCTAAGAGCCAGCCTTGCAGCTCTTCTGTGCCCTTTAGGCGCAGCGTGTCTGCATGCCATGCCAAAAGAGCGTCCTGATGCCGCACAGACACACATCGTCAGGGTGGCATCGGGGTGGGGTTGGGTTGGCCAGCATGCAGCTGCTCCTCCCCAACTCTACCCCCAGGCTGGCCCTTTGGGCTGGTCTGCAACGGTCCTATATCTTGCCATTCTCCCAAGGAACAACACACCATGGAAGAAGGAGAGTGTATCCACACAGGTGAAAGACAACACCTTTCAAAGCACCCTGCTAACTACAGAAATAAGAGGGTCTCTTCCTGCTGGTAGAAAGATAACTGGGAGGGATTTCTTCCCTTGCTATGACATGATATAGCCTGGAGAAGGTTGCTACAAAAACCTTCTCTGATATCCTCACCAAATATCTCACCTAGGCTGCATCCACACTCCAGAAATAATTCAGTTTGACCCCTGTTTAACATCTGTGGCTCAGTGCTATGGAATTCTGGGAACTGTAGTTTGGTCCCACCAATCTACAGTTCCCAGAATTCCACAGCATTGAGCCATAGCAGTTAAAGTGGTGTCAAACTGGATTATTTTTGCAGTGCAGATGGCAAGCAAAAGTGGTGGAACTGAAAGAAGGCCTTCCCTTGAAAATATAAATGTCTGAGCAGGTCCATATCTGAAAAAAACAGTCTTTCACATAGCTTGAAACCAAGATCTCTGGTATATCTCCCACTTTATAATATAGTCAACAATTCTAAGTGCTCTGCCTTATCTATTTTGAAAAAAAATAACAAAACTGAAGAATGAAAAGAAAATGATATTTAATTGGGGACTGGAGCATGTTCATTAAGGAACAAAGATGTAAGAAACTGGGACTTTGTACTGAAAAAGATGACATGGTGGAAGTTTTTTAAAATGTAGACAGAGTCAGGTGAAATAGTGGAATTGTTTTCTCTCTTGCACCCTCTCTCTCTCTCTCTCTCTCTCATAGAATCACCCAATTAAAGTGACTGGCAGTAATTTTTTTAGTTAATAAAAGAGAAATCATTTTCATGCAATACTTTATTCACTTAGAGAAATCGCTGGTACAAAATATAGTGATGGCTACTAGCTTATGATATGTTTAGCTATTGTTGCTCTTTGGGAGTACCATCTGAAGGTCTTCTATAGTTTACTTCTACAGTACATTGGAAGCAAAAAAAATATTTTGTAAAAACGTGCTATGGTACATATATCTCTCAATATGGATGTCAGACTATGACACCATTTCCTGTAATGTGTTGGGAGGGATAATCAAGGGCATGATGATGCCATTTTTGAAAAATAATAGAAGAACTGGTAACATTACTTTTGCTATAATGAGTAGTTTATGTATTACTATTTAAAAAAATGATTTGAAAGGATTTGGGTCCATTTTGATATATTTGAAGTACATTTCTGTAAAAAGAATACTTTTTAAAAATCATGGGAATCTTTCAGAACATGTTATTTGTAAAAAAAAAAAAGCCCCCTCCCCCCCCCCCCCGATGTGGGAGCTGTTGGGCCACACTGCCTCTTCCCAGCCTGCTTTACTCTCCCAACAAGTGCTGGGGCAGGCTCAGGAGGCCCAGATTGGCTGCAGGGGCCATGGGTGGGCAACGCTTCTGGTTCATGTTGGGATTACATTTCCCAGCAGACAATAGGAGTTGGAAGTGCCTTCAATTGACCAGCATTGGGACAAGGGGCCCATGGGATTGGGTGGGAGGCTGGAGGGGATGGGTTGCCCAGGCCTCCCAGGGTTTTGGTAGGACAGTGGGCCTATTTAAGGCCACATGGCACAACAAAATGGTGCCATTGCAGCTCAGTTCTTCTTCAGGCAACAGCTCTGCAGCAGCTCTCCTTCACAGCAGAGCAGCAGCAAGAAGGATCAGGAACCAGGAGCTGGGATCCAAGAGGCAAATAGGCCAGCAGTCATATCAAGCCACCGGGAGGCAACAAGGCCCCATGGACAGACAAGCTGGTACACAGGGCAAGCAGCACAGGCCTCTGGGAGGCAGCCTCATTCCCTGGGAGACAGGCAGGCTCTGTGGCAGCAGGACAGGAGGGCCAGGAAGGCCAGGTCCCTGAGAGGCAGACCAGGACCACATCATGCCAGCAAAGAAGCCTAGCAAAGGGGCAGGGCCTGCCCAGCCTACCACCAAGGGCCAAGCCGGCCAGTGTAGGAAATCTTGGCTGACCTGGGCCCCAGGGGGAAGCAGCAGCAGCAGCCTGCAGCATGTTCTGCAGCAGCCCCCACTCCCACTCCCCCCCAGTAGAGGATGAGGAGGTTTTGGTGGGTTTTACAAGACCATGTCAGCCTTCATGGAGCAGGTTGGCCATGCCAGTGCCCCACCTCCCATGCAATCATGGATCAAGCAGCCCTGGAAGAGAACTGGGAGGATGGTTGAGTGAGGAATCAGAGGCAAGCACACCATGTGTCTTCTCCTGGTAGCTCCAGCAGCAGATCCTCTAGCAGTAGCAGCAGCTCCAGCAGCACTTCTCCACTGCTAGCTCCAGTAGCACTTCATCCGCTACCTCATCTGTTGCTAAATGGAAAGGGCAAAAGCACAAGTGCAATGACAAGAAGAAGATCAAAAGATCTCATGTCAAAAGTGGCTGGGGCAGAGGGGTCAGGGATGATGAGTCCTCCAATCTGGAATTCGGCAGGGATGATTATTGGTTGGAGGAGCCAGGCTTATTTCACTGGGCCATCAGCCCCAGCCCGGCAGCCTTCGGCAAGAAGAGGGGAGCTTCTGGGTCTGGAACCGGAGGGTGTCCTAAGTAAGGTTGCTGAGTCTGTCCAGCTGTATTTCAACCTCACTCCAATATCTGTGCACCCTTCTGCATTACTCCCTCTCCTTAGTCACTAGCCCAACAGGGAGGCGGCTGCCTTCTTAACAGAAGGCTTCACCCAAGGCTTTAGATTCCTGGCCATATGCCCGAGGGTGGCATCAGATACATGGAACCTGAAATCTGCCTGGGACATGCCACAGCTCTAGCTGCTTAACTGAATATCTCCCTAGAGGAGGAGACTGAGGGCCCCACTACTTCCCTCACTTACCTAGGAATCCAGTTAGATTCTGTAGCAGGTGTCCCTTGACTGCCTGACTACAAACTCCCCACTCCCCACTCCATGATACAGGCCACCCTCACAGCCTTCAAGGCAACTCTGAAAGAAATCCAGACAATTCTGGGACACCTCAACTTTGCCTGCAGAGTGGTTTCCCCTGGTAGAACATTCCATGCTCGGCTGGCTAGGATCACAGCAGGAGTAAGGGCTGAACATCACCACATCTGCGTCAACAGAGTAAGATCTCTGCTTTTGGGAGGGTTTTCTGAGGGATAACAATGGAGTCTCGCTATGGCAGTGTCCTCGGAACAAGGCCTTCAGGTGCATTCTGATGCTACAGGAAGCCTGGGCTTTGGCATCTTTTTCCAGGGTCACTGGTGCACCCAATGCTGGCCTTCCCACTGGGAGCACGAGGACGTCCTCCGGGACCTTACTTTTCTGGAGCTTTTTCCCATTGTGGTAGCAGTCCACATCTGGGGCACTGCCTTTGCCAATAAGGTGTTGGTGTTTGTTTGTTTTTTCTGGTGTGACAATCAGGCTGTGGTCAGAATCCTTAACTACCAATCCTCCAAGTCCAAGCAGATCATGCTCCTGGTCCACCATTTTGTTTTGATGTTTCTCCACAACAATATAACTTTCAAGGCCCATTTTGTTCCTGGCCTCGAGAATAACATTGCAGACTCTCTTTCTCATTTTCAGGAGGTCAAATCCTGTCAATTGGCACCCAGAGCACCCACATCCTTCCCCAAGGAACTGTAGGAGGTTGGTAGCTTGCTGTGATACAGGGCGTCTTGTCTTCCCTGGCCCCCGCCACCCTTAGAGTGTACAGGAGAGCTGGCTCCAAGCTTCTCACCTTTTTGAGGGCTTCTGGCCTCCAGGTCCACTGGCCAGTTCACCCCTGTACCATCCTACAATTCCTTTTTTGGTTGAAGGAGTTTGGGATTGCACCCTGCACCATGGTAGTCCACCTGGCCAGTATTTCCTTCTTTTCTAAGGTTGGGGGTTCCAGCACCTGTGTTCATACTTTTTAGTTAGGAGGGTCCTTGAGGGCTGGAGGAGGACAGCCAGCAATAGCTCAACTCTAGGGCAAAAGGCT
This sequence comes from Phrynosoma platyrhinos, assembly GCA_020142125.1. Classification (NCBI taxonomy): domain Eukaryota; kingdom Metazoa; phylum Chordata; class Lepidosauria; order Squamata; family Phrynosomatidae; genus Phrynosoma; species Phrynosoma platyrhinos. The sequence continues at coordinate 180,683,592 of CM034706.1, read as the reverse complement.
GCCTTTTCAAGGCCGCTTTTGTTGCTGCCTTTTTGGGGCACTGAGGGTGAGTGAGCTTGCTCTCATCTCCAGGTTGGACAAGAGCAAACGTTCACTGCAGAGGGTGGATGTCTCTTTTCTGGGAAACACAGTGTTTCTAGTTCTTGAGGGTCAAAGTGCAACCGGTTGGGGAAAGGGTCTTCCATAGTGCTAAGAAGGCTATGCTGTTGCCACCTGTGCCCTGTGTGGATTTTACACAGATACTTGGCATCCCACCCTCAAACTGAAGGCCCTCTATTCAGCCACAGTGATGGAACCCTGTTGACACAGTTCCAAGTAGTGTCGGTACTTCATTTGGCCTTACAGCATGATGGACTGCCAGTGGAGGGTTTTGGGAGTCACCCATTCCACATGGGGCAGCCACAACTACAGCAGGATGCAGCTTGCCAGGGACTCAATAAAAAGGATAGGCAGGTAGAAATCTGGGGTGTATGCTGGCTACACCAGGCCAGGATTGGATTCTTGCTTGGGGCAGCCATGAGGGTGGCAAACTGGGATCCCATTGATGGGGGGAAGTGCAGCTTTCAGGGGTTGGTGAAAGGCAAGCCCCAAGGGTGGAGGCTAGCCTTTCATGGTGGCAGCATAGTTTTGGGGTCGGGTAGGTGTGGCATCAGGGAGCCAGGGGTGCTGCCATTCTGGGGGCAACTCCAGATCAGTGTCCCCCCCAGTGACAAAGGGTTGAGACACAAACATGCAATCAACCAGTTACCCCTTTTGTCATCCCGAAGTTTGGCCTTGATCAAGCAATTGGTTCATTCATCAACAAGTGGGTTGATCGATGCCAGATCCAAATTTCATACTTTTGGGGCAACTCTACCTGTTAGCTGTACTCAAATAAAGTTGTGGTCTTTTCCCTTCCAATTGGGTATATTGTTGTTATTACTGGCAACACCCCCCCCTTTCACAGCAAAAGGGGCCACCCAATTTACCAGGCCAACTGAATTGCTGTGGGTGTGGGGGAATCATCAGGCTGCACTGCCTCTTTCCAACCTTCTTTACTCTCCCAGCAGGCATTGGGACAGGCTCAGGAGGCCTGAATTGGCTTCAGAAGCACTGGGTGGGCAGTGCTTCCAGCTCAGGCTGGGACTACATTTCCCAGCAGACTACAGGAGCTGGAAGCACCTCCAATTGGCCAGCATAGGGACAAGGGGCTCCTGGGATTGGGCGGGAGGCTGGAGTGGGAGCCTTCTGGGCCTCCTGAGGTTTTGATTGGACAGTGGGTCTATTTAAGGCCACATGGCACAACAGAACAGCACCATTGCAGCTCTGCTCTTCCCACCCTCCCTCCTTTTATATATCGAAAGTCAATTGGGGACCCAGAGGTGGTGGGAGCATTAGGGTGTTGCCATTGCAGGGTTGCCATTGCAGGGGCAACTCCAGATTAGCATCCCTGGTGACAAGGGGTTGAGATGCGAAGATGTGATCAATAGTTTACCCCCTTTGTCATCCCAAAACTTGGCCATGATCAAGCAATTTTTAAAAATCATGAGAGTATTTCAGAACATGTTATTTGTCAAACATTGGGTTATATGTTCTGTTAAAAAAAAGAAAAGTAACCACCAGTATGTTACTGTTTAAAAGTACTGTTTCCTGCTCAGGGATATCAGCATGCTTACAGAGTAGTACTGCCTGGCTCTATATGAGTGGCTCTAGCCAAGGCACATTTAAAAACTGTTTATTCTGTGTGCAGTACTAAAAGGTTTTATATGGTCATCACAAATCATAAGGGAAGAGGGAAATATCTATAGTAGGATTTGCCACAGGGGGAGGAAACATGTGTTTCTCCAGATTTTGTTGGATTTAAACTACCGCAAGCCCTAGGCAGTACAGCCATTGGCAAGAATGATGGAGAAAGTGGTTTAGCAACATCTGGAACACCATACACTTCCTGTCTCTGCCTTAGTGGCCCTGAGCCCTGGTGGTGCAGTGGTTAAATGCCAGTACTGCAGTCACAAGGTTGTGAATTCAATCCCGGGGTTCCAAGGTTGATTCAGCCTTCCATCTTTTCATAGGTCAGAAAAATGAATACCCAGCTTGTTGGCGGCAATTAGCTTACAGACTGTAAACCACTTCAATAATGCTGAGTTCACTGATAAGTGATATGGAAATGTGCATGCTATTGCTTAAAAATGTTGGAGGAATAGGATACTATTTGCAGAACTATTGAAATTATTACTGCGCCTGCCCCATTTTGACTGTTTCATTTTAGGCAGATGCATATGAAAACGAATGTGATGAAATTAAAAATGATGCCTAATTACCCCAGCATAGTTAACCCTTGGAATATTTCCAGATGGACCAGGAGTAATGCTTCTTGAATCACACAGGTTAATCACTTTCTGCAGTATGAGGGGGTATTGTAAAGTTTTAATTATCACCTTTTTAAAAAATTTGACAGAAAGTTTGTTTTATTTTGTAGTTGTTAACTTATCTCTATGTATTCACCATCCAGATCTACACATTTTTCCAGCCTTTCTTGGCCCTCTGAATACAGTTATTGTAGAAGTATGCAGATTGCACCTTAAACCACTCTTCCACTTCATGAATGATGTCATCTGTGTTTTCAAATGGATGACCCCACAATGGATTTTTCATCTTTGGGAAAAGAAAGTTATTTGGTGATGATGACACTGACAAATTTCAACAATATACCATAATAACTTCCGGGTGATAATTATTACTTTACGATACCTCCTCATTATCATAAAATGATACTCCTTCACTAGATACCTCATTTTCTCAGCATGGCAAACTGGCACCATTAGCATTTTGGAAAAGCTGTCTTCTCAGAGAAAGGAATACATTATACAAGGTCATTGACAAAAGTTGGATTTTAAAAAAGAAAAATAGCTCCATTTAGGAAGGTGTTCTTGAGGGGGGAATGTTTACTTGATGCCACCTGAATATTGTGGCCAGAATATTAGTGTCATCTCCTTCTGGAAATTCTTCCTATCAGATATAAAGAGTAGAATCTCTGCTCAATTTAAGTGTCTGTGCTATGCCAAACTGGTCATCCAATTAACAGGGAAGGGAGTAAACAGAATGTGTGATCAAGGACAAGGCAAGATCTGAAGTCAGAAGGTCTTGAAGAACAGCATTCAGGAAGCAGTCACACATAAAAGAGAAAAAGTGAGATGCAGAGAAAACATAGCTAGGAGTTAAGAGTAATGAGGGAAAACAACACCCTCATCAAAGCAGCAAGCAACATAGGTATCAGAACCATCAAACAGTTTCCAAATGGCAGAGGTGCCATTTCATGGTTCTGCAGTTCTGTGAGGTGGGGGGGAAAAAGAAGGGCAAGATTCATAAGAATGTAAGGCCTGCTTTGCTACAGATTAAACATTACAATTCATCATTTAAAAGCATTTTTACAGGATTTGTGTGTGGTTGTTTCTGAGCCCCCAGAACAACTGGATGGTCAATTATTTCTAAGGGACAATTATATGTAGTCTAAAACAAGGTGCCCCCTTACATTCAGAAAAAGCAGTTTTGTTTCTTGCTCATATGCCTTAAGAAGACCAAAAACATCACACTTTAATCAGCAATGACTCACATCAGGGTATGGAAAGATCTGTTATATAAGAAGGAAAAGAAACAGAAGAGCTAGGGATAACCCATGCTGTGTCTGCATGGGCTTGAATATTCTGTGGGCAGCCCAGAGTATCCTGGCCTCATAGTTGTCTTGACCTCCCACATTACCTGGGACTCCATTCCTGCGTTGTGGCTGCTGTCTACATGGGCATCTTGTTGAGCCACCTGATGCATCTGCCACAGTCATGGGTTGCTTGCTTCTGAGGTTAGAACAAAGTGCCCAGCAACAATCACATGGCCAGGTCCCTCATTCTGACCGTAAAGCAAGCAACATATGGTGGCAGCAACAGATATGTTGTGCTGCTCAGCAGGACACCACTGCAGACTGAACAGGATGATGCCAGAACAGAGGGGAATGGGCATTTTGGCCCATGCAGACAGGGCCCCCGATGTATTCAAGATACTAGCCCATAGCTATGTGACATCAAATTGTGGCCATATTTTCCCCCCAGTGCTGAGGACTTACCAAACATTTGAGCTAAAATAACAGTACTTCTGTATAAAATAACACAACAGTCTCAAACAGAATACATGCAAGTTGAGCGAAGATACTCCGAGACTCCTTCTTTTCACATAAACTATGTTGACACTAAATAGAAGTGGAAATTAACATGATTTCTAACCTGAAAACATCCTATGCAATTAAGGGCAAAATGAGGAAATGGTAAAGCGTAAAGGAAGGTGAAGCATTGCACTAGCAAAACTGGGTCTCTTTGTCTTCTCTTCCAAAATGGAATTATAGTACACCACCTTGAATGTTGTGGGAAGCACATTTTTCAACCATTTTAAAAATATTGTCAGCTATTCTTTCCATCCCTCTAGCACAAACACCCAATAGTCCACAAATCATGGCCTCCTGCAGATTTGAATTTTGGTTAAGGGTCTTCCTTTACATCAAAGATACTTGGGGTTGGGAGCAAAATAGACTAAAGTCCAGCAAACAGGTACACAGCTCTCTGACCACTATCTTCCACTGCTACCAAACCCTGCTAAACTGAAATATCTTTCCTTGTAGAGAATGAGATTAGTGAAGGATACCATCACTAAACAGCCAAATTCATTCTCAAAAACCATTCTCACTGGGGGTTTAATTATGAGATGATTGTAAAAATGATCTCATCATGAACAGAAAAGAATCATGTAAATCCTTCTAAAGGCTACAAGCTTTCTTATGCAAAGCAGAAAGGGAACAAAATCAGGCAAATGTGCGTGGATATGTCTGTCAAATTAAATCAAGTCTTCAGACAGAAATTAGCCTTGTGAGATCAGCCCAAAATATCCTCCTCCTCCTTATAAAGCTCTTATAGTTTCTGGCAGTAGCCTGCTCACAGCTGGATTCCATGGGCCTTTTCCTCCATTCGTTTATGCCATTGTAAAATAGGAGAGGCCCACTTTAGCTGAGTGGAGCTGAACTGAGAGGATAATCAAGACTTCTGATTTTATTGAAAGGTTATCACTGGATTCAATCCCAAATGTCATATAATCTTCATTCCTTCTAGGTAATGCTGCCACGTAATTAATAAACATGTTACCAATGATCTTCCACTAATTAGGAGCTGTACTTTTTTCTACTACTAATTAGAGAATGACTCTGACATTTGGACTTACTAAACTGTCAAGATGTCTCCGTTTTGGGAGGGGAAAATTGAACTGTAATTTTCTAGCAATAATAATAATAGTAGGACCCAGCTAAAGGCTACTTGACTAAAAATAAGACTCTGATTAGGTAAGGTGTTAAAAAAGCACAGGAAACAGGCCTGAGCTGCTGAGCGTATTTCATAATAATCTGATCCTGTTATACAATCTGTTGGATGGGCAAGAATATAAAGAGGCCTCATCCAACAACTTCTTTTTTCTCCACAGTCACAATATTCTCCTGTATGAAGATGGCCATGCAGTTGTTGCTGATTTTGGAGGTAAGAGTTAAAAGAAATCACTTCTTTGTTTTCATATCCTTTAGAGCTAAACTGATACATGTAACAGGGAAGATGGTAGAACTAATGCACACGTTATAGACTGATGACAAAGTGGAAGCAAGAAAATACCTTGCTTTCTACAGTTCACCTGATGCCAAAGATTAATTAGTGATGTGCAAAATATATTTTGCTTTACCCCTTATGCAAAGTGTGCTACAGATTACTTACTTGGGGGAGGCAAAAGTTTTCTCAGTCATTTTTTTTACATGTTATGTTATAGATATTAATGTAGATATATAGATACACTTTGTTATATCATGTTTTATTATATGTTTTATTATATGTTATACTCCTTTGATTGGCGTATTTGTCAATTACAATGTTCCAAGTTAGTCTTACAACTGCACAACTGTTTCCTGTTCAAATTTACAATTGTGGTCCTATTGCAGCAGTGCTGATGAGCAAGGTGCTGTTGGATGATGTGGCCAGCTCCATCCCACCAGTGAGCACCTTGAATGCAAGGAACGGAAGTGAGGAAGGGGGTCTTGTCACAATTCTTCACAATCCAATCACTCCCTGGCAGGAGGGACAGGTCACATTACCCAGTGGAGCCTCACTCACCAGTGCAATAGAAGTCCATGACTTTGGACAGCTGACTGGCTTTTAAAGTGGGTTTCAGAGGTTAGAGCCTGACATAGGATGTTATCACACGGGGTCTAAAGCAGTCCCATCCCCGTCGCATCCCTGTCCCATTGCGCTTCCTTTTCCCCTGTGTTCACATGACGTCGCAGAGAAACCCCGCCCATCCCCGTCCCATTGCACTTCCTTTCCGCGTGTCTTCACACGACATCGCACCCATCCCTGTCCCATCCCCGTCCCATTGTGGCATCATCCGGCATCATCCCCGTTCTTTTGAATGCCGGTTTCTTTGGGAATTACATTTTGCCGCAACCAGAATGATACCGGAATGATGCTGCTTTCTGTATGCTGGTAAGTTCTGGATTGAAAAGGAACCGCAATGGGACGGGGATGCGACGGGGATGGGACTGCTTTAGGCCCCGTGTGATAACGTCCATAGAGCATAGGTACAAGAGCATAGCTAAAGTTCTGTTGCAGGATCTTGCCTATCATATACAAGAAGAACTGTATTTCCAGGAGGCTTCTATGAGTGTGACTCTATTTCTAAACAAGCCCACAAAAATAGATGGAGGTGTGGCATAAAGCCTATGGGCTACTCGTTGCCAACCTTGTTCTATAAGAAATAGGAATGTTAATATATGACTGTTTCATCCTCACAAGCAAAACTGAATAATTTCCACAGTGTTCTCCCTGCTACACAGAAGGTTTTTTTCTAAACTGTTCTACCTGTTGTTACAGCTCCCAAAATATTTTGGTACAATATTCTGTGCAGAAGTATATTCTTTTCTTTTTCTTTTTTTGCATGAGGGGATTGCACACACACACACAAAACCCCACCACTGTTTCCAGGCAGCCACATGGGGGAGCGGGCCTTTACACAATTCTACAACAAAAATCTTGTTTTAAAAACCTCAATCTTGCACAACAAAAATGGAGGCTTTTTTTCAAGATTGTTCTTTTTGTACAGTGATTTGTGCACAATTTTTGTTATGCCAGATTGCTAGATTTTGTGTAGAAAGCAGCATTCTTGCATAGCAAAAGCTTGCACAATAAAAATCTTGTAAACAATAAGAAACAATAGACTCCACATTTATTTTCACTACTAATCAGCTGGGAGGTGTTGGGAGGAGCACCTTATGGGGCATGTTTACCCAGGCCCAATGAACTGCTTGCCCCTCACCCTCGCATTACAGGGTGAATTGAAATGTCAATTCAATGGTGGACTGTTTTCACATGGGTAGTTACACAGTGAATCCAGGCTGTCCCTGCATTGCAGCAAATTTTAAAAACCTACCATTTGCTCTGAATCTTCCAAAATTCACAAGCATTCTGAAGTGATATTGGGTGGCTGTCTACACACACCTACTCCTATGCCACACTGCCACTATAAGTCACTCACTCTGAGGTCACACTAAGGTGGCTAGGCATGTGATCAATGCTGGGGACAGTATTTTCTATGTCAGAGGGAGTAAATCATGGCAGCAGATGGCACAGTGGGACATCTTTAGACATCTGCCAGGCATCACTCCACAGTGCCCAGGAAATGGAGAGAACAGCTTCTGGGCCAGAGTGTTCTGGGAGCAGCCCAAAGTATTTGGCCAGTATAGACCCAACCATAGTTGCTAAGATCCCCATACACCATCATCAATCACTTTCCAGCACCAATTGGCTGGGGAGTGGGAAAGGCGAAAGATATGTGATGACATAGGAGTGCTCCCCTTTCATATATCACGCTTACATTTTTAAAATCATCTATGGCCGGGAAACCAATATTGATGTGTTCAGGCTTAAATACTCAAATACAGATATTTATAATCTTATTTTT
>CM034706.1:180637276-180661541 GCA_020142125.1 Phrynosoma platyrhinos | reverse complement strand
TTTTTTTTGTAGTATGAATGGGGCCCAAAGATCCTGAGAAACAAAATCTTTTGAAGGAAGAATAAAAAGCAGGTTCTCATGGCAATGCTGGTTCCTTCCCTACTACCTGTGACTGAGCAAAGCTAGTTACTGAGGCATGGGCCTAGTATGAAGTTAACTTTCCACAGCATGACAATCCAGTGTAATCCACCATTCACAGGACTTCATCTTGCGAATGAAGAAGACATATTCCTTAATTCCTTAGTCAAAGCAACCACAATATTTTCTTGGACCACAATACTTTTGTTCCTTCCTTCCCATCTCTACATCAGTACACAAAGTTCCATTATCCCCTGTTCTGGTCACTGAAAGATCAGGGTATCACATTACATAGCCATGACCAGAGACTCATTTGTAAAGGTATTCTAAACAATTCCCCCAAGATTTGAGGAATTGTCTCCGTCTTAAGAGGCTCAGAACTGGTTTGCCTGTTCACTCTAGAAAAGCTATTTTTGCCAAAATGTGTTTTTTAAAAAATGTTTTTAAGCCACAATTCACCTCAGAACATATCAGGTGAGGAAACAACGTACTGCAATGATTTTGTGAAGATATCTAGGGGTGTCTTCAGACAAGGCTTTAATTATGCAATCACATTGCCTCTCATATATGCAAGGTTAGGAAAAGTTCTGAAGACAGCAATTTCAGTCTGAATCCCTCTCATGTTTTCCTATTCATTTTGTCATTTTTTTTTCTTTCTAGATAAAATATGTTAAAGAAAAAAGATGAAGTAGTTCAACAATGCTTTCCCATGGTCTGGAAGCATCAGACCATGGAAAAACTGGTCTTTTGGAGTACAGGTCCCAGAATCCCATAGCCAAAATAGTCAGTGGCAATGGTTTTTGAAAAAGAAATGTCCTCAGTCCAATGATATACAAATTTCTTCTTGCAAATACATATTCAGTGGTGAGGGAGGGAATAACATTTTTGAACATTTTCCTCAGATTTGGATGTTCAGGGGAACATCCATTTTTTTCCTCCAGTTTCAGGGGAAAAATAGATTCTTTCATAAGAATATTTACCTCGGAAAACCAGGGATCAGAAATTTCTGCCATTTCTACATGCAGCAAAACTCTGCCAGTTGCAGAACTCTACCTGTTAATTATCATGATCTATCTGGAATATGCAGGGGTAGCTGTGTTGGCCATTCAAACAAAAATCCACCACACAGTGATACCTTTATTGGCCAACCAAAATGCATTGGTCTGGAATATGGTTAACATTTAACTATATCAACCCTACATGTAGCCTACATAAATAAGCAGTTATTTTGTGATATGAAAACAGTTTTGAGTATTATTAATAATTTATAACTGCAGTTCTACTAAATATTAGTTTCACACCATCTTTCTTCTGAATTCTGTTATAATATTCACCAGCTCCTTATTTGCCATTAAACATTGCTCTTCCTATTTTAAATTTTCTGTTCTAGTTAGAGAATCTGGTTTTTCATATTGAGAAGGGTTTTTTGTCTTTGAAGAGAACTAAAAAGGAATGAGTATTATCTGAAATGTTTGCTTTCCTTTGTTCCACCTCTAGAGGTAATTCTTTATCATAGTCAGTATATGTGGGAGACAATGTTGGCTGTGGAGCAGAGATTTCAGTTTTATCTGTATTGCAAGGGAGTAAAGATGTCTCAATTTGATCCTTACAATTGACCCCTTCAAACTGTGGTAACAAGGAATGCTCTTGACATGTTGCTGGTGGCATTTTACCTTCTTTATGTTCACTGCTACCATCAAGTTGACTGTTTGAAATTTTTTGCAGATCATTGTTACTAACCATATGTGCATCCTTTTTCATTTCACAATTGGTGTTATTGTCCATATATGTGTTTCTCATTTCAGGAGACCTGGAGTCACTTGATGTGTTGGAGATAATGGTCACTTTGACAGTGTTTTTGGGGAATGTTTTGCATTTTTTATCCTCCCATTCATCCTTAGTTAGGAATTCATCTTTTTTCAGGCCTAGTGGGTCCATTGCTGTATTGGGGATAAACATCTTAATCAACTCATCACTTTCTGTTTTGAAATCTGCTCTCAGCTGCTTTGTTCCATATTCTTCAGTATCTTTATCTCTATGTAGTATTTGACTTTCTTCTCTGGTGGTTAGAAACTCATTAACTTGGAAATTAGAAATTGCACTACTTAAGCAAACTGGAGATTTTGGTCTGTTTCTGCCTTCTTCCCTAGGAATCTGATGTCCATTTGATAGTGCTTTTTCTCCAGAGCTATGAGATGCCTTGTTAACTATATCTCCATTTGGAGGTTCAGGCTCTCCAGTGCTTTTGTCTCCTTCTGATTCATCTTTCCTGGTTAGGCTTTCATCTTGTCTTTTTAATTGCTTGAGATTTAATTGGTCTAGAACCATGCTTTGCCCAATATTTTCAATAACTTGTTGATCCTGCAGATGATTTTCAGTGCTGGGATTCTGGAAGCCATGATTTTCTACTGGGTTAAAGAGAGACAGAGAAAAACCACCATCATTTTCCTTTGCTTTATTCTGATAAAAAGGCATGACTTCAGTTTCTGTAGCATCCTCCTCTTTAGAATTCATTGAAGTGGGAATATTATTTGCTTCATTCTGTGAAATACTTGGTGAATGGTTGGATGAAAGAGAAGTAATGGAAACAGTCACCCCTGACGTTCCATTTGGAGACAATGCAGGTGACCTACTGGCACAATGTAGAGTTTGTGAATGCTTGGATGATGAGGTGCCTTCAGTAATTTTCATGGCAGAAATATTCTTTGAAGGAGGACCAGAGATGGATGCAACTACATTCTTGTCATTTTTTTCAGGCATTTCCCCAGCAGCTACTGCAGAATAAATAATCTGCTTGTTGTTTCCTGATGTTTCTAGGGCAGCCACAGAATGGTCTGATTTTGTTTTTCTTTTCTTTCTTGCTTCTTCCTTCTTTGAAATATGGGGCAATTGTAAATGTTGGCAGCATGCATATTTATCTGAGTTTTCTTTGAGATGTTCTTCAGGATGAACCCTTGTTTTTCTAAAAGGATCCTGTCCTTTAGTTTTTCTTTTATACTTCTGAGTAAGTTCTTTCCTTTTTTCCTCAGGGACCACAGGGGTAGAAGATGATTGCCTTTCTTTATCTGTTGTTTCTGAATTGTTCAGCAGTCTCCTTGCCAGTGTAGTGGATGGGCTTCCTTGAATACACTTGTGCTGTGGCTTGTCCTCAAGGGATCTCTCTTCGTTTAAGTCCCTAGTTTTCACATCCTCCCTCTTTACTGTTACCAGGTCAGGTACATAAAAGCTAACACTCTTGGGTTGATACATTCTTTTGATTGCTGGTGATAATGACATCTCTTCATCATTCTTAGAGCAACCTGCTTCTCTTCTCTTAACTTCACTCTGATCCTTCTCCAACCTTAAATTTTTACCATAGTTCTCTTTTTTTGCTGTTATGTAGCCTTGATATTTATCACAGTCTGTGTATTTACAGATAAGGAAGTTGTCTAGCTGTGGAGAAATATTTTTGTTCCTTGCTAATGATCCACATTGATCATTCTGTTGTGAACAATGGCCTTCTAATTCAGCTTGCATGCAGTGTTCCTTTGATTCTTCTGGTGAATTGGTTGCTGATGACAAGGCTGCAAAAAGTCCCCTTTGCTTGTAAGACTTCATGTGGTTATTGTCCTCAATTTTGGACAAAGAGTGACATGATTCATTTATTATATATTGTCCAAGACTCGCTCTCAGAGAAGCACATAGAGGCCTTGAACATCTTTGGCAAAATGTGCCACTTCTGGTTCCTGCTAAACAAAAAATGATAAAAATTTAAGGCATGTAGAGGAAGTTATCTTACACTGACTAAACAGGTTTTGGAAGACTTACACCAATGTAGTCAGTCAGTGAAGTGTAGTGTAGTGCAGTCAGTGTAGTGTAGTGTAGACTCCAAAAGAGGCTCTCCTAGTTATGGGAAAACACAGGGCAGTAAAATAAGTATTATTACAAAATGACATCATTTGTAGTGGCCACATTCAAGCTGAACTGAAGAAAGACTAAAAATAAGAAAACTTTGGTCTTCTTCAGAACTACTACATATGATAATTTTATGGTAATACAAGGTAGCTCTGTTAGTATGATAATGGGTGGATACCAGTTGGGTTGGTCTTCTCTTGACTATGGAGTATTACTATTATTATGCTAAAATAATTAATATTCTATAGATAATCCATAGATTCCCCACCCCACTAAATCCCCTAATCTACCACTACTCATTTAGGCAACATCCTCTCAAATCAACTATTCTCCAATTTCCTTTTTTACCTTTTATTTCTAAACATATGGAAGATGCATAGTTTCCCACTGTCCTCCCATTTTTGGCCCTCCAATTCTGTTCTTAACCTTGCACAGCTGGGCTTCCTCCTTCAGTTCTCCACTTAAATTGACCTCCTAAAATATAATGGCAACCTTGAGCTTATCATGTGAGAAAAGAAAATGGAAGTTCAACTGGATAGTAGTGCCTTTCTGCATTGTGCCTTATGACATGATTTAGTAGTTCTTTATTTTCCTTCCCAAGGGAGATGGTCATAAAAGTGAGCCTTTACTCAAATTGATTTTTCCAATTATATAAAAAAAAGAAAGACTTGCTTTTACAACACTCTCCTGGAGGATAAGAACTGAAGAACTACCCCTAAAAGGTAGAGTAGGGACGGGGCAGCTGCACACCGGCTGCCCCAACCCCACCCTGATGCCGTCCTGACACTGCGCAGCTGTATGCATGGCATGCGGCATCAGGACACTCTTCTGGGACAGTGTGCAGACAGGCTATGCCAAAAGGGCACAGAAGATCTGATGTCATAAGGTAAGGCACATAGAAAGGTGTTACTATCCAGCTGAACTTTCACTTTCTTTTATTGTGTGGTAGGTTTCACTGTCAAAATGTGAAACTAAATGTTAGGATCTTTTCATATCTCCTTTGTAAAACTTGGTTGTTCCTCTCCTAGTGATTAAATCAAACGTGTGTTTGTCAGCAATCCGACATTCAGAAAGAAGCCAGTGTTTACTTTCCCATGGCCAATGACAAAACAAAGCATATTAAAGGGAGCACACAGCATTCAGGAAAAGCACAATGTGACAGACAATTTTCTGCACTTTGGGGGCACCTCTTCTAAACATGTGCTAAACAAACTGTAGACTGCCTCAGTTTCGTCACCATCCTGTTTTGACTTCTATGCTATCTCTGATATAACAGATTGTCCAATGTTCACCCTTGCATGGCTTTTTGTAATTCTGTTCTTGGTTCTCCTGTAAACATCTTCAAGAAACAGGAGACTATAGTTTTCTGTGGGTTTTCTGGGCTATGTGGTGGCATTCCGGAGGAATTTGTTTATATAATTATATATAATAATTATATATAATATAATTTATAATAATAAATTCTCCCAGAACACAGCCACATAGCCCAGAAAACCCATAGAAAACTATGGATGCTGACTGTGAAAGCCTTTGACTTAAGAAAAAGGAGATTCCTCCAGTTTGTTGTGGTCTCTTGCACTCTAACCCTAACCTTCCACAGTTCTCTTTTGACAAACTGACCTCACTGAATCTTATGTCTTTTCAATACACATTGCTGACATTGCTCTCTGCTCCAGAATTTGTTTCCTCCATCTAGTCTTAAAGCGTTTTCTTATATTTGGATACTAGCACGAACTCACAAGTTACATTAAGAAATGTCTTTGTCCTTCCTGTTTCTTATATGACTCATATCTATTCCATGCCATTGTAGAATAGTTTAAAACATGGAGAATTATTATTATTATTATTATTATTATTATTATTAGTTATAGCCCATCTCTCCCTGAAGGATCGAGGTGGATAACAATAATAAAATATCACAATGACATTAATTAAACATAATTCCCTAACCCCCAATTAAAATAGAAAACATCATAAAATACAATCAATTTACTAAAATCAATCTAAAATTAACCCTCATTAAAATGAGGCATTTTGGGATGAGTAGAGCAACCACAGTTATGGGTCAATGGGAGAGTCCATCTACAAGTTATAATGAGTTGATACAGACTGAGTCTTCCTTAACTAGAATTCCAAATTTTGAAATATTCCATAATCCAAAATTGTTCACATAGGTGATTGAGATAGTGACACCTTTGTTTTCAGATGGTTCAGTGTACATAAACTTTGTTTCACATGCAAAACTATTTAAAATATTATGTATAAAATTACCTTCAAGCTATGCACATAAAACACAAATGAATTTCATGTTTAGACTTGGATCTCATCACCAAGATATCTTGTTATGTATATGCAAATATTGCAAAATCTAAAAAAAAATTAAATCAAAAACACTTCTGGTCCTAAGCACTTTGGATAAGAGAAACTCAGCCTGTAGTGTGCTTATTTTTCATATCAGGATCCCTCACTTGAACAGAGCCCACCAGCATGAGACATAGGGGCTAAGCAGACTGGCGGCTGTGGGCCTCCCTGGGAAGGTGCGCTGCGGGACCGAGGCATCCCCACGACTCGATCCTGCGATGCACCTTTGCCGCCCCTGAAAGGAGCACTAAAATAGCGCTCCTTTCACAAGTCAGCGAAAGTGCGCCTCAAAAGCTTGCGGTGCACTTTCGCTGACTTTTCCGCCGCAGTGTGTCCAGACACTGCAGCGGGAGGTTGTCCTCGTAGCGCCGGCCGTGCGGAGGGCCGGTGGCTCCGAGGACGACCTCAGGAGAGGGATGGGGTGCCGAGCGTGTGGCTGCCCCTCCCCTTCCCTGCCTCCAAGACGGCTCTATTAGCCGTCTGCCGAGGCCTTTAATCACATCTGTGTCCCTTCCTATGTAAGTTTCCTTCCTCTGGGATCCATGACTCACACCTTCTTTTCTTCTGCTGTGAACTCTTAGAAGAGAGAGCAAATGGGAAAACATCAGTAATAACTGAAGCAATATTCCACTTCCCCTCCCAGGAAGAGAACTCACCTGGATTACCTTTTGGATAGTCTTCTAATCTTGTTGTTAGTGAATCTTCTTCCCAGTGCCCAGTGCTTGCTAGGTTTATAACATTTCTTATTTGGACATGCTTTTGATGTAGTACATCTGCTTTGTTATTCTCAGCTGTATTTCCAGAAGATTCTTGAGGATAAGATTGTAATAGTCTACAGTTAAGGCACAAGAAATGGTCATTTTTCATCTGTTCGTTCTGCTTCTCAATGCTTCTGAGTGGCATTTTTAGGCCTGTGCACTTAGACACTGCCTTTACTGTTTCTTGATGGCCATTTTCCTGTAAAAGTGGCATTTCCCTGCCAGACCCCAACATGGACATGACCTTTACGTCATTTTCCCAAGTTAAGTGGCAGTTACAGTATCCCTTAGTGAGGTAATTTCTTGGCTCATGACCACACTGGGATTCATCTAGGGTTCTGCAACAGCAGTTTTCTGATGAGTGTTCATTTGTTTTGTCATACTGAAGCTTCCTGTTAAAGAGGGCTACAACTAGGCATGTGAGACCAACACCTCCTGTGACAAATACAAGGTTTATCAAAGATAAAATCAGGTAAATTAAGTGAGGAACATAAAGCTACAGATCAACATGTAATAAAACAAAATAGCTCAGGGGGACATTCTGCTATATGAGATTATTTAATACAGCAGAGGGGGTAGCATCCAAATTCAATTAAATTCCTGCACATTTTTATCTATATAATTCTATCATCCTGTGTAGAATGTCTTCTACAGCAATTATTTAAGAAGCAAATGAATTTGTAATGACTGGAGATACATCTGAGATCTCTTTAAAAGAGAGAGAAGATAGTCTGCATCATTAGCTTTAGACTAGAAACATTGCTGAACTAAAGAAATCTAACTTTGATAGAACATAGTCTCTTTCCCCCCCAAGAAAGGCTGTTTCTGAATAACTAATGAATGTTAGATTTTCAAAAGATTTTTTAAAAAATTTAAAATTCTGGAGTGTTCTGGGGTATTCTTCAGGTCCTTAAGGGCACAAAGAAGATTCTTATAGACGGTGAGAGATAAAATAGTACAATTACCAATATAAGCAATCAAATGAAAATCAGCTTTCTTCACTAGTGTGTTTGAAATATAGTAGCAGCAATATTTGGAAAGATAAAATAGAATTCAATCAATCAATCTTTTATTACAGCCATTCGACCAGCATAAAAATAGCATTATAATATTGTGCAGACCCTTCATAAATGCCAAATTCCAAACCAATTGGGGCTGATTCATTTTCATGGGATCCAACAAAAGTCAGATCAGCCTGTTTCAAATCCTGATGATCACACTGATCCAAAAGATTTTGATCAATTCATAGATGTATAAAGCCAACCACAATATTTCTAACAACACTATGACTGCATCTGCACCAAGAATTAATGCAGTTTGATGCCACTTTGCCTGCTATGGCTCCATGCTATGGAATTCTGGGGTTTGTAATTTTGTGAAATATTTAGACTTCTCTGTCAGATAGTCAGAAATTACAAATCCCATGATTCCATAACATTGAGCCATAGCAGTTAAAACAATGTGAAACTGCATTATTTCTGCAGTGCAGGAGGAAAACTCCATAGTAGATTATGGAAGGCAGAAAAAAGGAAGCTAGCCTTTGTTCAGAGGCAGCTTCCTATCTGTGTTAAAAATCTCAGCAGTGCTCTGTAATAGTGTTTGGAGAAGGGATGATGTGCTCTCACTGAAAGGTATGTATTCAGTCCTCTTGTGCAGGTTTATGTTCATGTGCTAGATTTAGCTGGCAGCTGCAGATTTCTGCATCTATGCCTCCCCACTGCTGCCAATTGCTATTTGCCAACCCCAGTGCCCACCATGCTGCCTCTCAGTGCAATACTTCACCTCTATCCATTATTTTATGTGCAGTTGTACTTGAGCTCTGAACCTTGAGGATACTTCTAGGGCAATAGTACAGTGCCTCCAGTACTGGGGTAGGGGAAAGGACCTATGGCCACATGGAAAGAGTGACTTATGGATATTAGAGGACTAAAAGCAGCTTGAGATTGACTTGCTTTTTAGAACATTGTTATTTCATATTTTGACAAAAGCAGATCTTGAAAATGGCTAGCCCCAAAGCCTTGGAAAAACTGGTTTGAATTTTTCTCCAAAGGGGCTACTATTCTCCAGTTTCATGCACTTGTGGGGCGGGAGTAGAGGGTTAGAGGCACTTTAATTTCCCAATACATGTCAGTGGGAGATCCAAACATTTTGATCTGAGATTCAAGTAGTGTCAGTCTGGATCCATATTGGTCTGAACATTAACAGGGCTCAATATGAATTATGTAACTGGGCTCCAAACTAAATCTGAGGGTCTTTGCATAGCCCTAGTAGCTTTATGCCCATCAAGTTTTGTAGACTTGTATTGAGAGATGAGATCTACACACAAACACACCTTGAGCTGCTTTGAGCTGGTGTGCTGAACATGAAAAAAATATTGGCTTAAGTGGGACTTGGACCCAGTTTTCTTGGAACAATAGGAACTGACACCCACATAGGAAAATAAGATAATCATATATTTAGCTGTTCATGATGAGACTACAAAATATCTTCATTGCTGTCTAGTTTATGTGAATCTTTTGAAATAAGTCATTCAATTTGATCAAATGTCTGTATTTCAATAGCATACTGGGGAGACCATCAAGTAAGTAATCCAAGCAGTAAAGGAATGAAAATTTGGGGGCATTTTAACCGTCTGGTTAAATTTGCCATGGTTGTAACTTTAGCTGTTTTGGTATTTCAAATAAAAAGCTAGCTGAGTAACTGCTTCTGTTTGGCTCCAGAGGAGAAATCTCACTTATCAATTCATCCTGCAGCCTCACAGTCTTGTTTTCATCTTGACAGTCTCTCTTCCACTTACAACCTGTGCCTAACATTTCTTAGATTCTGATATGAAATGAGATCACAGCCTGAAGAGGTACAGCTTCAGGCAATGGTATAGCTTCGGGCAAGACTTTAGACTCCAAGATATATATTTTTATACATTTCTGTTCAAGGACAAGGAGTTCTTCATTGTCAGTTGAACAGAACTCAGGGTCATATCAAAGAAACAATTAATCCACCTTTCCAAAGAAACATTATTTTGGGAGCAAGGTGGCAACTAGTGAAATATATGAGATAATACATTATACGCTGCCCAAATAATCAGTGGGATATGGGACCTGAAAAAGCATGAAGGATTACCTGATCAGTTTTGCACATTGAACAATATGACATAAGACAAGGTCTCTATCCTGGAAGGGAAAAATTTTTTGCAGGGTTTCATAGTCTTGAGAAAAGTAGCCTTTTCACTCCTCTCAAGACTCATTGCAAGAAAAAAAAACACCTCAACATGAGAATTTTCACATTGATGAGGTTTACAAGGTTTTTGAGAGAAGAACCAAACTGCTGTAGTCTTCCTTTGTCTTCCAGGAGACAAGGGTTGAAACTCCCACTCTGGGGAAACATACTGGGTGACTTTAGGCAGGCCACACACTCTCAGCCAGAGAAAGGCAATGGCAAACATCCCCTGAATGGATCTTGCCAAGAAAAACCTAGTATATGATCACCATAAGTTGACATTGACTATAAGGTACATAAAATAGCAGCAAAGAGTGCATGAAGAGATGCATATGTTTTAAAATGCGAAGCGCTAAAAAGGTGTACCATTGAAAATCAGGAAAATGCATTAAAATGGGTACATATTTTAATATGGAAAGAAAAGGGGTCTTGAAACCTAATAGAAACATGAATGGGAAGAGAATGCAAGTGGGATTCAGAGAAACAATACATTTGAGACAAAGAGATTTTTACATCCCTGTACTAGGATGTCTGTTACCGTATCTTCCTGGAAATATCTTCTAATAATTTGGACCATGGAACACTTTCACGCAAAGGGCCCCTAACACTATCAAATCATTGCTTTTCCAATATAAGCTGCTATTGCAGTTGTAAGGGACCTTCTACACATTGTGCTGTGCTGTTGTGCATTTTACTATTTTCTGTTGCAAAGAGACATAGCCATTTGGGTAGAGAAAGAACAATTCCTTCTCCTCAGCCTCCTTCTATAATGCACTTGCAGATTCTCCAGAGAATCTACTCTTTCTTTTAAGGAGGAAACTGTTGTCCCTAAAGCAGAGATGAGGGCTGCCCTCTACCCACTCATCCATTTTACCTCGATTTGGTCAGTGTTTTGAACTGCACAGTTTTCCCTATTCACTTCTGATTAATCTGGTTTCTAAGCAGTCCTTCCTCTCCTCTCCCCTCCTCTCTCTCATTTTATAAGGCTTGTGGAGCCTGCTAGTGATCCTTCCTTTGCCCAGCAGAAACAAAGGGATGTGGTGAAAAATACAACCCTCAAAAATAACATGAAATGCATGAACAAGGTTCTGTTTTTCCTGTATCTTTAATGCATAGCAACTTGAAAAGAAAAATGCCAGCATCTTCTTGTTAAAGGAAACTATGCAGCAAAACAACATTAATTGCAGTTTGCAAATGAGCTGAACATATCTTGTGATGGTTACATGGGGAAAAGAAGCCTACCTAGCAAAGCAATGGCAGTGTAAAAAGCCTCAAATTGCCCTTAGACTTTACTGTGTGGCTTATTTGCATGAGAGCTTTTTATGTTGTTATTTAGCTGTCTTTAACCAACAAATTACCAGGGAACCCAAGTAACAGACCACTAAAAAACAAAAAGGGGGACTAACAGGGCTGGCTCTACAGTCAGGCAAAATGAGACAACCACCTCATGCAGCAGATGTAGATATTATTAAAGGGCTGTGCTTTGCTTGTTCTTCCATTTTTGTTACTATATTTTTTACGCCAGATAAGGATAGAGGTTATGAGAGGTATTTTCTGCTTCAGGTGTTAAAAAACCTTGACTTGCTTTGTGTGCTAAGCACTTTGTGTCCATGTACTTCATGGTGTTGAAGGAGAATTCTATAAATACCATGGCTTGCCAAAAAAATAAAAAAGTAAAGATATTCCCTGTTGACAAAGGGCCTTTGCAGACTGCTAGAAATAGTGCAAATTGAGTCCACTTTAACTGCCCTGGCTTGGTGCTAGGGAATTATGGGAACTGTAGTTTTTTGTGGCACCAGAGCTCTCTGGCAGAGAAGGCTCAATGTCCCAGAAAAAAATACAATTCCATGATTCCATAGCACTGAGCCAGGGCAGTTAAAGTGGACTCAATTTGCACTATTTCTAGCAGTCTGTAAAGGTCAAGTTGTCAAGTTGTGTCCAATTATGGGGGGGGGGGTTGCTCACCTTCATTACTAAGCTAAAGAGCCAGCGTCTTCAGAGACTACTCTGTGATCATGTGGCCAGCATGATTGCACAGAACACTGTTACCTTCCCACTGAAGTGATATCTATTTATCTACTTGCATTTGCATGCTTTTTAACCAAAATGACCAATAAATGGATCCTAGAGTAAATCAATTTCCCAATAAGTCAAAATGACCAAACTGAGGCTATTGTGCTTTGGACATATCATGAGATGACATGACTCTTCAGAAATGACAATAATACTTGGTGATGTGGGAGACAGTAGGAAAAGAGGGAAACTGATTACAGGTGGATAAACTCAATCAACCCACAACCCTGAATTTGTCAGACCTTGACAGGACTGTTGATGACACGGTGTCTTGGAGAGCTCTAATTTATACTGTTGCTACAGGTGAAAGCTTGATGACAATTAATAAAACAACAATTGCTCTATCTACAATTGCTTTGCCCACAACTAAGAATGGGCAGGAATTTTACAACATAAACTGGCATCCTCTTGGTTACTCCCAGCTAGAGTGGATCCATTCAATCAATTGTTGAATGGTGAGTCAACAGATAAATAAATCCACTTGATTCAATGAGTCTCCTTCATCAAGTCAACTTTAACTTATGGCTAACCAATGAATGAGAAATAAGACTTATGACTAGCCTATGAATGAGTCACCCTGTTTTCAACAGTCCTGCTCAGGTCTTGCAAATTCAGAGCTGTGGCTTCTTCACAAAGCCACAGGTCTATTCCAGTCATGACTAAAACAGGATTTAGGCCATAAACTGCACTAGCCACCATGTGGAATAATAGGAAGCAGCACAAAGATTGGCAAAGATATTGTGTGTCCTAAAGTAACTGGATATTCAAGTAGCCATACCAGTCCTTGAGAAAATCTCTGTGTCACCCATCTTAAAAACACTGGCTAAAGGTGCTGAAACAGTTTGCAAAGAAATTGTTCATGAGATGACTGAGTTACTACTTTTTTAACAGCAAAGGGAGTATTCTTATGTTTTGCCACTAACATATTTCTTCAAATTATGATTCTCCATATATAGTAATCAATTCATAAACATATAGTAGTCAGTTCATAAACATATAAGGGATCCTACTTTAGTAAGCTTGAACTTTCTGGTTCTTATATCTCTTTTTGCCCCTATGAATCATAGAATCATAGAGTTGGAAGAGACCACAGGGGCCATCCAGTCCAACCCCCTGCCATACAGGAACTCAAAATCAAAGCATCCCTGACAGATGGCCATCCAGCCTCTGTTTAACGACCTCTAAAGAAGGAGACTCCCATCACTCTCCAAGAGAGAGTGGTCCAGTGTCAAACAGCTCTCCCTATCAGGAAGTTCCTCCTAATGTTGAGGTGGAACCTCTTTTCCTGTAGCTTGCATCCGTTGTTCCAGGTCCTATTCTCTGTTGCAGCAGAAAACAAGCTAACTCCCTCCTCAATATGACATCCCTTCAAATATTTAAACATAAGATTCCTTTGGTTCATGTTTCCAAAAATGTAAGAAGTGAAAGTGTTTTTTTAAAAGAAATTAGATCAGAAGGGAGCAGGTGACCAATATATTAAGAGGGTGATTACCTAGAAAGGAAAAGATAGCTACCAGTGCAGAGTCTTGCCCATAGTTCTTTCTCTTGTTTTTAATGACACCAGGAGTGTTTTTAAGTGCAGACTTACAGTTGACCTCTGTAAGCTCAAGCAGATTGGTCACTGATGGATTTTCAGAGGCTCTGCAACTCATGTTATCAGCATTCCTGAGTGTCCTTGATGAAGAATTTGTGTATTTTCTCAGAAAGGATGCTAGATCATAAAGATTGCATGTGCAATTCCACCAATTTTGGTCTAAGTTTAGAAGGATTAATTTAGGGAGTGGGGAGAATGTGTCAGGAATAACAGCTAGCCTGTTTCTAGAAAGGTTGATTTCCATCAGTTGGGTGAGGCTATGGAAGGCTCTCTTCTCAATGGAACTAATGAAATTGTTTGATAAATCCAGGATCCTGAGCTTGCCAAGATTTGCCATCTCAAAACTGTCACCTGTGATGCTAGTAAGCTGATTTCCATTTAAATTGAGTCTAATAAGATCCTTCATGTTCTTGAACCAGGTACCATGAATGCTGTTCAAAATGTTATTGCTTAGCACTAGTACTTGAAGTTTCTGAAGTTCATGAAATGTGCTGTATGTGATAGAAGAGCTTGATATTTGATTCTGGTCCAGAAATAAAGTCTTCAGTGTTCTAAGTCCAAGAAATGCATCATCTCTGATTGTTGTAATCCCATTAGTGCTGAGTCTTAGTAAAGCTGCATTGAGCAGGAAGGACAAATTAAAACCTTCTACTGAAGTGATGCTTCCATCAGTTATAATCAAAGCCTTGGTAGATGCAGGAACAGCTGTATGAAAGGAATAGAAAAATAAGTATGAGCACAGATACGGTGCAGATACATTAATGCCAGTTAGTTCATAGCTAATGGGATTATAGAAGGAATGTTCTTTTTGATTTGTTAAAGTGGCATTCTGGTCTATAAAATTATCTATAGCCATTATTGAGATAACACATTATTTTGGTAAATAACTGAGGTTCAAGCTTATACCATCACCTTGGAATAAGTCAGTGGGACTTACTTCTGAACAGACATGTAGCATTGCACTAGAAATTTGTTATCTTACTCATATAGAGCTGGAAAGGGCAAGATAAGTCCCATGGTCAGTATGATGAATTCAAAATGCATTTTTATGACACCAAATTCTTGAAAATATCTATTTATCTATTTATCTCTTATTCATGGCTCCAGATACAAGACTGAAAATACCATGCCCAAAAGAAGGATCATAAACAAGAAAGCAAATAAAAACAAATGTACAACCTTTCGTTCTTGATGTCTCATAATAGTTAATATTTTTAAAGAGTGGTTATATTTAAGAGTAACATTTTCGAACGGAAGAAAAAGGCTAATGTAAAGAATAAACTCATTATGGGCCTTTGCAGACTGCCAGAAATGGTGCACATTAAATTGAGGCACTGCCCTGGCTCAGTGCTAGAGAATCATGGGAACTGTAATTTATTGTGGCACCAGAGCTCTCTGACAGAGAAGGCTCAATGTCCCAGAGAAAAAAAATACAATTCCCATGACTCCCTAGCACTGAGCCAGGGCAGTGCCTCAATTTAATGTGCACTATTTCTGGCAAAGGCCCTATGTTAGCATGAAGCTCAACTTGCACATTAGCCATCATGGATGATGTCCTTCTCCATTGATTTTCCAATTTCAAACTGAAAAATGTGGGTTTGCTGTATTGTCTGAACTGGATGTGGAGGTCACTCAACTGGCATATGAAACAACAGGTCAGTTGAGTGGTCTCATCATAAACTCAAAGAGCATCATTAAAAAAATTAAAGTGGGGAGTGAATCAGGAGTTTGATCCCCACCCCCACTGGAAATAAAACTGACATAGGAGCAATTCTGGAAGTTGACTTTCACTAATCCCATGCCCTGATTCTGTAAACAGGTCACTTTGCAATTTGTGTCTAAAAAGGACTTTGCTAAATCAAATGTACTTGTGATTGCCCATATTGAAAGGATCTTGGCCAGAAGGAAGTGTATTGATAGAGAACATATTAAGCACTGTGTAGAATCACAGCTTGAATTCCTATTCTAGCTAAAGGAAGAAAAACAATATCTCATCTACCATGCAGGGTTCAAGTGGAGAAGCACCCCAGATGACAGCTTTATATCCTTACACCAATGTGTAAGGATGTGACCTACAAGGATCCTTCTGATATGCAGTATTATCCTAATATGTTCACATAGTTGCCACAAATATTGTTCCCTCTTCAATATTTGGTTACTTGAACAGAAGCATGAACTTAGATATGCACAGATGGTTTCACTGCACCCTTCACAACACATTATTGCACAGAGATATAATGGGCAGTTCCTAGAGAAAGAAACTTCTGTTTTCTGTACAATGCCCTTCCCTTTCTGTGCAATGTCCTACCAAGAGAGGTCCAACTGGCATTCTCTTTAGTAGCATTTTGATTCTACATCTTCTCTTCTGTCAGATGTTGACTCCTGGATGTGTATTTATATGTTTGTTTCTATTGTTATGTCTTACTCCTGAGCACTTAACATTTTAATAGTCTAATATTTTGACACTGCTTTGGCTGGTATACTTGAATTTATTGTATTTTTTATTTTATTGATTGTGTTTGTTTTTATATTTACAAAAATGCATTTGGGGCATTGCCACTTAACATTAATAGATTCTGAGTAGATGTCCATTAGAAGCCCCACACTTGGCTTCAGCTGTGTAGCTAAAAGTGAGCTGACCATATTTCATATTAAGCCAGGGAAAAGAGAGAGTCCCAAGCCCTTTCCATTCCAATATTTTGAATTCTCCATGGCTTATGTTAACAAGGAAATGCAGTAGCATGTGCTATGTATATGTGTATGGCATTTCTTACGATCCATCACTCCAGAAGTGGTGTTTAGGGTTTCACTTGCTTCATAAACTGAGTACATAATTCTGCACCAATGAAAATTTCCAGCCTTCATGTCCACAGAAGTGTATTGCTGTAAAGATGTTGACTGGCATCCTATTAGTCAGATACAGTGTTGCTAGTTTGATTTATAATGATATAATTGTTCTCTAATCACATTTATGATTGTGGCAGTGCTACCACAGATGTCCCATAAATGCCCCTGAAACCCACCTTGAAAGCCTTGAAAGGAAAGCCTGTGGCACTAGCAAGCAGGGTGCTGCAGGGTAATGTAACCTGACCCTTCCTGTCAGCCAGATTGGTGCAAGAAGCAGAAGCAAGGATATACTCTTTGGCCCACTGTCACTCACTGGCAGGATGGAGCTGGTAACAACATCCTGCAATGTTTGGCTTTTAGGATGGGTTCCAGGAGTCAACATTGGATAGAGTGTAGCTGCGATATCATACCTATGCCTCTGAAGCAGGGTTTTAGCCCATCTTTGGGCGGTGTTGTCTACATTCAAGACTCCCTCTATAGCTGGAGCATACTACCTGAAAAACACATAGTGACACCTCCCAGAGCTGGCCTTGCAATGAGGCAGAATGAGAAAGTTGCTGCAAGCAGTAGAGGATTGAGAACAGCAAATAACTAATCATCATCCAACCATCCAGAATAAACAAATACAATTAAAACTGTAGGTGTATCTGAACCTGCATGGTATCACTGTGGCCTCTGCATACCAAATATACCAATCAATCTCCCTTTCTAATCTAGATTAAATCTCTGCCAGGTTGCCCTCTGTCCCATGCCATAGTCATGTAGCCATTGGCTTAAATTAATCAAAGGTTTCATAGAACATTCATTCAGTACTTGCATAAATGGACACTTTTTCCAGAGTGTTCCAAAATGACATATTTGTTATAGAAACAGGAACCATCTGTTCTAGAAGATATCATTGTTAATGCATTGCTTTACAATCATGTTTGTGCCGCAATATTTCAGATGATTTCCCCTCTTTCTAATTCTATGGAAAAAAACATACACTTTCATTGAGGCAGGCCAGTGCTATGTGTGTTTCTTACATGCCGCTCAGCTACCCAGCCTTATTTGTGACTTGATGCACCCCTGCTATTCTCAGAAAGGGCCTCCCCTGAATAGTGGCTGCCATTTGAGCTACCTCACCAATTTACTAATGTGAATGTTTCTCTTTTCCAGGAGGTCATGTGTTGTTTTTCCTTTACAATATGGATTTTATTTGCTTCCAGCAAATACAATAAACTTGACAGGGGGCCTGTTCTCTTATTGACATCTTGGAGGATTTCCCATGGGTTTCTCATTAATGCTTTTGAGTACAGTCCCCTGCTGTGATCTGTACTGCTTTTAATCAAGGTCTCTATACAATAAAGATTAGCCTAGTCATAAGCTGCATATTATACACTTGTAGAAATGACTGGTGGACAGTTAAGGTGCTAGCATTAACTGACTAGCAATTTCTGTTAACATTGCAGCTGGTGTTATTATGGCTTAACATGACGATACCATTATTGTAGCATCTCTTTCACACATTAGCATAGCTGAACTCTTAAATCTATATTAGAATGAGGCAGAGTGGTTGCCAAAGCAAACTTCAGCTGCATCTACCTATTCTTTCTTAAAACAGGGTGATACCTTTTTCACCAACCCAAGTAATATCTGCTTGCACTCTGTGTTTAAATAAGGACCTGTTTGTATGCTGTGTTTAAATAAACACATAATTCTTCATCACATAAAACCAAAGGCTAGTTATACATAACAGTTGGCTAATACATGCAGATGAAGATACATTGACACCTGGTCCTAGATCTTGCAATGCCCATAGATACATGCTGAAAATGTGGTGCTTCCCACTGCAATGTTACAGTACATGTGGGAATGAACAAATACATTTATTCATTTATTTACTTTCCACAGTTTTTGCAGTGATTCAAGGCAGGTTACAAAAAAAATTAGAACATATACAAGTAAAAGCTCACATCAGTAAAAACATATCGAGGTTAAAAGAAAAATAATTAAACTCTCAAATAGAATCAAAAACATATCCATTAAAAAGCAAGAAATGTGGACAATATTTTGTACTATGAAAAGTCCTTTCTCTATAAACAGTCAGCTCCCAGAGACCTCTTGAAACAAACAAACAGTCACCTGTTGGCAGATGGGCACCAATTAGCTTCTTTGATAAAGCTGTTTCAGAGCCTAGAAGCAACTTTCAAGAAGCCCTCCATTGTGCTCCTACCAGACACACCAATGACGATGGCATGAAGGTGAAAAGGGTCTCATTGGATATTAAAACATAGTCAGGACAAATGTTTAAGAGGAGTTATTCAAAGAACTAGTAATAATTATTTCATGCATCTCAGCTTTCATGCAGTAGACTGTCAGTTATTGGTTACAAGCCAGATAGCAAAATTCACAAACACACCAGCATCTCCCAATGATAAGACAACTCTGTGTACTCATTTAAGGCTTCCAGATGCCCTGTCAGGCATTAACTGGAAGTCACACCCCATGGTTTATTTAGCTTTTTGCTGCAGAATCTTCTCTTGGATTATAAATGGCTATATTGCTTTCCTCAGTTCTTCAGTCCTGTTCCCCTCACACAAACCTAATAATAATAATAATAATAATAATAATAATAATAATAATAATAATAATAATAATAATAATAATAATAATTTTTATTTATATCCCGCCCCTCTGCCAAGCAATCGGGGTGGCGTACAAAATTATAAAACATCAGAACAATACATAAAAATGAAACCCCATCCCTCTTATCTCCTCATATCCATTCCTGTCTCATTCTAAACTTGATCCTAGTTTAAGTTGGATGTTTTTCCTCCTTAGTTTTATTTCATTTATGCTATTTCTTGAGTCAGCTGACTATTACCGACCCTCTCTGTCTTTTCTCTGGTCCATAGTTTGAACTCCAGTCTGGAGTTTGGTCTTGAACTCATAGTTATTCTGGGTAATCTCCATAACTCTGGATCTAACTTTTTGTTCACCTTCATTCCTGCAAGTTTTTATTTAAGTATGCTCCTGCAAAGACTGAACTTATTAAGTCTTTAAAAGCCATCACAATACTGTAATATCATATTTATCTACAAAATGAACCCTAGATACAGTGATTGAAATTACAGAAGAGCATGACATTTTACATATTTCTTAGAATGACCAAGAAACATGATATGGAATACTTTCAATACTGTTTTGGAATGCCTTCTAAGCACAACCTTGAATGAGAACTCATGGACACTGAACAGCAAGCAGAGAAACATTTACATTATTCCCTGGAAACCACTGGCTTTCACACAGCTTTCAATTACAATGTGGTTTAATTAAATTGGCATCAATTCTTCCACACAGAACAGTTTCAAAGTTAGGGAATTCATCTTACAAAGTGGAAGCTTAATTTGTATTGATTTTGATTAGAGTTTAAAATCATTGGGCCTTTCTATCCTCACAGCCAAATTAGCCTCACATTAAAAGCCAAAGCAACCACAATAGTGGCTATAGGTAAAGCATTCTGTACATAAGGGTTCTCTGAGAGGTAATAATGTATAGAAACATTTAACGCTTTGGTTGTGTTTACACATATCCAGGCCATCCGTTGCTGTCACTGTAACACTATGGAAAAATAAGTTGCCTCATGGGTTACATACTGCAGTGGATTTAGCTATGTCTTCAGATTGCAATTTATTGTGGTTTTATTTCTATCTGTTTTTAATTATGCTGTGAGCCAACTTGGGTCCATGTTCTTGGAGAAAGGCTGGATATAAATCAAATAAATTAATTCTACAAAGTGGCCCAAAGCTATTATGCTAGTGATTATACAAAGACTGGTGGAACAAATTTAACCCATGCACTTCTCTCTCTTGTTTAACTAGGGTTACAATTGGCTATAAGATATAGTGTGGTGTAATGGTTTGAGCATTCGACTAAGGGCCTTTGCAGACTGCCAGAAATAATGCAAATTGAGTCCACTTTAACTGCCCTGGCTCAGTGCTAGGGAATCATGGGAATTCAAATCAAATCAAATCATTTTTATTACAGCCATCAGGCCAGTATAAGAATCATGGGAATTGTTGTTGTTTTTCTGAGACATTGAGACTTCTCTGTCAGAGAGCTCTGGTGCCAAAATAAACTACAGTTCCCATGATTTCCTAGCACTGAGTCAGGGCAGTTAAAGTGGACTCAATTCTATTTCTGGCAGTCTGCAGAGGCCGTAAGACTCCAGGAGACTAGGGTTTGAATTCCTGCTCAGCCATAGAAACTCACTGAGTGACCTTGGACAAATCATACTCTCTTCATTCTAAAAGGAATGCAGTGACAAAACTCCTCTGAATAAATATTGCCTTAAAAAACTATGATAGGGTCATTATTATTAGTTGGAGTTGACTTAGATAAGAGCAACAAGACTATAACAATAAATATTTTCATAGAAGAATATCATCAGGTGAAACTAGGCACAAATGTGTCCTTTTGTTAGCAGAGAGGAAAAAAAATTCTGAAGAACTGATTGATCCCATGAAAAGTATCACTATGACTACTTCATATTTTGGTTTCCCAATAGAAAACATGGCCCACATAACATATATACCTTAACTTGAAGCAATAGCTTTCAGTCAGGCAGGTATGCTTCAGAACTTGGTAATTTGATTATCATAAACATCTAGAAGTTACCAAGTTTACATTCTGTATCAAATTTGAATCTTTTCATTTTCTCTCGTTTCATCGTATGCAAGATAAGAACAGCATGTCAAAAGTACCCAGCAAAAAGCATTATTAGTTCTGTCAATCATTGTCTATTATTTTAACAACTATTACAACTGGATATTTCTGTTGACTGCATTAAGCAAATTACCCTTTCCTAAGAATCCGCAAGTAAGCCATACTCTGCTTTAAACTTGTTAATCAGGTGTCTTATTAAATTGTTGACTTAAGCATACAATATGTAATGAACACAGCTCCTGTATCTTGTTAGCATTTCTACAGATCATTTAGCACCAAGGTGAGGGTGGACACATTCTTTTAGAATTATAATGCACTTTATGATGCTAATCTGTATCACTGGTACATCACTTAATCTTGCTAATGCTGAAGTATTCCTTGGCAGGGTTATAAGGCAATTGATAGCTCATTCAGCGAGCGGACAGCTTGAACTTTGCACAAAATGTGGACAAAACTTATTAAAATGATCTATTTTGTTTTTCTGTAAAGCACTCAGCTGAGTGAAATGACTCTGTTCTCGGGCAACAAAGGTTTTCAATTACCTCTGAAGGGCTCAGCATAGTTTGGATAAGGCCTCTAGGCAAAGAGAAATGAAACAGTGTTATCACTCTCCAGTCAAAATGTGAAAGGCTAGCTCTCTAAAAGTTTACCTCTCAGCGGCAGGCACTGGGAAACAGTCAATACAATTACAGCTGTACAGCATGAGCCTATAGCACAGAATAAATATCACTTCACTCTTAGAGCATCTTACTTAATTTACCTAGTATATATGTTAATCCTTGGCACAGAGTAATATCTTCAGAGCATAGCAGGCAGGAAGTGGGGCATGATGCTATTACCTGAATCATCATAGCAAGCAGAGCAATGAGCAATGTACCTAAAAGGGGAGAAAAATAAAGGGCATATATAGGTTGGCACTTACATTTAAAAAAAATCATTGACTTAATCGCAGTTCAGCAGTGAAATAACTTAAGCACCAGCTACATTGCTTTTAAAAGAATCATACTTTGTCAGAGAATAAAAGAACCATACAATCAGAGGTTGGTCAAGTCTACAGGTTGGAAAAATTATTTAGCCCAATGTTTTTCCAGTTCTGGGAGGTTTTAATTAACAATGAATTTGGGGTACATTCATAGGTTCTTACTATTTAGCTTTAACCATGTTGGCAATTAGCAGGTTTGGAAAAGGTACTCTTTGACCATACCTCCCAGAATCCCCACAGTAAACATGGACAGTGTCCATGCTGGCTGAGACCATTTTGGGAGTCATAGTTCAAAGAAAGTAAACCAGCTATACTTGCAAATCAGATACATTTTATTATATTTCCAGTTCCAGCAGCCAGAGAGCCAGTATCTAGTTGAAATGCACTTGAACATATGCCAGAATTTCAATAGATGAAGGATCAATAGATGAAGCTGAATCAAGATCAATTTTCTTCTGCTGAGAAACTTGATAGAACAATAATCTTGATGATGGGATAATTCATGTTTATTTAAGTAGAAGGAGCATCATACACAAATTCACAGCATTATACAAGTTGGCCTTTGGATGGACACATATACACTCGTCCTTCTACATTTGAAGCTTTGACTTTTGCAGATTTGATTATTCACAGATTTTATTAATATGTTCTCTCTGGGAATCTCTAGGTCCTCCAGCACAACTCTATGGTCAACTTTAACCAAAAGTTGCACTGAAGGACCTAGAGATTCATAGGAGTTTATCACATGGGGGAAATCCCGTGTGGAAACGGGGGTTTAAAGTAGAAAAAAACGCAAAAGTGGATGTTTTTTCAGATGACGTCGCTGTTAAATTGGGGTTAAAATGGGGTTAATCCAAATGGAAACCCCTCATTGACTGCCTCTTTTTACTTTCAGGTTTTTCCAAAAGTAAAAAGAAGCAGTTTCTGTTTGGATTAACTCTATTTTAACATCGCTTTCACTTTTCACACTGGGGAATCCCGTTAATAAATTGCTTCCGCTTTTGTGGGTTTTTTCTACTTTAAAGCAGGGTTTCTGCACGGGACTCCCCGTGTGATAAACTCCCTAGAGAAAACACTCCACTAGGCATTTGTAGCTCATCCAGTGCAATTCTGTGGTCTATGTCTTGCAAATGTTGAGCACAGTTGCACTGGAGGGCCTAGAGATTCCTAGAGAGACGTTCTCTCAGGTAAAAACATAGTGTTTTTGTTATTTGCTGTTTTTCCACATTGGGGCCCTGTGCCCCTAACCCCAGCGTATGTAGAGGGAGAAGTATATTAGGAACCTAAGAATTGGTCTTGCTGGATTGTATCAATAATCCAGTTTGTACAATAGTCCAGTTTTCTTTTCCAGTAGTAGCCAGGTATATGCTTCCTGGAAATGGAGAAACATGGCATGAAAGCAAGATGAATTCCCTGTTGTTTAATCCTCCAAACAATCGTGTATAAATATACTCTCTCTAACCCAGGAGGTCTCTTCCCCTTAGTTCCTGTGTCCAAGGAATGGTATATACCTATTGCTATGAATTTGACAAACCTCTAAAATCTTTTATATACTAATAGACATCATCACATGACTTGCATATATTAACCTTTGTAGAAAATTTTCTGTGTGCCTCTCTTGGATATATCACCAATCAATTTAATTGACTCACCTCAAGTTCTAGCATTATAACTTTAGAAGAAAAGTTTCTATTTGCTCCACATTGTTTCATGACTTGGATGACGGTATTGGGGGCATAGTTATCAAATTTGCAG
>CM034706.1:180609277-180619904 GCA_020142125.1 Phrynosoma platyrhinos | reverse complement strand
ATGCCTCATTTCCACTTTATTTTCGCTTTCTGACCCACGTATGATAACATCCAATGACAAATATAGAATGAAATCAATGGAAGAACTAGTAACAGAAAAATTGAAGTGTAACTGGTTTTTATACAGGCAGATGGTTGAAAGATTTAAAATGGATAGAAAATTACATCAAATAGAAAAAGAAGAAACTAATTTGGAAAGTTCATGACTGGCAAAATATGACACACAGTTTCAAAATTATATAAATTACTGCTAGAAAGAAATATGGAAGATGAAACAATCAAACAGTTCATGATTGCCTGGGCACAAGACCTAAAAAGACATATAATGTTAGAAGAATGGGAGAAAAAATGGGAAAAAAAAGAATAAATTACACTTTGAATTATGACATTAAAGAAAGTTATTATAAAATTCAATATAGATGGTACCTAACACTGATAAAAATATCAAAAATATATAAAAATGACAAAGACTCAAGTTGGAACTGTAAGAAAGAAAAGAGAACTTTTATACACATGTGGTGGGAATGTGAAAGAGCAAAAAGATTTTGGATGCAAATTCATAATGAATTAACTAAAATTATGGACGTGAGGATAAACCTGGAACCCGCCACATATCTGCCGGGAATGGTAGAGGAACAAATAGAGAGGAAACATGGGAAAATTATCTTTTATATGCTATATGCAGCAAGGACGGGGTTAGCTAAAAAATGGAAAAGTATAGAAGAACCTACACTGAGAGAATGGCAACATAAACTGTATGAGGTAATGGAATTAGATAAACTTACCTGTTTCTTAAGAGATCAAACAAGGAACAAATTTGAAAAAGACTGGTCACCTGTTACTAAATACTTATCAGACATATGGAAGTAAAAAGGAATTGTACAATAGCAATAGTAAAAAATGTATGTTGGAGAAAATGTAATGGTGACATTTATGAATATACTAAGGTAACAATACCAACATAGACAAAACAGAAAAGAGATTTAGTGTATATAGTAAAGGTGTGTTGTGAGTAAATATGTATAGAATCAATGTTAAATCTAAATGGAATAATTTTTATGAACTTGGAAATATAGTAACACAGCTACTGTATGAGAAGATAATGAAAGTCAAATATGTAAAGAAAGGATATTCATGATAAAGGAAGGGAAGAGTCTTTTAATGTTAGTTTGTTTAAGTGTAATGTCTTGTATGTTGTTTTTTTCTGTTGGTCTTTGATATTGGTGTATTTAAATAATAACAATCAATAAAAAAAGTATTGTGTCTCTGTTATGACACACAATTTTGTATTTTCTCTCTTTGTTTATACTTTAATATTTCTGTATTTCAGTTCTTCAAAATCACTGTCCCATATATTTAGGCTGTTTTACTTTGCTTTTATTTTGTAGATCTTAACATCCACTTAGCATAACAACCATCCGGCTGGCAGTGCCAAATAAGAAAATGCTGTTTATTTTTCTTTCTGCTCTTTAAAGCTTTATTTAAATAGTTGCACTGGCACAAAGGACACAAGACGCCTCTTTTTCGGTTTAAACAGGCACAGCTTTTATTTAGCTGTACAGGGTCTATTTACAAGGCAATAAACAAATTTGTCATGTGTGTAAGTGAAGGTGTAACCCCCCCCCAAAAAAAATGGGTGGTCCTTCACCGCACATGACAAAATAAGTAAACAATAATATCAACAAATTTACAAACCCCTCCCCTCCGGAAGTGACGTCATATTACATCATATGATGTCATTCAATTAATGACATCATGCATTTAACTGCATTCGTCATTTCCTTTAATTTGTTATATGCCAATTTTACCCCAATTAATTTAATTAGCCAGATTAATTTTCCTGTGGGGTGGGGGTCATTACCCGCCTCCCAAGTACAAACAAGCAATTTTCAACTTATAGACCCTACCCTTAAGTTGTGACAAAGCAATAACGAGAACAACATCAATTATTACACCATGACCCATTCACAACATCAATTTAATTATTAATTTCAGGGAGGGCGAAAAACCGAGGGAAGCACCCTGGGAAAAAATTCCCTCCTAGCCAGCGAAGGCAACCAGCCTAAGCCTGACAGTAGCCAATTTATAGCTTCTTAATTAAGGGTGGGTGGGATGGGTCGCTCAGTTCAAGCTCAAAAATGGCTGCCTCCACGTGGTAGCGCAGAGCTATAAAGAACAAACTCTCGTCCCAAGTCTTGAGAGACCAGGAGCAACACGAGACTTTAGAGTAACAACCAAACAACCTAAATGGACAAAGCACACAGGTGTTCTCATTCCCCTACGCGCTTTAACCAATCAGGCTTCTCATGTCCTTATATGGCCAACACAACAAGAAACCCTTCCCGACTCATCGGGGGGTGTCTTTCCATTCTATTCTCCTCCCATTCTGATTTATTTATAATTACTCACAGTCTTTGTTCCATTTAGAAGAGATTCTTTGACTTATTTGTTTTAGCTTTCAGGAGAAAATTATCTTAGCTGTTCACACCATCACTCGTGGCTCCTCCCCCAGTTGTTGTAGTTCTTGGAAGGAGGATAAACTATCTGAATAACATTTCTATTGTCCCAAATTATTTACTGGCAATTCTTGACACTAACTGCAATATTTTATTCCCACCCTTGAGTAGGTTCCTTTTTAATTCAGAGACATATTGGAACAACAAAGTATCGTTCTTTTCCTCTCTTCCTTTCTTTTTTGCTTCCCCCCCCCCTTACAGTTATAATTACAATATGTCAGTGAAATAATACTTTTGTGTTATATACCACTATAACTCGGGGGGAGGAGGTAAAATAAAAAAGAAAGGAGGAGAATAGGATCAACTCAACAAACTATGCTTCCCATTTCAAAACAGAGCAAGGAAAGAAACCTTTGGAAAACCCCTAGTGGAGATCCAAGCAATCATTGCAATCACCTTAAAAATAGGAGGAGGGAACAAGAGCCTCATAGTATGAGAAAAGAAAACCAAAACAATGTGGGAAAGTAGTCTTTCTCCATGCCTCTCCACATGCCATCGTAACACTTCCATGCTCCTTCCCACAGGAGATGATTGCAAAAGCATGCCTTTTGCCAAACAGATTTTTCCAGTGCAACAATAGGCATGCTTTTATGACTGTCTCCTTCAAGAATGGAAGTGCTACAACAGCATGCAGAGAGGGATAAATGCTGCTACTGTCCCACTCCATTTCAACTTTCTTTTCTCATGCTATATGGCTCCAAGTGAATACAGAAATAGGAAAAACTAGCAAACACAGGGAACTATTTGTGAGAATTCAAGCTCCTTTAGACCAATCTGAAAAAGCCCTGAGAGAGAAAGACTGCACCAAAGTCACCCACCCAGAGAACTTTGCAGGTGACTGAGGGTTTTAACCCAGGTCTTCTCAACATGTCTGGGGCCTTTTCACACTGCACAGTGACAGCACCATGATTCAGTTTTATCTGCCATGGCTGCATCCTGTGGAATCCTGGGCTTTCTACTTTGCTAAGAAATTAAAATTCTCTTTCAGAGAATTCTAGAGGCCCCTACATAAACTGCAAGGATTTTATAAGAGGTTGCCATGGCACTTAAAGTGGTATTAAAGTACTATAACTATATAGTGTGAAAGAGCTTCAGTACATACATTATTTCTATTTCACCATGCTTCTTATAAATATCAGGAATTGCTTCCCACTTCTTTGGTGAGTTTTGTCTCACTTTTCTCATACATTTTCCCTATCTCAGGCTAGTGGCTCTTAAACTCTTCTGGAATTCAGGCATTGCTGCTCCATGCATTAACACAGAACAGCTCTACAGGAAATCCCTGAAGCAAAAAAAAAAAAGAGGGGGGTTCTAACACAGCTAGAAGAACCTTGGAGTAATGTCTATGTCCAAACCAGAAAGATGCCCCCCTTTTTACACAGGACACCTATGTTCAACCAAGAATAGTCAATCACAGTATATAGCTAGCTGTGTTGAATGTATAACATTCTGTCACTTGGGTAATGAATTCAGTTGCTTTTTTGGTTTCATGGTTGTATGAATGAGCAGAGGTAGATTAATGAGCTGTACCACAGAAAAATATTTGAAAAGTAAGTGTACCTGATGACAAGTTACTTTACAGTCTAATGTAATTCAACAAATCTAATTCTATTATCCTGTCAGGTTCTGTCCCCCTTGAAAAAGACACTGAAGGCAGGATGTTGTGGTTTTGAGGGGTCTGAGTTTTTAAAAAAGAGAATCCTTAAAGGAGCAATGAATGTGTCTATACTGTTCAGCAATGCTTGTTGGTGACAGACCTTTCTTTTTTCCTATATCTTGTGAAGTAAATAATATCCCCAATGACTCATTAGGTTTTTGTGAAGTTCTGTTTTAGAAATGCATCTTCTTCCCCCTCATCACTGGCCTGGAACCATGCCTAATGATTTAAAAAACAATTTTTTAAAGAACTTTAAGATTTTTGCAAGCAAATTCATTAAGGGCAGACCCAATGCAAAAAATGTCTTCAAAAGTATGCAACTCAATAAAGGCTCGTTCCTGCACAGTGAATATCAGCTCCAGTCTAATAGACATAGCCTTGTGTTCATGCCTTGAAGAGTCAAACCAGTATGTGTGGTGTATGGCTTATGAGACATATCTGACATGATTTTACTACTTGAAGATAAAAGAAGGAGGGAGGTTTTGGTCAACCAACTTAGCTTATGTGCCATATATACATGCATGAACAATACCAAGTCCTCTTTAGTATGTTTTTAGATATTTGTTTTACATTTTTAGTTTAATGAGTTGATGCCTCACATTACTTCAAAACTCAGTTTACATATAACTGATCAAAGAATAATCATTGGTGGTGATGGTAGTATTTTATTCATTTATATCCTGCCTTCTACCTGATAATGGGACCCAGGGTGGCTTACAAATTATTAAAAGCAGTATAGATTAATAATATACAATCTGTCATGGAAATTACCAACACATGTAGGTATACTGTATAGCAATTTGGAACTTACTTCTGAACACAGCTACATTTGTAGAGAATCATAAATTCATGAATTAGGGGTTGTTGTTGTTGTTAACATTTTTAGTTTTTGTTAGATTACATGTCACATTATCTACAAATTCAGTTGACATATCACTAAGCATCAGAATAATCATCTTCCTTGATGCAGAAGATCCAGAACCTGAACACCCCTAACACACTTGGTCTGAAGACCTCTAAGAAGGAAGAGTCCATCATCCCCTTGAGAATTGGTTTGATTTTCCAACTACCAAAATATTTCTTTGAATGTCTACCTAAAGTTTTTGTTGTTAACTGCCCTTGGGTCAATCTTGATGAGAATAGTGCTGAGGACAGCCAAAAGGACAAACAAGTGGATTATAGAGCAGATCAAGCCAGAAACTTCCCTGGAAGCCAAGATGACCAAACTGAGGCTGTCGTACTTTGGCCACATCATGAGAAGGGAGTACTCTTTGGGAAAAAACAATAATGCTGGGAATGATGGAGGGAAGTAGGAAGAGCACCAGGCCACATGATAGATGGATGGACTCTATTAAGGAAGTTGTAGGTATGGGGTTGCAAGAATTAGGCAGAGCAGTGGAAGACAGAGTGTCTTGGGGATGTTTCATCCATAGGGCTGCTTATTCTCCTGTAATTTAAAACCCTTTCCTCTAGTCCTGCTAGAAGAACTTGATAAGGTCTGCTCTGGCTTGTCTACATTACTTATAAACCCAGAATTCTCCCCAGGTTCACTGTGTGATGTTTACATTATACAGGCGCCAAACTCTGAATCGGGTATGGGCAATTTTCGCAATTTGCGGACCCATTTTGGGGTTTCCACCTTTATTCCACATTAAAAAGATTTACATTTTGTTTTTCCAGAAAACCCAAAGCAAACTGTGGTGGTGACAGTCAGCCCTTTTCCCACACGGTCCCTGTAGGTGTCCCTGCTGAGTTGCTCTGTGGCTGCAAGTCCCTCTAAGGTCAGAACAAGGCTGGGTCCTTCAGACCACTAGCCAGCTTACAAGGGCCACATGGGAAGGCAGCCACCCATCATTTTCTAAAACCGTACAACTGGTAACTGGGATTGGGGGGAATTTGGGGCCAGAATATTCCAGCAGGAGCCCAGAATATTCTAACAAGTGTAGATGAGCCCTGTGGTTTTTCCCTGCAAACAGGGGCCAAAGCATTTTTTTCTCCCCATGGCTATTTTACTCCTTTTTGGATAGCTTTCCAACTTTCCTTCTTGCATGACTGTACTGCATGCCTAAACAGTCTTGCTTTTGTGGTGATTAGCTTTTTTTCTGTCATGCTGTCCACAGGCGCATCAATGGATTTCATAGAACACCCTGATTGTTCAGCCAACTTGCTATGTGATTAAAGCCTGCTCTGTGCTCCTTGGTTCTTGGCAAGACATTTCCTTTCGATTTTCCTGCTTGCCTCTTCTAATTATTGCAAATGTAGACAATATTGTTTATATATAAGAATCACCCTGCAGACTTTCAGCAAGAACAGGACCAAGAAGACCATAATGGAAGATCCTATACTAAATTTGCAGGGGTCCTGTTTACAATGGCACAGCAGACACATCCCTACTAGTGGCAAACCTCATGTTATAATACTGCCAGCTTCCTAACCATCTTGCTATTTCACATCTAGGAGCTATGGCCATTGGCCCAGTGCTAATGAGAGTAAGTTGGGAGTGATCATTGTGTCATTTACACTCCTGTTTCTGAAGCAAAACCTAGCAGATATAACAAGGATGCTCCCATTTCAGGGAAAAGCATCTCTTTTCATACAGTTTCACCTGCATCCTCTCCAGCCCAATACACATATTAACTTGTAGCTTCTTTGCAAGGGTAACAGAGTGTGTGTGGGGGATGTTCCTTAGCACTTGCTTCTCCTTTCTTTTTATGGAGAGCCTTAAAAATGCTGCACAAAGGTCTTTAATGAACTGCAAGTAACTATTTGATAGACAGTGGGTTCAAGAGCAATAAGAATCTGGTTTAGCAACAGGAGACACGTCTGCAACAGTTCAGCTTTAGGGGCTGCTGCCTGCACTTTTGACTCCAAATGAGGCAGCTGTTCCAAGCAGGTATAAATAAAAGATGTGGCGTTCCTATGGGAACCTTTGGCATATTGGATTACCTATTCCCCTGCTAGTGTTTCCTTTCAGTTGAATTTCTCTGTGAAAATCCTACACTTCGGGGAGAGCTTTTAAAACACAAATGTGGAGTTGTTTATTTCTAAGTATACAACCATGGCCCTGATGGTTTTCTCTCCAGAGATAACCACTGATTAGGTGACCTGGACACACAAACCTAGTCAGCTCCCAAATAAGCTTATTCATTTTAGTCATTTTCTGTGAGTACATATTATACGTAGCTGTTGAGCACACAGAAAATTAAAGGTAGATATGTTGGTCTATATGAAAATGTCCAGAATCCCCAAATCCACCATTGAACAATATGCTCTTCATTAGATCAACCAAAAGTTCATCAAATATAGGTAAGCTCTGGAAGTCTCCAGAGGTCTTCATTGAAAAGATACTACAAAAAGAAAGTTGGAGGGGAAATAGAGAAGCTACTAACATGACGTCTAGGCTAGGTCATAGGTATCAGCATGATCACAGTCTTAAGATGGAATGAGGGCAGAGAGTTCTGCAACTTACACCTATAGACCTTCTGAGAAAAGGAAAAGCAGAAAGGTTTGATCCTCCATTTTGGAAAATATTTATCTATTAGAGCTGTCTCCATCCTGGGTAAAGCATATTGGCTCTCTTGCAATTGATAAAGGAGCTGATGTACTCTTCCTTAAACACCCACACACACATCCTCCCCACCTCTCAAGACCAGATCCCAATGAAACAGCTCTCTCAAAAGGTAATAACAAAAGCCATTGCATTAATATGGATTTTGGAATTTCCCTGTTGATAAACATTCTGAGTAGAACTGGCAGTTCAAATAGTAAACAATGTCTCTGGAAGTTGCAGAGTACTTGTGTATATTGTCTGGGGCTATATAATATGTACAGCAACTGTTTGGACCATTATTAATGTTGCATTGATTGTGAGTTTTGCATTTGACCTTGACCCTCATTCAGTTTTGTTGTCTGAGCGTACTTTTGGATCTATACATTAGTTTTCATTTAGGTAAATGCAACCCTGGATTATTGACAGAGACAAAGTAAGGCTCTTCGAAGCAGCATGAATGAATAAATGGACTAAATTAAGCAAATAAATGAACAAACTATTTCAATTCCCTGGAGATCCTGCAGTGCTAAGGATATGAACTTTGTCTTTCATTTGCATAAAGTAGAGATGCAGGGCATGCATGTTATGGATAAGGAACATCTTGTGTCTCATATCATATTTTGTAGATATCTGGCTTTAACATTATTAACAGGACGTTGATGTTGAAGTAGAATAACTTATCTGAGCATTTGTGGCATTGAGAAAAATTGCTCTTTTCAGATTACTCTTTACTCTGAAATGGCTGAGCATTTGTTGGCAAATGTTATCAGCTAAGCAAAAGGCTTTTGTGCTCAGAATTTCTCTATTTGTTTAAAGTGTTTTCACTCACTCTTCATCCTAGGATGCCAGCGCTTGTAAACAAACAACACAAGAATAAAAATATAACCAATGATAAAATAAAAACATAACGCAAAGAAGCAGAACAGACTGAACTCAAGCCAACATTTAAAGAGTAGTGTTGTCAAAAATGGGATCCCAAGAACTATGCCACTAGTTGTGTCCAAGGAAGCTTTGGATTTCTGCCTCTCTAAAAATACACTTTCTATTCATTATGACAAATTCTGCTTTGAAACTCATGAATGTCTGCACCATTTTTTAAAATATGAAAAAGTAATCCCACTGGATGCAGTTAAGACACTGAACCTATACCTACATTGGGACTCCAGCCTATGTTGCACAGGGCACAGAATCAAATCATTATTAATCCTCATTTTAATTCTCAGCATTGTTACTACTATAATTTTTCTCCTCACATACACACACACCCTGTGTCATACTGTTGCATATCATTCAATGCATTGTGAGCATAATACTGTAGATTGTTAGGTATATAATTACTGGTAGATGGATGAAATTGTTCAGACATTACAAAGGCAACATACTGTTAGAGTCCAAGTAGACAACGTAACATATTAAATGGGAAATGTAACTGTATTTATGCAAAAAAAAAATCATTTAAAACTAAACACATTTGAGCAAGGAAAACTGGTTGGTATTAAAATTTGTTTTGCTAAAACAAAAGGAAAGACAACCTGAGCATTGCAAAATTGTTCAGATTTCTCAACCACACATGCATTTAGAACCATGCATTTAGAATTTATATCTAGCAATGTATATCAAGAAACAAGCACCCAGTTGTCACATTGGGGTAATGGGGTGTGGATAAGTGGAGGGGAAGGAGGTGGCAGCAAACCCAAGATACAAAATTCTTACCTGCCATCAGTTAGGAACTGTCCTTATCAAAATCACCATGAAAGACACATTGCTGAAAATAATTGTGAGTTTGTCCTTTCAACCACAACTTTACAAAAAAAATTTTTTTTGAAGAAATTGTTCTTTTAAACCACTTCAGATAATGCTATATCTTCCTATTGAATAAAAGTGGCATGATTTTGTAAATATCTGGCTATCTACATACAGTTTGGACAGATTATTTTCAGTTTGGTAGACCTGTTTGTCCATTGTTTGTAAATCGCTAGTAGAGGCGGTCTTTCCCTAGTCACATCTAAAGAAAAAAAGAATGTATTTACAGGGAACAACATGCAGATTCACTGCAGAAGAGTGATATTCTGTTTCACAAAGAAATTAGCATGCATGAACCTGATAGTGCAGGTACAGATAAAATATTTATAGTCTATTGAATTTGTCACCTAGAATTTCCACTAATTTTTTTTAAAAAAAGGTAGTTGATGAAGCTCAAACCTTGGAAGATGTTATTCTAAAAACAGAATTTTCCCTCTCTGTATGTATCCACATTCCTTTATCTTCCAATGCAATAGTTTTGATGTAAAAACATGATTTTGTTTTACATCACTTGATTTTTTTATATATATAAATGCTGTTTGAGTCAAGAAGTTTTAACTTTATGAAAACAGCATCCATGATGAAAACACTTTGTCTGTTTTACAGCACTGGGCAACATCCTTCTCAAGGCCTTTCTCTGGAAGAGATGAGGAGAAATTTTCAGTACCCACCAATTGACCGAAATGGTAAGAGATTTAATAAATAGGGAGTAAGATGTTTTCCTGGACAGAATGGAATGAATGGTCTTGGACGTGGACCACACAGAGGAAATTGTTGAGGAGGAGGTCACTTCATGAACACAGGAGGTGGACACCTGGAGGAATGTCACACACACAAGTAGGGAAACCAGGGATCATTCTGGGAGCTTGAAGCTACAGAATCGATTTGAAGCTCTCTCCCCTATCAAGGATGAAGAGGAAGAGCAGCAGGGACAGTTCTCAGGGACAGTGCAGGGGACCCTGAGAGTACCACTGCAGGGAACAGCCACCACTAAGCCTCAGAGGAGGCGTGTGGTGGTGGTGGGGGACTCCTTGTTGAGGGTACAGAAGCAGGAGTTTGTGGGCCTGACAAGATGTCCTGGGAGGTTTGTTGTCTCCCTGGG
>CM034706.1:180588539-180604671 GCA_020142125.1 Phrynosoma platyrhinos | reverse complement strand
AACCCTTTCAACATTTGCATTGTGTCTTCAAACAGCTCATTGCCTAACACATTTCCTATCCTTTTCCACCCAAGAAATGAATGCACCCTGAGCTCTGGAGGCAAATTTTGTCTGCTGCTGCTGCTGCTGCTGCTCCTAAGAGAAAAGAACTTGAGAAGGATCCATCCTATCCCCCAATTTGCACCAAGTATAGGCTGCCAAGTAGATGTTTTTTTCAAAGGGGAACAGCCAATGTGATGTTATTGAATGGGCTTCTTAGCCAGGCTCAAAATGGAAGACATCTGGTCCCCTTAGTGGAGAGGAGCAGTTCCTCCTATACACAGCCCTCTTCCAGTCAGACAGAGAATGGCAGCTGGCTGTAGGAAGCAAGAACGTGATAACAGCAGTAATGAAAAACATGTCCCACTCTGGGGTCATATAAGGAAGCAATTCTATTCTTGATCTCATTCTCAAAGCGAGGGGAGGGTCTGTCCTGACAGGTGTTTTGGATCACAACTTCCACTATCCCTTATGGGGCTGGGACTGATGGAACCTTTAGTTCACAACATTAAGACCTGAATCCCATTGGTAATCCCAACTAGAGCTGATTCACCTGAATCCCATTGTTAATCTCAACTAG
The DNA here is from genome assembly GCA_020142125.1 of Phrynosoma platyrhinos. Lineage (NCBI taxonomy): Eukaryota > Metazoa > Chordata > Lepidosauria > Squamata > Phrynosomatidae > Phrynosoma > Phrynosoma platyrhinos. The sequence continues at coordinate 180,604,052 of CM034706.1, read as the reverse complement.
AGCTGATTAATTGAATGAATGGTGAGCTGTGATTTATGTAACTCCTACTGATTCACTGCATCTACTCTAATTGGAACTACCAGTAGGAGTCAGATCCTAGAAGGAACTAGGCAGGAACAGCATACCCTCCGGCAATCAGGCAGCCCCAATGAATCCTTTGCCTTCCCTCTTTTTCAGCAGCTTTAAAATGTCCCCATTTCTCTCCCTTCCTCCCACTATCATTCTTTGTCCTTGGCTTCTTCAGTTACTGCAAACTTAGTCCAAAATGCAAAAGTAGTTTGCACTTAATGAACTCAGCAGGGGGGAGATGAGAGGGCAGACTCTTCTAGCTTGTGTGCTCTTTCTCATTAATAACCTTTGCCATCTTGGCCACACTGATGTTGCTCCACTACATACGTCTCAGTTTTCTTCTGCAAAATGTTGGAGAGTATGGAGCAGGGATAACCAAGGGGGAAGGGAGACCCCCTCAATACCCCCCTCAAGAAAAACCCCACCGGACCCTCTAACACAAGCCTTGTTTTTTAAAAGTCAACAAATAATGTATTTTGGCCATTTACAATTCACATTCACTGATAAAGCTCCATAGAAGAATGCAGCTCTGCAATTTGAGTTTCCCATCCCCACACTTTCACAAGGCTATCTATGCCTGTTTTCTCACTATAGAGATTTTTGCTTCCTATATAGATAACTTAAAATGATGGAAAAGGCATGGCTCTCCTTCACATACAAATGCTGCTCCACAGTGTCATCTAGTGCTCTTAAGATGAATGCACCACATGCAAAGTTTTCAATGCAATACATCAGGGAAATACAATATACTTCATAGACATGTATGTGTTGTGCACACACACGCACGCACACACAGAATGATTATACCACAGAAAAATTGTCCATTATGCTCCTAAGAAATATTGGATAAAAATGAATTAAAAGTAAAGGTCTTTGGCCTCCTACAAAGTGTATGCAATATGTAAGTGTTTAGGTATATATGTTGTGATGCCTAAATTCAGATGTTGTGCATCTCACATTACTTACATCCATGCCACACACACACACACACACACACACACACACACACACACACACACATACACCTTGCCCTGCTGAATATGGGCACATGAATCAGATGTTGGATCAGTTTTTAAAATAGTGTCAAAGAGAGGTAGAGAAGGTAAAGAGGGTTAGATATTTCCATATTAGACCATAAAGGGAACTACAAATTGCATTAGCACAGATGTAGAAAAGACATGGACAGACCATGGAAAAATTACTTCCCAGAACCTCCCAGCTCATATGCCACTGACTGTGCCAGCTATGGACTTCTAGGAACTGTAGTCCAAAATAGAACCAGGCTCGGTTTGTAACCAACTTTTGTAGGACTGCCCTCCAAGCTGGGGCTGTAGCTAAACTGCAGAATTAAAGCAGTTAGATACCACTTTGCAGTTAGGCTCCATGTTATGGAATTCTGGGATATGTAGTGCTGTGAGATATTTAGGCTTCTCTTTCAGAGAACTCTTGTGCAGCAACAAACCACAAATCCCAGGATCCCACAGGATGGAGCCATGACAGCTAAAGCATGTCAAACTGCCTTAATTCTGCAGTGTTGCTGCACCCAGGGTTTCCCAAGATTTTCACAAGCTTGGTTTTTATTCGATTAACAGAAATGTGCCTCCCAGAAATCAAAGAAGCCAGGTTTTCTTCCTCTTTCCCTTGCAGCCATGACAATCTCCTCCTGGTACATTTCTTCATGTCAAATTGCTGCAGAAGGCATGGGAGCACAGGCTCTTAAAAATAAATTAATAAATATAGGACAACCTTTTCTGTTACCCATCTGTTAAAAGCCTACCCAATTAAAATAGCTTTATAGTCATATTCGTCTTCTCTATTCAAGGGGAAGGAAGTTTGAATGTAGATTTTAAAAATGCATTTTGCCACCCTTCTTCTCTCTTCTGCTCACTTGCTCTGGGCTTCTTCTTCTTCTTTTCCTGGTTAAGCATCACTGAGCATCACAAGCTGCACAATTAAGACTCAGCCCACACATGTGATGTAGAAAGCCGAATGTGAACTTTGATCTTTCCTTCTCACAGTAATGAGCAAACTCTGCTTTTGTGGTTTGGAGGAGGAGAAGACACTGAGGTTTCATCTGACAGCCCTGGGGGGGGGGGGACACCTGAGAAGCCAACATGAGACATCAGTGGAAAATGGAGCAATGGGGTGAAGCTAATTCTCTGCAGAGTTGTTGAGAAACCTAATCTTATGTTTCTCTGCAGAAAGGAAGGAAGGGATCACTGAAACAGAGGAGGCAGATTATCCACATTCATTTGAGGCATATTATCCTAGCTAAAACAACAAAAGGGAAGATCAACTGTTATAAGGAGACATGGACATTTTTTATGCATTACTCCAAGGGTGGGAACTGTGCAGTTCTCACTGGGGTGTAACTACAAGGGAGTAAAATGAGGGCTTTGCCTCCCAGATAAGAAATCTGCCTCCCAATGAAATTTTTCACCTGTCCCCCAATCTAGCACTGCAGTCACATAAAAATTGAGTTGAACATTTGGAAACAGAATTTAAGCATCAAAAGAAAAGAGGTGGATCAAATTATCAAGGGTGTGTTCATATTGCTGATGATCATCCAGCTTGACACCACTTCAACTGCCATGGCTCAATGCTATAGAATTCTGAGATTTGTAACTTTGTGAGATACTTAGCCTTCTCTGTCAGAGAGCTCTGGTGTCATAAGAAACCACAAATAGCAGGATTCCATAGCACTGAGCCACAGCAGTTAAAGTAGTGTCAAACAGCATTAATTCTGTAATGTGACAGAAGCCCAAGGGAATGTGAAAACAGCAAACTAGGTGTGAACAATTCCCAGTATCTCACTTCTGTAATTCTTGAAATTTGGGGACTGAAAGAAAATTTCATTTTGGGAGAAGGGGAAAATTCTTACTTGGGGGCAATGCTCTCATTTTGCTCTCTTCCCCCCCCCCCCATAGTTATACATCTACCTCCAGAGGTTGTTTGACTGCAACTCCCTAGGTATGCATGAGAATCCATACTTACTGGATTTGGAGTTGCTGAGCCACTCTTAAAGACACAGATCAGTTCTTGGGAAGGCTAGTTGCAGCTCAAGTGAAGTGTGCATGACAGCAGCGTGCTTTTGATTTCAGGAGTAGTAAAGAGGAAGGAGTCGGATGGGAACAAGGCTTGATCAAAGAAATAGAATTCCTAGCTGCAGAATTTGCTTATGTAACTTCAGATGTCTCCAAGGCACAGGTGTATATTTCAGAAAGGGCTGACATTTCCACTTCTTTAATAAGCACAGCTGTCTTTTTTCTTTTTCTTTTTTTTTTTCTGATCTTCTCTTTTTTGCTTCCATTTTTGCCCTGGTCCAGAAGCACTCCTGTGCCTTCAAGAGCTGCAGGGCTCTTGAAATGCAACAAGCCCAACATTTCGTGGCAGGGAGATGCTGCAATGGGGATCATGCCTCCTGCTGAATGCCCGCCATTCTGCTGGTAAAGGCACAGCTGCCCAGGCAGTAAAGAGGTGCCAAATTTCTGTCCAAGGATTGCCATTAACAGCTCCATTCAAGTGTAAGAAATTAATGAGGACTAGAAATAGAAGTAGGGGAGCAGCAAGGGAGGAAGAGCTGTTTTAATTGCCCGGTCCTTTTGCCAGTCTCTGACCTTCTGGGCCCAGGTGGGATTTGCATTTTGTTTGCTGAATCCTAGATAGTTGCTGCCATAGACTTTAGCAAGTTTGAAATCTAAAACATTTGACAAAGCCAAGTGGTTGGATTCAAGCAAAGCAAACACGTTATTTTACTGGTAATTAATATAATTGGCTATTAGAGGAAAACACTGCCTCAGTTAATTGGTCTCTGTAGAAGAAATATCAGGCCTCTGGGGGGAAGACTGCTTTTCAAAAGCAATGCGTTATTAATTCAAATGAATTGGGTGAGATTTTTTTTAAAATGTACAATCCAGTCTCGTACAGAGTTCCCAAGTTGTTCACTGAGGGCAAATTAGTCTTGTTCCCAAGCATGAGGTACCTTTGAATTATATTTAAAAGAAAATATGCCACTGAAATGTTTTTCAGGAACTTCCACTTACTAGTTGATGCTGCATTATCACTAATTGCTGGAAAGCCACCTAAAAAACAGACCACCATTTTATTATCTATGCAGTCTTTTCTAAAAAAAAAAAAGTAAAACATTTAAAAATAGGGCAAAGGAACTGAAACTTGGAAAAAGTAACTTTGCTGAACTAAAATTTGCCCCCCCCCAAAGCTCAGACACCATTGCTCCATGCTGGCTGAGGGTCTCTGCGACTTGTAGTTCAGCAAGGTGAATTTTCTAATCATTTGAAGTAAATCAAGAGATTATGCTTAAATTTGCACAAACTACAGACACATCAGGAAGCTGACTGATGGCTAACAGAAGCCAAGTATCATTTCTTCCAACACTCTCATATCTTTTTGATTTTTATGCCATGTATACAGAAAAATTGGGGTGGAAATTCCCAACCTTCCAGGTGCAGTTGGACCTGCAGTTGCATTCCAGGTGCAGATGTTTCAGTATTCTGATTCTATATCTTGACCCGAGTACCTGCCATCTTCTATTCAGAATTTCACTTTGTATAGGAAACATTCATGCATCTTTGCAAGCACCTTTTGGCACTTGTGTATGACCATTTTCTCTGCAAGACTGCAGCACCTCATGGTGAGGCTCCTAACCCCTGTAATACTACACCTAACTTATTGGAGGAACTGTGGTACTCTATCAAAGGCATGGCTCCCAAGAACCCTGTGGAAAGTGCCACTTTCATCATGGAGACTGTCTCCTTCCCCTCCTACATGCAGAAATAATGATGTCATTCCCTCTGTTCATGGACTTCCTTCTAAACTGAACCTTGCATGTAAAAAAAAAAGGCACTTCAAAGGGCAGTTTAGATTAGGGACCTTATCCCACGCTGCTCTCAAAAGTGGCAAGAAAGCGATATGAGCATCATTGCAGTACTATAGCGCTAGTATAAATATGGCGCTAGCGCTATAATAGCGCTATGGATAAGCTCGCTATTGCAATGCCCGCTGAAACCGACATTCAAAAGAACCCGAATGATGCTGCATTCCGAGCGGTTTCTTGTTGGATTCTGAGCGACGTCGTGTAATCACCCAGAAAACTATAGCGCTATAGCGCCTGATTCTTAGCCGATTCTGAGCGACGTCGTGTGATCACCCAGAAAACTATAGCGCTATAGCGCCTGATTCTTAGCCGATTCTGAGCGACGTCGTGTGATCACCCGGGAATGTATAGCGCTATAGCGCCTGATTCTTAGTGGATTCTTGCTGCTTTTGGCCCCGTGGGATAAGGTCCTAGGAATGGACAGGTTTGGAGAGGCAATTCAATATTGCTAAGGCCATATGGGGGCCACGTGTACTGCCAAAAATGAAACCAAAAAACTAGAAGTGGACTTCTGTTATGTGTGTTTTCATGTTGAACATTCCAGGAGAGGCATACTTAAAAAGTAAATTATCACTCCTGGAGTCTTCCTGCATAGGTTGTGTGTGTGTGTGTGTGTGTGTGTGTGTGTGTGTGTGTGTGTGTAAAAGGGTGACCTGAGTGAGTCACAGGGGAATGGAGGGCTGCAACTTTTGGCCACTCTGGTTTAGAAACAAGCTCATTATATCTGCATTAGTTGTGCCTTTGATGGTCATAAAAAGGTAAAGGTAAAAGTCTCCCCTTTGACATGATTGTTCAGTTGTGTCCAACTGTAGGGGGCTGGCATGTTCTGATCTCTGTTACTAAGTCAATGGAGCCAGCATTGTCAAAGACTCCATGGTCATGTGGCCCAGCATTACTAATCACCGAGGCACACGAAATGCTATTATGTTCCCAACCAAGTGATACCTATTTATGTACTTGCACTTTTACATGCTTCCAAACTGCTAGGTTGGCAAAAGCTGGGACTAGTGACAGGAGCTCACTCTGTCACGTGGCACTTGGGTCGCAAACTGCCAACTGGTGATCTTGAAGTCATTAGTCTGCATCTTAACCACTAAGCCACTGCATCCCTACTTATGCTCATACATAGAGCAATAAACATTACTTGATTATTAGAGATGATGCCATGGTGAAGGAGCCCTGGTGGCACTGTGGTTAAAGGTAGACACGGCAGCCACAATGTTGGAAGTTCAATCCTAGAGTAGGGCTCCAAGGTCAACTCAGCCTTCCATCCTTTCGTAGGTCGGTAAAATGAGTACCCAGCTTGATGGGTGCAATTGGCTAACTGCTTAGGGCAAGGGTAGGCAACCTTTCCCCTTTAAGGGCCAAGGGACTTCAGCTCCCAGAATCCCAGGAGCTATTGGCCAACATGGGACTATTGGCAAACATGGCTGAGGCTTCTGGGAGCTGAAGTCCTTCGGCCCTTAAAGGGGAAAGGTTGCCTACCCCTGGCTTAGGGAGTGCTAGCTTACTGATAAGCGGTATAGAAATGTACTTGCTATTGCTATTGGTATTCCTCTTTTATTTATGGAATTCAATCAAATGATAAACACAATAGGGTTATGAAGTCCATGACTTAGTGCAACATTAATGTCTGTATTGGTGATATTTATATTCTACATAATGTAAAGTTACTAGCTATTCCTTTTATAAAAAAACAACACAAAAGATAGTGAGGTAAGAAATGGCAGCAATCACAATATACACAGTTCTTAGATCTGTTTGCAGGTGTTTTATTATTCTACATAAAGTCTTCACATGGCTTTTGCAACCCCGTAGTTTACTGGCTGATTTTGGGAAAGTTCCAGCAACATAATAATTCTCTGGTTTTTGAAAAGAAATGTGTGGCAGCTGTTGGATAGGCCTCATGATTATTATTTTCATAATTATAAAGGAGTGCTATTTCTGAAATGGGTAGATAAGCTTATTTCACTTGTCTGGAGCTATACTGGTGCAAAGTGTCAGGCGCTTACACTACTCACAGGAAAGAAAAGAAAGAAGTGGGCAGACACCCCAGCCAGCACCAATCTCCAGCATTTTTTTTTTAAAAAAAGGCGTTACTAAATAATCATCATAATAACAATGAGAAAGAGAAACTGCAAGCACTGAAGGAACTGGAGAGAATGTTTGAGCAAGCCTTTTCTTCTGCCAAAACGTAGGACTGTAATGATGACACAGTAGGAATGTCCAACACCAAGACGTTCTAGGGAAACAGAACAGAACAGAAATTAGCTATATAGCATATGGATTATGATTATGATAAAATAACAGTTGGGGATGCCAGTGACTTCATGCAGTTAAACATGAATTTAGGGGGGAAATCTATCACCTTAATTTCTGCTGCAGTAGGTCAGGGAAGGCAACTGAGGAAAATACAGAAGCCAATTTTCACTTCCATGGAAGGACACCCAGTTTCTGATAGATTTTTGGCCAAAACAAAACCCAAGGGAGTTTGGGTTTGTACTTTTGGATTCTATTGCTATTTTTTGTTTGTTTGTTCATCTTTTGGGGAGGTTGGTTCAATGCAAGCTGTTCAGGACCCAAAGCCTGAAAAGGGTAGAGGTTTAAACAAGTCTGAGATGGAGAAGAAACTTGGAGAAGGAAAATAAAAAGCCTAAGGAATCAGGCTGCAGTTTCTCCACATCGCTAGATTCTCAGAGTGACTATAGGCCTTTACAGACTGCCAGAAATAATGCAACTTGAGTCCACTTTAACTGCACTGGCTCAGTGCTAGCGAATCATGGGAATTGTAGTTTTTTCTGAGACATTGAGCCTTCTCTGTCAGAGAGCTCTGGTGCCACAATAAACAACAGTTCCCATGATTCCCTAGCACTGAGCCATGGCAGTTAAAGTGGACTCAAGTTGCATTATTTCTGGCAGTCTGTTAAAGTCCTATGTAACTTTAATAGGAGTCTGCCAAAGATGCACATATTGACTTGCAACTTTAGTTAAGGAGGTGTTTCTTTAATTTAAGGATTGTATTTAGTAAAGGGAAAAAAATGCTTAAAATCCTTGTTAACAGAATTCCACTACAGAATTTAAATTTTCTTTGCAAAGCACTCCAGATGTTTTTGAGAGCAAAGTATCTGTTTTGGGCAACACATCAGGAGAGATCTTTTGAACTGTGGTGCAATAGATCCAAATAAAGACAGTGATGCAAACAGTGGTTTATTCTGCAGCAACTACAGTGGCATTCATATTTGTGACTTGTGGATCACTTGCTCAACAACTTCCTCAGATTTTTTTTTTTTTTGGTGGGGGAGATAGAGCCATGAGAAGGTTAAACTAGGGGGGGTGAGAAACAAGGTGGGTACAATCCTCTGATGTCCTGGAGAGTCCCTCAGTCCCTGTAGGTTGCCCTAGAATTTCCTCTTGGCTCAGAGAAATGGGGAGTGCAGAAATGTACATATTCAATCTACCCAGTATTTTGGGATGAATCCTTTATAAACGCGTAGAAACTGGCATTTTAATCTTGTATATAAAGGGACGGTGAATATTCTGCAACAAGACAGAGCTGCTCTACTGCAGAATCTGCAGAGGTCTGACCCCATAAGCTGTCTTGATGGGAACCATATGTAAACTGCTCTGAGCTCTTCAGAGGAAATTAGTGTGTGAATGTGGTAGATAAAAGATATACATAAGGTCATGATCTAGCTGAGTCAAGCTAAACATATTTATATTGCGAAGGGTTAGGTAATGCTTAACTCTCTTGATTGAAATTTGTGAGACATAATGTGATTAATTCTAGCTGGATCATGTCCTATGCTCCCACTCTATAGACATGAATACGAAACAAATTATGGTGAGTGTAAAACACTGCTTGCAGTGCATCATGGGAGTGGCCTGCCATTTAAATTGAAAAGGTCATACACAGAAACACATGTAATACTTTTTTGAGACCCTGACCATTACACACGTGCACACTCACCTACATTTTAAATCTGTCTCCTCAGTCAAATGATTCAGTAGGTTTGGGGGGCTGCTCTCCTTCAGATTGCTGCATGCTCCAATGAATGACTTTTGTCACTGTCAGGTTTTCTGCTGGAGATTCTTCCTGTTCTCTTGTTTTGTTTTCACTTCCATTGTTTCCCTCCAAAGGGCTCCTCTCCACAGGTTCCCTTACTCCTTCTTTCTCAGCTTTGTTACTCTCAGCATCCCACTTTTCTTTGGTTACCACAAGTGAAACAAAATCCTCTTTTTCAGGGTCCTCTTGAGTTGACATTTCCTCTGCTAATCTTTCCTCTTGAGGTTCTTCTTCCTTATCTTCCACTTCCTCATTCATCCTTGATACTTCAGTTATCAACTGCTGTATCCCTATAAGGAGAGCTTCCTCTACATCTGCCAGAGTTATTATTTCTTCTCCTGTCATCTGTTCTTCTGTGCTTGATTCCTCATCTTCATTCTCCTCTTCGTCAGTCACTCCTTCACTCTGCACTTCCAAATACACTGATTTTTGCCCTGCTACACTCTCTTCAGGAGTTTCTTCCACTTCATCTTCAAGGCAGCCTTCAATATCCTTTCCCATCTCTCTGTTCAATCCTATCACTGTTACTTTTTGTGATGATGATTCAGGTACATGTTTTGCCTCTTCTTCTGTATCATCTCTCATGTTCATTACACTTTGCCATCTCATGAAGGTCATCTCAGAAACTGGTTCTCCCTCAGATTCTGTGACCAGAGACACTACTTCTCCCTCTGTTTCCGAGTCCTCATCCCTCATCTCCCATTTAATTGCCAGCAACTTTTTTGTTTCTTCATCCTCTACTTCCTCCTCAGCTTCTGCTTCTCTTTCTGCCCTTTCAGCTTCTACCTTTTCTTTATTAGTTCTCTTTCTTTTGGTCCCTTCAGCCTCTGTCTCCTCTTTAACAACCACCTTTCTTTTTGTTTTTAGCTCTTTGGCATCCACCTTTTCTTCTGCTTCTCTCTCCCTTTCTTTTTCTCCAATCACTGAGCCTAAAGCTTCTGGGATTTCAGTAAAAAGCTCATCTTTCTCAAATTCCAGATTCCTTTGAAGAGTTGCTCTTCTGGATACCAGCATTTCTTGTGTTTCTCCCTGTTCAATATCTTCTCTCACAGCTTGCACTAGACTCTCTTCATCCAGTGTTGTTTTTTCAGTCCCTAGCTCTTTCACCCAAGGTTTTGATTTCTTTTGTGCTGAATCTTCTTCTGTAAACATATTTTCCTTTTTACCCTCTTCTGGAGATGTTTTTTCTAAATCTTTTCCCCACATGCATGGAGTTGCCTCAACTATTTCTGCCACATCCCTTTCATCCCCTTTTTCATGAATAGTGGTGATCTCTTTGTCTTTTGTGTCTGGTTCTCCCAATTTGATTTTTATATATTTTTCTTCTTCCATATATTCATCTCTCATCAAACCACTGCTCATCATACTTTCATCTTCTTTGAGACTGGCTCTTTCTACAACCTCTTCTTCATGTTCCAGCTTTTGCAAAGTTTCATTTCCTTCAGATTCAGCTTCTAACATATGTTTCTGTGATTCCTCTTCAAATTCTATCCCAAGCACCTCATCTGTCTGAAGGGTTTCTTCCATTATCTCATTTGTCTTGTGTTCTTCTCCTTCTATACCTTTATTTCCCACTAATTCTATAGTCTCCAGAATTTCAGATGCCTCTATTATCTCTTCTGCACTTTCTTCTCCCTCTGAGCCTTTTCCAACAGCAATTAATTCGTTGGTGACATTGTAGTCCTCCACTTCTTCTCCCTCTAACTGGGATTCGCCTGAAATGGCCTCTCCACCAGAAATTTCATGTTCTGCTGCCATTACCTTCATCTTCTGGACTTTTCTTTGTACTTTTATCTTCCCCTCAGAAGTCTTTCCTTCCCCATATGTTACGTCTTTCTCTGCATCATCCAGGTCTGATTCTACTACTGCTTCTTCTTCCAGTTCTCTCTCTTTGCTCACAGCCTGATCTTGTTTTGCTGTGGGAACCACTGCATTTCTGGCTAGAAATTCTTCTTCCAGAATTGTTTCTTTGGGGCATTCCTCATCTACAAACTCCTCTTCCCCAAGTGCTCTTTCCTTGCCCACCATCTGGCTTTCTTCTTCCACTTGCTCTGCAACCTTCTGTGATTTGAGTGCTTTTGATTTTTTTGCCAAGGAAGATCCATCTGCCAATTAAAATAAACATAGCGTGAGTTGCAATTGTGATAACCATATCTGTGCTTAGTGTGTGTGCTTTTTACAAAAGCATTGCTAATAAAAGTGTCATGATTTTTCAGCTCTCCTATAGAGAGTGGCTTGGCTTAGCCATTTTGAATCATTTGATACAATCTGTGGTCTGGATAAACTGGGTTAACCTATGAATAGTTGATTTGTAGAGCATGCTATTACATCATAGCATTATACTAGACATGTTAACTTTCTGAGACTACAAGATTCCATGCATTCTTAGTCAAGACTGAATAGTATAAGGAAACATTTCTCTTTTATGACCCATGTCAGCCTTCTTTGCAAGCAGCCTGGCATTTTCTGCTATGAAAATATCTACCTACCTACCTATATATATTGTAAGCACTTTTTCCATATAAACACAATATTTTTAGGAGACCCTTCCCTTCTTAAAAGCAGTGCCACAACAATATATTGCAGTAAATTAGCCTTATCACTGATATTGCAATACAAATACCCAGAAATATACAGCAATTTTTTTCATATATAATAAATTCATGCAAAAACTAAAATCACAGAATGTTGGGATTGTATGTTAAATCAAACATATAAGATTGACACACACACACACATACAATTATGACATCTGGAAAACAATTATGTTCAGCAATTAAAAGATACCACCAGAACATAGGACTATTCTTATGCTGATAAATAGTCATGATTCCTAGAAGCTCCAGATAACTGTATAAGGGAGGATAGATAGAATGATTTGAGAATTTTGCATAGTTACCTTCTCTTAGAGCTTGGAATTAACAAGCTCATTAAGTTATTAATTCAGCTGTTTCTTACAGTGACTTTGCCTAATTCATTTGATTCTGCAATTACTACTGGAGTTAATATGATTTTGTGAATTAGGCTGATCAGATTAACACATCGGATTATTTTGTTATTAACAAGCTAGAAAGAGAGAGAGAACTTTCTGGACTCCAACACCAAATGACAGAAGAAGCAAGAATCAAAGAATTGTAAAAGGGGAGGGGGAAAGAAAGCTTTGGAAATTAAAGATGATGTTTTGGGAGTATTTTGTTTGGAGACCAACACTATGAAGCTGATAAGGTCCCTTAAGAATATCAGGCTTCTTAGTAATGAAAGGCAGAAGTCCCCTCCCTCCACACACATGGGCCTGTATGAAGTACAGTATGGGGTAAAATGTAACTCTGTTATCTTCCTCTATTACAGTGGGCCTGTGGTATCCACTGGGTTTGGTTTCAGGATCCCCTGTGGGTGCGAAAATCCATGGATATGTAAGTCCCATTATATACAGTGGCACAGTGAAATGGTGCCCCTCATATAAAATGGCAAATTCAAGGTTTGTTTTTGAGATTTTTTTAAAAAAATATCAAGCCATGGAAAGTTGAATCTGTGGATGCAGGATCCAGGGATATGTAGACCCAACCATAATTACTGGTGTATATTATATATTATTGTATAATGTACAATTAGGTATAATATTATTTAGGATGAGCTGCAATGAATCCATTTTCAATTTTTGTTTTGTTCATACAATTCTATGCACGTGGATAATTAAATGAAAACGTTGTTCTTCTCCCACCATTTCCTTCTCTCTTGGCTTCTCTCTACCTCCCTTTAACCCAACCTTATTATGATTTTAAACCCCTCCCTTTTAATCCACCCCTGTTTTAATTATAAAATAAAGGTAAGATGAATGCAGAAAAGAGTGAGCTTGCTAGATACAAGAGCATATAAACTGAAGAGGCCACAGACTGAATTTGGGATTCCTGACTCTTACATGCAAACCATGTAGTTTTTGCAGACCACACATCTTGATAGTGAGGGGGAGATAGAAAAAAAATGCAAGGATTAAGTTATGCAGAAAAATGGTCAACGTATGCTCAGAGGCTCTCAAAACCTTTCTAAGAATTCTCCACCTCTGATTCACTGACTGATTTTTGTAAGCATCCAGTTGTTGCACTTGTGGTGGATTTGCACCATCTAACTGAAACACATCATTCCTTATTAATCTTTGACCAGCAAGGCATTTGAAGAAGTATCCATGTTGGTGGGGGTGGGAAAAAAAGAAGATGCAGATGAGTGTCAAGTGTAATTGAAAAGGATGTAAGATGAGATCCCATCTTTTAGGACAATCTTTTTCAATCTGACAGTTATATAACTCTCACTATTTCCAGGCAGAAATCATATTATTGGGTTTGTAGTCCACGTGTGGGAATCTATGTTGGAGGAAAGAAGAATCCTGGTCTGACAACAATTTTAGCATTTTGGGATTTATTCTGCACAAAATTTGTACTGAAAATGCTGTGTGTGTGTATGTGTAATGGGCCTTAGCATAGTGGACTTCTCATCCATGAATAGGAGCATCCGTGGATTGCCACACCCATATTATCCAATGGTGGCACATGTGCACAGGCACATTGATGTGAGAGCACACATGCTGTCAATCATTGAATAATAAGGGACTTGAGCTTCCCTGTTTTCTCCCATCCACAGTGGAACTGAACCCCCCCCCACACACACATAAACATATATACATGCATACATACAATACACACAGACACAAATACATGTGAATTTTGCACACAATAAATTCCAAAGAATAGTCTTTGAAAACTGCACAATTGTCAGAGATTTTCTTGCAGTGGGAAGAAAAATGCTAAAATTACTTGTCCAAACTCAGGTTGGGTCATACAGGAATTTGTGAAGTGTGAATTCTCCAGGCCTCCCCAATGGTTAAAAGAAGGCAGATCTTGGAACATTAAGTCTGGAAATTAATTATACTGAAGTGTAACATCCCTAGCGTAGAAATGCATATTTAAATAATTGAGAGCAAATTTTTGTATGAATTAAAGGAAACAGATTTTCAGATTAATGTGATTAATTGAGGTGGAACAGACTTATGCGTAAAGTCATTTGAAAGTGATATGGAACAGAAAATATCATGCACCACTAGAAGAGGAACCACATTTTGAGAAATGTTAGTAGAATGGTTTGGGACCCAGTCACAAGCAGTGCAATATATCTCACTAATTTGGCTAAGTATAAATCACCATTTTTGTGTTGTCACAAAAAGGAGAAAAAGAACTTGAGTGCATCTGGGTCAAAAACATGCATGTCTCAGTGAAAATGTGAAAAGACAGCCACACCCTGCCATCCACTACAACTAGCACATTCCAGCTAACATGGGATACAGCAATTATGCCCACAAGTTTAGAATTTCATTATTTAGCATCCTGACTTGTCACAATTTTGATTTGTTAGGTGACTTGATATGTCTTTCTAGAAATAAGGATAAATGCAAAACATCTATCATTGCATTCAGTTCAGTGTACTTGTGCCTGGGTCAGATGTATGGGAGGAAACCCTTAGGAAAAGAGGATCATGACAAGGTCATTTTCACCATATTTTTAAAGGCCATAGGCTCTTTCCTAAATCCAATATTAGTGTACCATGAGATCTGATAGGATACACTATGAAAATACATTGTGAGACAATGTGGGAGAGGGCCTTCTCTGCCATGGTGCCCCAGCTGGAGAATAACCTTCCATAAGAGGCTTCATCGATGCCAATGTCAGCATATTTCTGGTGCCAAGTTAAAACACAGCTTTTGGAGTTGGGTTGATTCCCTCCAAATTGCACATGGTTTTAAATTGTTCCAGTCTGTTTTAATTGGTTTTAAATTGCCTTCCTTTTAAATTATCATTTTGTTTAATTTGCTTTTAGTCTGCTTAAATTATTGCTATTGTCTTAAATTTGTTTCAAATTTGTTAAAAGTACTGTAATTTTATTCCATACCACACAGAGATCCCATGATATGGGGCAGGATAATCAATAAAATAAAAATACAGCACTTGTGTGGATGTTTATATATTTATTTTCTCTTCAGTGCCTCCTTATGTGGTAATGCAAACCTAGTCAATATTGCAAAAGACCATGAGTGTTGCTACATCTAGACCAAGATATCCAGCATCTTGTTTTCAAAATAAAGTTGTACCATATAGTTCATATAAAGGACTTCTAAAGTAAACATTTTGAAAATATGTTGTCACATGTTTTCCTTTTTCTGTGTTTGTCACTGTATGCATTTTTCTTTCTTCTCTTCTAACTCTTTTAGTGTGTGTCTGAAGATGTTTGGCAGATTATTTAGACCCTCTCAAGTTTCAGCTCTTGCTCCCTGTTGTTGCTGCTGCTGCTGCTGTGTGCCTTTCTGACTTATGGCGACCCTAAGGTGACCCTATCATGTTTTTTTTTTTAACCAAGATTTGTTCAGAGGAGGTTTGCCGTTGCCTTCTGCTGAGGCAAGGGATGGGCTGCATCTCACACCAGTTGGAAGAAATGTTTTTGC
>CM034706.1:180575706-180587280 GCA_020142125.1 Phrynosoma platyrhinos | reverse complement strand
ACTGGGTGAGATCATCCAGAGGCATGGGGCGGGGTGTTATCAGTACGCGGATGACACCCAAATATATTTCTCTATGTCTCTGACTGATGCAGTGACTAAGGATGGCATCTCTCTGAATGCCTGTCTTCGGGTGGTAACGGACTGGATGAGGGAAAACTGACTCAAGCTGAATCCAGGTAAGACGGAGGTACTTGTCATAGGAAACCCGAACCTGGGAATGGAGTTATGTCAGCCAGTTCTGGCCGGGGTCACACTTCTCCTGAAGGACTCTGTCCGCAGGTTGGGGTGCTCCTTGACTCGTTGCTCCACTTGACAGCTCAGGTGGATGCAACAGTCAGGAGCTCCTGTTATCAGCTTTGGCTGATACACCAGCTGTACACCTTCCTGGAGCAGGGAGACCTTGAAACAGTAGTAGATGCACTGGTAACCTCTCGATTAGACTTCTGCAATGAGCTCTACATGGGGCTACCCTTGGGCCAAGTTCGGAAACTTCAGCTTGTACAAAATATGGCAGCCAGATTGATTACGGGTACTTCCCGTAATGACCATATAACACCGGTCCTGAAGTCCCTTCACTGGCTGCCAATTAGTTTCCGGGCAAGGTACAAAGTGTTGGTTATTACCTTTACATGGCTTGAGACCAGAATACTTAAAGGAGCGCCTTCTTCCATATTGTCCATCCCGCACACTAAGGTCCTCAGGGAAGAATCTTCTACAGCCAAAAAAGTCTAGGTTTACATCGGTCACCCAGAGGGCCTTTTCCACTGCTGCTCCAAAGCTGTGGAATGACCTGCTGGAGGAGATCCATCACATCTCCACTCTTACAGCCTTCAAAAAGGCTCTTAAGACGGATCTCTTCTGGCAGGCCTTCCCAGCTTAGTTCCTCTCCCTGCACAAACTGATCTACGTCGCTCTGTCTGCTAATTATCTTCCTTTTTAAACTTTTGTATTTTTGGTTTTTAAATAATGTTTAATTGTAATTTTAGCATTGGGTGGGGGGGTTGGGAAGGAATTAATTTTTTAATTCTATTGTACTCTATGTATTTTTATTGTTGTAACCCGCCTGGATTCTTTGTGATTGGGCGGGCTATAAATAAATAATTTATTATTATTATTATTATTATTATTATTATTATTATTATTATTATTATTATTATTATTACTCAAACCACTATGCCACACTGGCTCTCTATCCCACCCTTAAAACATTCTAGATCAGGGAGTAGCCATCCTGAGACCTAGCAAGTCACAAGTCACCAGCTGGTATGATGGTTTTCAAAGGTTTTCAAACTGTGTTTTTGGAAATTACTTGAGTTTTCTCAAGGAAAAAATCTGCAATGGCAAACAAGCCATCTCAAAAGCAGCTTTTTCCACTGCTAAGGATCTTCACCTGTAATGACCAGCTTCAGGACCATCTGGGGTTTGGCCTAAAGCAGGGGTTGGCAACTGAAGTGCACACATCACTGCTCCTGACCAAAAAAAAAAAAAAACCCAAAAAAGTCCTCTAAGGTACATCAAGATGTGTTATGTGGCTTTTATGGGCCCATAGAGCACATTAAAAAAATTGGAGGGGGATCATTTTTACCCCTGGGGGCACATGGGGCTCCAAACATGGTGAAAATGTTCTTCACACCCCCAGAGATAGTTTGGACATTTCAGATCAAAAACAATTTTTGATCCGTGGAGGATGCTGAGGGGCCACATATTTTGCCTATCCCTGCCTTAAGAGTGTAACTCACTGTTCAATATGTGAAGTTCAGTAGGCTTGAGTAACAACATGCTGGGGAAAGTGCCTAAGTGACCTCAGACATGGCCCTGAATCCACTACACAGTATAAGTATTCTTTGCAAGTGGTTTGATGTGTAAAGAATACCCTTTTTAAAAATTCAAGTTTGAAAACCCTGTCCTTACGGAACTTTAGATATTAATTATTCAGACACAATTTTGCCTATGGAATGAAAGAACATAACAGCAGGAAGACGTGAGTATATAAAACAGAAGGCTTAAAGACTGACCAGTATCTCAGTGTGTAGTGACATTTAAAGCTTTTTCACATTTTGTCAGTTGACTTTACCTTCATGTTTATCTTGAGTAGCAACTGCACCTTCCTCCTCATCCTCTGTGCTGGAATCACTAGGTTCAGGTTCAGAACTCAAAAGCTGATCATATTCAATGGCCTCAGCTATTTTCTTTTTTACCGATTTGCATTCTTGAAAAAAAAAGCACATCAATTGCAAAACAGGGAGCAGAGAGAGAGAAATTAGGGAAAATTCTGTGCATCAACATGGCTTACAAAGTTACTCTACTAACAGTTATGGATCCAAATTAAAACTCAGCAGCCTTCACCAGAAGGATGCATTAAACACAAAGCAAGCAGCTTTCCACCTTTAAAAGCAGATTTCATGCAGCAGAATCTCCACCATGCCAAAGCAAAAAGCAACAACAAACCAGACACTCATTCCCTCCACAACACACTCAGTTCCTGCAAAATAACCACCAAGCCATAAGGTGACCTTTGTTCAGAAATATGTTTAATTTTTACAGAATCAAAATAATTATACAATAGAAAAGCTGTTATTCTGCTTCAGATAAATGCAGGACATCTTTGAATGCCAAGCTACCAAACACAATGCCAATGATTCTTTCAATTCCCTAAGTAAGTTAAATAGCTTGCAAGCTCTGTCTCATTTTGATGCATGGGCAGATCTGAATGCAAATCCCCATGCATTCAACACATGCATATTTGATATTCTTAAATGCACGAGGAATGATGTCTCCTATTTTGCTATATTTCCCTGAATTTTATTAGGTCCAGGAGATAATTTAAAGTTGTGCTAATATTTTCATTGTAGCCTCAATCCTTATGTAATAAGGTTATTTACATTTCACTTGTGCTTAACAGAATATGTATTATTAATGTTGCATTCCTATCAGCTAAGCAACCACGATTCCCTAGACAAAAACAGATAATGCTTCTTCTTCTTCTATCCAAAGCGATGTTTAAAAAAGAAATTACTGTTGTAGAAATTGCAAACCTGTCTGGCATTTATATTTATTTTAAAAAAGAAAAAAGAAACCTGAAGGCTCTGCCTAGGTGTAGACGGCTGATTAATATATTCTGGAACTGAGCCTTCTCCAACATTTATATCCTACAAATTAATGAACATAACAAGGGTCCAGTGTTTGATGTTTTACTTCCATCTCTGCAAAGGGAACAAGATTGTCATACTATTGCAATTGGGGACTTAATGCTACAATAAAGCCTACAGCTACTGCCACTAATCTGTCCAATTTGAGACCATCAGATTCCAGATATTGAGATACAGATGCAAATCTGAGACATAAAGGCATCTGTACCAACAATAGCTACATGTGTGGAAGGCCACTTCTGTAAATGATCCTCTCTTGATGAACCTTGGCAGCATGCTTGAAGGTAAATCCCATTGAGTTTGCTGGATCTGGGGTCTTTGTGTGTGTGTGCACGTGCATGCCTTCAAGTCACCTGTCAACTTATGGTGACCCTGTGAATTTCATAGTTTTCTTAGGCAAGGAATACTTAGTGGTGGTTTTGCCAGTTTCTTCCTCTGAAATGTAGCTTACATCACCTGGTATTCATAGGCCATATCCCATCCAAATACTAACCAGGGTTGACCCTGTTTAGTGTCAAAGATGAGTCAGGGCCCAGTGCTTTTAGGGTATTTAGGTCACTGTTGCCTTTTATAGGTAACAGTTTTCTCATGGGCCAATCTACCTCTTTGGAAAAAAAGTAAGATTATTGCAGTATCTTTGTATGTATGGTTCTTTTATATGTCTGTTTTCTATGTCTCTGCTCCTTCCTCCTCAATCTTTCATTCATCCATCCCCTTTTTTTCTTTTTTTGTTGCTACTTTGGATATTTACAGACATCACAAACTCATCTCAACTGTGGGATGTGGACAATAGTGAATTATTTTCTTAGGGAAAGGAACCTCAGTTGGATTGATCCAAGTGTTCCTCCTTCCAGCCATCTTTAGATTGCTAATCTGAGTGTAATGTGTGGTTAGCACAGTTGATTGAAGCCAAACATACACTGTGTTATCTGTTACTATCCAAAACTATGCATTAAAATGTTAATCCTAACTGCTCCTGTTTTTAACTATATTTCAGGGACAATTTTTTACTTTATTCCCCACTAGATTTATCATATTTTCCATCATCCACTCATATGCTACTGCAAAACTCAAGGGAGGCACAACTCTTGGAGACTCTGATCCTTGCTCCTCCTCTTCCCAAACTTTTTTTTGTGTGTAAAATTACACATGCTTTGAGTTAGATATTGAATTTACTTAAATAAAACTATTCTAGTTTGAACAATATTATTTCCTCATAAAATGTTAAAATATGAATATACATGAATGTGTGAATGAAAATATGCACACTAAATTAGCAAAATATTTTTATTCATATGCTATGTCAAGTGGAGGGGGGAGCAATATCTGCATGTAGATATAATGGTGGGTCCCAAGGGTAAAAAGTTTGAGTACCACTGCACTATACTAAGTCCTATGTTAATTCAAATCCAGAACTATCAAACAACTGTTTAATTACTATGTTGAGGAATATGAGCTAAATAGAAATGATGATACTCTTTTGCAATAAAAATCTGAGGCACACCATTAACTCAACCCTCATGATTACTTCACACTTCCATTTTGTATTAGAGTATTTAATACTATGCATGTCCTTGTTAAGTGGTTAATAACGTCATTCTTCAACAGTACTTAAATATTCATCTCATCTAACAGTCTAACTGGGAAATCGCACTGAGAACCTAGCATATGGATGAAGGGAAAGGTTTAAAAAAACTAGCTATAAATAATTCAGCATAATTATCCAAAACTGCAGCCCCCTCCTCGTTTTTTTCCTCCCATGTTTTATACATAACAAATTGCAAGGCAATGAAAAGTGATCCAGCACCATGATGTTTGCAAACAGTTCCAATTTTTACGGCATTCCATCCAACAACACAGAGCAATAGGAGACAAACCATTCAACATCTATTAAAACAGAGCAAGAACATAAAATATGTCATTGCCAGAAAAATACATACAAAAAATACAAATCAGAAAGATTACGGTAGCATGACTTTTGGCTCTCTTTCATGTCTACATCACCATGGACATCACACTGTTTAATATTAATTGATTCAGTAATTGGATGATTTGACTATGATCTAGGTTTAAAAAATTAATACAAGCATGAATGCTTTTCTTTCTTGGCAAAGCACTTGCTCCATGAAGTAAGAATTGTACAAAGTTGTGGATTTCATGATCCATAGAAATAATGTATATATCCTGACTAGAAGAGAGGCAAGGCTTCATGCTTTATATACAAGTCTCAAGTCCAGTGTCTGGCATCTCCAACTTAAAATCAGATAAGAGATGCTGGAAAAGACCTCTGGCAGAGAGTCCTCTGCCTGGGCAACAAGAAACAGACAATATTGAATCAATCTGCAAGAAATCTGACCAGGTAAAGCTTCCAACAGTCCTAGACACATTTAGAAAAGATTTAAGGAGAGAAATTTATCTATCATCTCACTATGAAAAATGCTGTGACAAAAACATCTAGTATCTTGCAATTCATTACCCCAAATGATAAAACCATAGAAAGGGCTCTTTAGGCATCAGTCTTGAAATTGAGCCTATAAGTATAAATCAGCTGGGTTTAATACTGCCATTCTTCAAGATTTCTCTGTGTTTGCAATAATCTTTCCAACTAAGATTTTAGAGCTGATAACTATCATGTCTTGGGTGCATCTCTTGACCCAATGATCTATTTCACCTGGTTGTCTATTTTTCCATCTACAAATGAAATCAATTCACCTGTCACAAAATTTTTCACAAGTGACAGTGGTGGAGACATGAGAAAGACCTGCCAAAGTCTCATATGTTCAATTCTGTACACCATTACAGTACCTGAAACAATAGGATGGCCTGGATATTTCAGGAAACAAAGCTGCATGTTAGTAGGCAAATAGTAAAGCAGAAAAGTCACATCATTCTAATATTCTCACATAACACAGGCAATGGGAACAGTGAAGCAACAGTATTTTGAGTGTCACATCTCGACACAGCAGAGGAAAAGAGCTCTTCACTTCAAAACAAGTAACACAACACACTCATATTTGAAGGGGTCCCTCACATTTCTGACTGCAGACCATACTCACCACCTTCCTCCTCCTCCTCAGAAGGCCCTGTGCTGCTGGGTTTTTCTTCTGGAGAGCTGCTTCTGCAATACACTGACAAATCCCCCTCCATGCCTTCCTTCCTGTTCATGTCTATCAGCTTCTCAGAGACAGGACTCATGTCCTGAAGGTCTGATTCCATCTTAAGTTCATCTGAAATGTCTGGCACATGTTTGGCTGTTGTGTTTTCTACTTCACTGATGGCCTCTTCTTCCTCCACATCCATTTCTTGGCTTTCCTCTCTTTGGGACTTGGTCATCTCACTTTCATATTCAGAATGTATATCTGTATGGTCTTGCTCTTCATCTTGTTTCCTGGTTTCAGAGTCAGAGACATTTTCGCTGCTGTACAAAATGCTGCTGGAGGAGTGGGAAGATGCAAGCTTCTTGTCTACAAATAGTAAACACAATTTCATTTTAATGACCTTTACATTCAGTTCTTGCTTGAGCTTGAAAATAATTAATTACAAACAAAGGTATGTTCCAAAGATCTAGTTATTTGTAACCAATTTTTCCCAACAACTAAGGTATATCTACATTACATTATGCTCATAACTTAATGAGGGATAACTTCACTAGACTTGTGGTGTACTTGTAGTGTACACTTACAGGGCTGTGGCCTCACTTGGGCTGCATCCACACTGCAGAAATAATCTCTTTTGACACCACTTTAATTGCCATGGCTCAATGCTGTGGAATCTTGGGAACTGTAGGTTGTTGTGGCACCAGAGCTCTCTACCAGAGAAAGCTAAATGCCTCACATAACTACAGTTCCCAGAATTTTATAGCACTGAGCCATGGTAGTTAAAGTGGTATGGAGTTGGATTCTTTCTACCATGAGGATGCCGCCTAAATGAGAGAATAGGAATACCACTTTGTTTTAGTGCCTCATGCTACTGAATGAAAAACATTCAGATTTTTTTGTGGAAAAATAATAATAAAAGTAACTATTTTTGTTACTTTTGAGAAATGGGAAAGTAAAAAAAGCTACTTCTGCCATGCAACTATAATGGTAGCTAACTACTTGGAACTTGGAACTATATATGTAACTGCTTTTAAAAGTAACTTTCCACACTCTGAGTCATGCGCTCAATAATATTGGAGAAAACATAAAATTGAGAATGACAACTGCTGTCCCTTAGAGAACTGCAGTGTTACAAGGGGGAATAGGCAGCCCTTCTGGCAAACATATCACAGTTGAATACTGGGACACATGTGGCCAATCAACATCAGAGGGTGCTCAAGATGGCACAAGTTATTTATGAGGAAAGACTCACAAGCAACAGATGCTAGGGAAGTAAACACACAAGCTAGTTTGTTTTTTCCTGAGATTGTTGGGAAGGATAGTTCTGTCCTCTCCTCTTCTCTCCCCTTGTTGAGTTAATGGACTGCAAACTATTTTGCATTTTGAACTCAGTTTGCAGCAACTGAAGTAAGTTAAGGACAAGGGGGGGAAAGTGGAAGGAGAAGAGAGAAACAAGAACATTTTAAAACCAGATGAAAAAGTGGTATGACACAGGATAAATCAAGACAGCCCCTGCCAAATCAGGAGAGTTGGAGAGTATGGGGAAAGCATTCGATTTTACATGTATTAGATCCCAAATTCAATCTCAGATGCATACCATCATTAACAAGATTTAGAAGTAACAATATAGCTAAGAATTTACTGTCCAGGAAACCTGCTGTCACAGAAAGTAGTATTAAGACAGATGGCTTAATGGTAGGACCAATCTTTTCTGGCAGGCTTATCCAGATGATTTTTAAATTGTAAATTTTAAATGATGGATTTTAAATGTGGGTGTTTTTTTTAATATGGGTATATCTTGTTTTTTTAAAACTGATGTGTGTTTTAAACGATGTTGCTTATTAATTGTTGTTGTCCCCTGCCTCGCTCCATGGGGAGAGGCAGGTAAGAAATAACTTGTTGTTGTTATATAGATATTAACATTCCCCTGACAATACCATGGGACAGGTATTTGCTGCTCTTACTTGTTGCATTCATACTTGTTTCCTTCCCTTCTTGGGGTCAAGTCAGAAAGAGAGATGTGAAAGGGCGAAGTCTTTCTGGAGGGGTTTTTGTTGCTGTTATTTTGCAAGGATCCCTCATCTGAGGATATTAAATATTGGGTCCTCAGCTTGATAGCTTGAAATAGCTTGAAATTCACTGAAATTTTCTTTGCTTCGTTCAGGAATTTTTGCTGGACTCCAAGACCAAGATCCCATTCAACTCTGGTAAAGCAGAAAGCCCTATCAGCTTAGTCAGTGCTGCAGCCTACCAACAAGGCAGATGAAATATTGCAAGCCACCATCCAAAAGTACCTTGGCTCCAAGAACCTCTTGGAACCAAGCACTAAAGTGGTTCAATATAGCTCTTCTTTCTGCACCATGGCAATGACAGGGATTACTGCCATCACTTTAGTTTGACACCATAAGAGCCTGACCCAAATCAAACATTTCACAACCATCTATTAGTATTAGCATATGCCTTCTAATTACCTGTTAACTTATGATGACTCAATGGATTTCATAGGGGTTTCTTAGGCAAGGAATACTCAGAGGTGTTTGCCATTGCCTTCCTCTAAATATAGTAGCCTACAGCACCCTGCTTAGCATCCCAAATCAGACAAGATCTGGTACCTTCAGGGTATTTAGCCTTCAAAACCTAGATGTAAGTATTGTTGTTTTTTGCCTCACAGGAATCAAAATAGATACAGTACATTCACTCTATACTTGAAATTTAATATTTGCATGGAAGAACAACTGAAGAGGGTGATAACAGAATTAACTTATTGCCTAGAAGCTAGACATATTTACGTATTTCACTTAGATTTAAGAACATGAATCTACTCCAATACTCTAACAGAGAAAAGGCAAATCACATTTGTGACAAAAAATAAGCAGGCTGGGATTTCTTCATTCACATATGTAAACTAACCTCAGATTGGAGAAGGGAAAAATTGCTATAAGAGCCAAAACAGCAAACTTGTACATGGAATAAATGATATGTACAACAGAACAGAGGGACAATGGTCCAAAACACACTACAGAAATAATCAGTATGAGACTGCCTTATCTGTCCTGGCTCAATGCTAGTGAATTATGGAAACTGCAGTTTTGTGAGACATTTAGCATTCTCTGTCAGACAGCTCTGGTGCCACAATAAATTACAATTCCCAGGATTCCCTAGCAGTGATCCAGGGCAGTTAAAGCAGTCTCAAGTTGGATTATTTCTGCAGTGCGCTTTGGACCATAGCTGTTGTGTCTTCAAGCCACAGCCCAGAGTGGGCATGTTCCTGCTGTTGAGGGACCACAATGGACTCCCCATAACAAACTGGAGGCTACCATCATGACCAGATTTGCCACCATAATTGTAGGTGCCACCAAAATTCAACAGCAACTGAAGTCATTCACTATGATGCAGGAGAGTGCCAGAGCATCCTTCCCCATTCCATTGCTACAAAAAGTGACCATTGTGGTTTCAGTGGTGTGGATGGCAATGGCTAATTCTACATGGTTGTGAAAAAGGGAATACAAGGGCAAAATGTGGCCTCAGTCCTATCTTAGGCTATATAGGAAGGCAGCCCAGAAAGTATCTGTGGTTAAAGTATCCATTAGTATACACTTACTAATATTAAATATACCATGTATTGCATATTACCTAAATGGACAATGACCTTGAAAACTGTAATCCTATGCACACTTACTTGAGAGTTAGTACTACACAACTTGATAGGAAAAGAAACAAACTTTTCAATAGAGAAGACTGTGGAGTTAATGTTAATGAGAATGTCAACTGATCAGCAATCCAAGTCTCTCAAAGTCTGTTCAGACATACGGTTCTACTTAACTGGATGGATCTTGGTACTAGATAGTGGGCACAAAACAGCAGCCTAAAGTATTACAGCGGGACAACTTTCAGCTGATTGGCAAATCAATTCCTATTCACTTAAGCCTATAAACATCTTTTTGCTATGAATAATAACAGAAGACATTCTATGCCATGCCTTGCTTTGCTTTTCCCTGCCTCGCTTTACTTTACTTTGCCTTTTCAACATCACCATCTTCCCTCATCTTAACTGCCCTGTCTGGACCCTCTGCTCCAGACTGAAATTTTCTTATTTGGCCTAACTCTTGTCTCACTATCAAAGAGCTGAGAACAGACCAGAAACAAGGGCTAACACTTATATTGCCTTTTCTTTAAAAAAAACAAAAACAAAACACACACACACACACACAATTCCAGAAAAAAATCAAGCTTGGATTCAAACTAAAGACCACTCATAAAATTCATCAGAAAAATGCTGCAACTCTCCTAATTTTATTTGCCATTAATCCTTGAGAAACAATGTTAATTCATTAGCAAATGCCTAACATTTCAGCTGAATAGGAGAATCCATAAAAAAAAATCTGTTATTGACAAAATTAAAATCAATACTATAATATATTTCATTTTGTGACTCAAATGAAATGCACTTCTGATTTTTGAGTACCTTTCATGTCTTGCTAGCATCTGATGGTAATTACCTGTAATTGCTGCTAATATTTTAAATTATTCTTTCCATCTGCACTGTTGTAAATGTTCTGCAAGGCATGTGAATTTTTGTAAATGGTTTTTGCTTATCCTCTGCATTCCACCTGTGCCATGCAAACTATTTTAATTTCAGTGTTGCAAAAATGAATGTTACACCAATGTGAGTACTGTTATCCTTATTTTACAGATGGAAATGGCTTAAGAACACATAGTCAATCAAGAAACCAAAGAATTCAAGTAAAGGCACTAGCCCCAACATGAAACAATGAAGAAATTATTTATCAATGAGACTGGATTGTCATTTCTGATGAGTTGAGATTAACCCAGCAAATAGATTCGGGGTAATGCAAACTTCAAATGAAATCCTCCAGATGTTGTTGGAGTGCTGTTCTCAATAGCTCTTCCCACAGCTAATAGTGGGGGTATACGGAAAAGCGCTACAATCCCTTAACATTGTTTATACTAGTTACAACTGATGGGAATTGCATTTCACTAACATCTAGAGAACCCTAGTTTGCTGATTCCTGATCTAAGATCTGCTCTTCCAGATCTCTTCCAATTATGACTTTCAAGCTGAGTTTGCTATTCTAGATTATTTACATCCACGTTGGCAAACCTATGGTATACATGCCAGAGATAGCATGTGAAGCCATTTTCCCTGGCACATGGAGGGCTGGGAGGAGGAGGTGGCAGCTGAAGCCTGGAGTAAGCATGGGGGGAGGGGAGAGGAAGAGGCACACACCTGTTCCTCCTCCTTCCAGACTCTCTGAAGGCAGCTGAAGGCTGGGAATGGCGCATGTGCCTGTTCCTCTTCCCCCCCC
>CM034706.1:180554797-180566611 GCA_020142125.1 Phrynosoma platyrhinos | reverse complement strand
TATGACAGGTCCACCTTAGGGCTGCTGCAAGTTGGAAACAACCTGAAGGCATACAGCAATGACAACATTCATACACATAGCACACTTGTGTCACTTGTGATCATGAACAGACTTTTTAAAAACTTTAACTGCCACAAGGGGACTTGCAGTTCTTAGGAATGTGAGATTAACTTTTTTCTCACTAGATATGACCCCACACCAAAAAGTTTATGTGCACATGTGCACATGCACATGCACACACCATATTCCAATTAATCTTAAAAATTGGCTAGATTTGAAGCATTTTAAACAATCTCACTGTTGTACAACTTGCAAGGAGTAGACAAAAAAGTTCAATCATGGAGACCCCAAAAACTGTATAGATTGCCAATTGTTTTGACAGCTCCCTGACACAAAGCAAGACTATCTATCCACCACCAAATACCATCCATGCCATGATGTATCATAAGCAGAAAGCAAGCAGCCTGGAGAAAGATGCATGAATCTGCAGGAAGAGAAGCTCTAAATGACCCAATCTTGCAAATTATGCTCAGACTAAAGTGGAACATCAATCAGAATTACTGTCCAATTTGACCAGTGGGGAAATTTCTTATCCAAGCATCAAATATGGTGATTTTCATGACTGTTCATATTGGTCAGGTGCAGATAATCCAAGCATGAGCAAAAATTTTGCAAAGATATTTGAGGCAATCCAATGGCAGACCACTCATTATCCTATGACCACAATTTGAGAAGTAACACCAGGAAAGAACATGTAATTATTTTTGTAAATGATCAAAAAAGCTGCAAGCTGATTACCCCTGATTGTCACTGACTACTTAAAAATCAGATTCTTCTTGATCAGAGTGAAGATCTTTTCCCCCATGCAAACCTGGTTTAACACCCTGAGTTTGCTGTCGGCCTCTGTGATTCCTATAAAAACATTGGATCTTTCTTGCAGCTACATCCATTTTCCAGCCAGCTGCTTTACCATTGCCTGTATTTCATATGAGGAAATACAAACATAAAGAAAACAACATTTGAGCTCAAGGAAAGCGCTTTCCTACAAGGCCTTCAAAATGGAAGGACTCTCAACAGAGAGATATTGGGAAACAGTAACCAACAGGGAGTATGTCTGGTGCCGTCCGACAAGCAACAGTTGCATAAGTTACAGCACTATCAGAAAGAAGCAGCAGGATAAGAAATAAACAGGAAGAAAACAGCTTTGTGCTGACAAAAAGCCAAAATGCTGGCAACCTCCAGTGTTTTGAAAATGTCTGCATCTTTGGCCCCCTTCCACTGTTTGTATTAATGAACAGGAAATGAGATACATGCTTCTCACTCGATTATTTATGAAGGTGTGTGGCTCGGAATACATAAAGGAAATCATTATCTCTATCAGTTATGCTGACTGGAGAGGACAGAGGTGACTGAAAATGTTATTTATACTCCTGAAACTAATTCCATAGCATTTTAATCTCCTTGTGCTAATAATTATCTAGGGTTCATCACTCTCACATTTTGTCCCCTCCTTACAACCCAAAAGGTATATTTATCACCTTGAAACGATGACCATTTCCCACCCATCCACCCCCTTAGACTGAAATGGAACTGGGCTGACATCTTTGACCAGAAATCAGTGCTGCAAGCTCAGTAAGGAACACAGAGATGATAGAGAAGACCCTTAGGATGGTTGCTATTGTTTCTCGTATAGATATATAGCATTCTGTTATGGTGCCTAGGACTTTACAGTGCAAAAGTGACACCTGCTGGTTGCCATGCAAGATAGTCAGCTACTCACAGAATGAACCAGGAACTCACAGAACACCATGAACAGTGCAGCATCTATGCAACTCACACTGTTAGTCTTTGAGATGAGAATGTTTGCAATAGTGGACTTGGCTCTTTTTTGGTATACAACATGGAAAATGTTTTGTCCAATAGTGGACTTGTCCTTTTTTTTTTGGTATACAACATGGACAACAGTTTTAGGAATTTCTCCGCTACATAGTTTAACAGTAATTTACACCACTTATGTTTGTAGTTTGGTAAGGCACTTAGAATCCTCAGCTACAGATTTCTCAGGAGAGTGGAGATTAGAGCTCTCCAGAAGTTAATTCTAAGTTCCTTACCAAACTGCAGATCTCAGAGTTCCACAGGATAGAGCTATAGGCACGTCCGTCTACACAGGCCAAATGAAGCAATTCTCTCCCTCCCCCTGATGCCCCCCCCCATCCATACAGCAACCTGCATAACACAAGGCCCAATTCCCAGTTCGAGTGAGGACTGTCTTCATGATATAAGGCCAGTTCTGCACTGAATATGCACCATACCAGCCTCAAATCAGTCTAAAATAACTCACCTTTTGTTTTGGATTTTTCAGAAAAACTCAGAGCAATCTGTAGGGATGCCAGGCAATTATCTACATACACATCCTACTGTGTTGTCCAATGCTGCGAATAATGGCACAAGTCACTCCCTCTGAGATCACAACACGGCACCCAGCCATATGATCAATACTGGGCACTTTGTTTCTAATCTCACAGCAAATGACTTGTGTCACTGGTGGTGGCTCCAGGCAACACTGTGGGATGCATATAGAGAGAACTGCCTGGCATCACTACAGAGTTCAGAGGGAATGGGAGGAATCTGGAGTATTCTGGCTGGTGTGGACAAGCCCTAAGACAAGTTAAAGCAGTATTAAACTGCTCTGTGTCATGTTAGTGCACTATCCATTTACAAACAAGCATTGTCAGTATCTTCTGGTGTCTTCTGATGGTGGCTGGTTATTAGTTGTGCAGACACAAGGAGATGTCACAGTGAAATTATTTCAGGAACTTCCATATCATTTATGGACTATAAGAAGGGCAGAGGAGGAAGCAGTCTAGTCATGAGACTCACTCACTCTGATCTTGCAGTAGTACAGAGGTTTGGAGAAAGGTACTGCATGACTGTTGTCATGCACTGCCTAAAATAGGCAATAATAGCTAGGCTTGCATGTTGCACTAAACCATGGTTTATATTTGCCATGGTTTCTTAGTTTAGCCAAATTGTCCCACAGAAAAATGAACAAAATAGTTGCATTCTCTGCAAGTTTGGTCAGTTTTAATCCCACCCTTCTTGTAAGCTCCTGTTTCAGTCAGCTGGGGAAACAAACTATGGACAAGGCATGTTCAAAACAAGCTATGCTTCAAGCCAGAATGCCAACAACAGACAATGGTTTCTAACCAATTACAGTCGCCCCGTCATTTTAGCGGACTTGGTGTCTGCATCCCTTGCCTGTTCACAGGTAGCAAACAGAGGGGGGAAATTCGGTTGCACACCCACAGCGCAGGACCAAGAGAGGCACCATGCAAGCCTATGGGGCTTGAATATTTGTGATTTTCCATTTTCGTGTGTGTGTGTGTGTGTGTGTGTGTGTGTGTGTCTGTCTGTCTGTTCCGGAATGGATCCTCAGTGAAAACAGAGGGGTGACTTTATAACAAATTGTAGCAAACACATTTCTGAGCATGGTTGTTGAGGATGGAGTATCTTGGAGATGACTCATTCACAGGGTCTCTTGAGAGCAGTTAACAACAAAAAATTTTGTTTGCAGGGACAAGTTCAAATATAACAACAATTTAGGATTCCAAAAATTACAGCCAGGTTTACCATTATGTGCAAATATGGCTGAGGTAATAATATGTACTGGAAGTTGTTAAGAAAGATGTGGGGTTTGATGGAATGACATGCTCTCCTCTCTCTTTCAGTTCTGGGGTAGGAGAAGGCAAGAGATCTATTCTCCTCTACTCCAGAGGGCAGAATCTGCAACTCAATATATGGGATTGTGATCACCTTCTGAGTTCTAACATCAACACCTTCAACATGTAAGATAATTCTTGCTAATGTATGTGAGGCCTTTGTGTGATTTAATGGATCCCACATTAAGCTGAAAAATGTTTTGTGGAATAAAGAAAATGGCCTCAGAGAGAAGATTTTACTTTTTCTCTTCCAAACTCCTCAATCTTCCTCTTCCTCCTGTGGACAGTCGGAGCATTCTTAGCCAGTGGCTAAGACACAAGAAAGTTGTAAACTATCAAGATAGGAAGTGTCTGGGAAAGCTTAGGTTATTTTGTGCTGAGTGGCATATTCTGTAACAATGTGGCAATCTTATTTAAATCGGTACTTAAATGTGATCCATGGAATAGATAACCCATTATGGGGCATATGTAACAGATTAAAACATGCATTAGGCCATCCACTCTGCTGCACTTTAAGGAAAACAGCTAACCTTGTTTATCCTCCCTCTCGGAGTCACTCTCTCCATATCCATCACTTTCATCTCGCTCACTGTCAGAGGCCCGCAAAGCTTTCTCTGATGAGTTTTTATTCTCCTTTTCATGGTCTAAATTATCTTTTTCATCATCTGAGGGTGACTTTGACATTCCATTCATTTGATCATCAGCCTGTCCTTCTTCATTAACTTTCTCATCTGATTTCTCTTCATCTGCTTCAAAATCTTCATCATATGCTGAAATAAAAGGACAACTGTACTGAGAGACAGAAGATGGAATGCATGCTACTTGAAGTTCTCATTAACCCCAAATAGGTTAAGTCCATTAGCCTTTGTTCTCCTTTGCATTTGACCCTCCCTTTGCTTTGTCAAAAAAACCAGCAAGAAATTAACATGGTGAGCCACAAACTGAAGTAATACACTGATACAATACTTCTCCAAAAACTTATCTCCATAGAAGTTCCTTTTTCATAAAGCTCACTAGAAGGCACATGTAACCCAGTTCTTCTGTATTAAATAAGGTATGTCTGGTAGTTTGAACTGTTATATGTTCTAAATTTGGATGACAAGAGAGTTAAAGACTAACATATTTTATTTGGCAGAAGCTTTAGTGGACTGTAAACCACATTTTAGACGCATCTGAAGAAGCGAGTTGTAGTCCACAAAAGCTCATGCCAAACAAAACATCTTAGTCTTTATGGTACTTGAAGACTGTCAGTTTTGCTACAATAGACTAGCACAACAACTCCTCTGGAAATAAATGGATGTGGCAAGATAAGCTGTAAATAGGAACAATGAGAAATCTGCTTTTCTGTTCACTAAGCATACCACTTACATTATGATTTTACCTATAAAATATGTGACAGAGATGCACACATTCTTGGAAAGATATATCATACATATGGTACTAAAAGAAGCATGATTGTCCACAGCACATTTTTGTTATACTGGTATATATTCAGTGGAAAGTCTAGGTTTGCAGCCATGCAATGTAAAAAATATCCTGAAATCTCTACTGATTAAAAACCATTCCTGATTTTAAAATCAGCAGTACACTTCCAGGGAAGGGAAAGGTTAGATAGGTAAGTAGCTCTGAGGAATGCAACCAGTCTTCAGAAGGCTGAACTACCTGTTCTCAATCTTATGTTTATTATGTGATAGTAATATGGGAACAAGAAGAAAATTACAAAATCAGTGAGAATAAGAGGGAGAGTTTAACCCTTCTATGACCTGCTGTTTTCTCCCTGCAAATGTCTCCCTTGCATTACTATTAACTGGCAAATGTGTTTCAAAGCATACAAAAGCAGCATATTGTTCTACACCAAAACATCTTGTAGCCATTTATAAACAGGTTCTGTGGACATGGTAGACACCCATGTGTTTATCACTAGAGTCCACACATGTAACACTGCAATATCTTCATTAATGTATAATTTTGGGATAAACTGACTGTAAGCTATCATGGTTTTTAAAATATATTACCAATTAAAAGGCTTTCCAATTGAGTAAGATGCTTGGGACAGCAAGACACTTTCTCAGAGTAAGTGGGATATTTTCACACTAGGAAAATGCATTAATAGTTTCTGTATTTGCATCACTGAAACAATTGATTAATCATCCTGGCTATATACTACATACAGAAACAGAGGCATTATGCCTATCAACACCAGTTGATAACAACAGCAGGAAAGGGCTGTTGGCCTCTCATCTTGCTTTTCAACTTCACAGAGACATCTGCTTGGCTGCTGTAGAAGCAGAATGCTGGATTAGACAGGGCTTTGGTCCAATCCAGCAGAGATCTTTCTATATTGTTATTGCTTTTATTTTTTAAAAAAAGATGCTTGCCCAAGAAGACAGGCATCCAAAAACATTTTGGGAAACACTCTGTCAATGCTTTAATTTTTTTAAAAAAACTGTTTAGAAGATGTTTTCTGTGGCAACATATCTAAGCAGACATCTTCTCTTGGGACCGATTTTTCTCAGACTATTAACCCATTTTCTCTTGTGAATGGAAGGGTTCTTTCCATGAGCAAAAGGGCAGTCTTAGATCCAATCCTCTCCTTTGGACCCAACCCAATTATCATTTATTCATCATCACACTCAGGCATTTGTGCCATATATATAAATCACCATTCCATTTTTACTAATTATGCATTTTAACTATGGCTTTCTGATTTCAAGGGTATCCTCCATGTCAAGTAAGATGTCATCCTTAACATGCAAGCACCCTTTTGAATAGAGTAATTATACCTATAAATTAAAATGCATATATACTTTTCATAAAATAAAGTATTTTGGCTGCATCCAGTTTTGCTAACACCTTGGAGAGAAGCAACCAAATGTTATCATGAAAGAGAAGTTGTCACATCAGTCAGACACATTCCAGTTCTCCCTTGTGACCATAATTTCTCAATCCTCAAGTTTAATTGTTCACCCACTTTTTCCCCCTATCAACTTTTTTGCCCTATATTCAAATGACAGAATGCCAAGGAGAAAAACAGGGGGGTTGGGAGGGTGAAAATCTCTTGCAGAACCAATTAAGCAAGTAAACTATTATCTGTATAGTGGGGCTTAAGTAGTAAGTAGATGTAATCATATTGATTGAGGTTCCAGCTGCAACAGGGACAACAGGGCCTTCTCCACAGGTAATTATCTGAGACATGTCCAACTCCTGAAGGGGAGAATGAACAAAACAAAACAAAACCATGCACATCTGGTAATTAATAAGAAGTCTGCAATAAACTCATAAAAGAAATTTCAAGTGCACAAAATGGAAAAATATGCATTTATGGAAGGGAAAATATACAGCTAAATTATTCAGTGACATTCAGAAACAAGTGAGGGATAAAAGAATGATTCACTGCTATAAAGAAGGGCAGTTTTACTTATTTATTTAATAATAATAATAATAATAATAATAATATTTATTTGTATCCCCCCTCTCTGTAAAATACAGCCGGGGTAGCTTATAAGATAAAACAAACATGTCATGTCCCCCAATAACCTACCCCCCCTTAAAATACAATTAAACAATCAAAATTTAAAACATACTTTAAAATAACAAGTTACAATAAATAAGAAGTAAATTAAAATAACTGTAATGGAAAACAAGGTCAGGCATAACTTCTTCAGTGGCCAGTTATCTGCTCAGGAAAGGCCTGCCAGAAGAGATCCATCTTAACAGCTTTTTTAAAGCTGTTTAAGATGGTCAAATGTCGGATCTCATCCGGCAGGCCATTCCATAATCTGGGAGCGATAGGTCTTCTGGCACTTGCAGATAATCTAGTTTTTATAGGAAGCAATAAATTATTCCCAGAGAATCTCAGTGCATGGGGTGGATTATATGGAAGGAGGTGGTCCCAAATATAGGTTGGACCCAAGCCATTTAGGGCTTTAAAGGTGATGACCAACACCTTGTACTGCACCCAGAAACTGATAGGCAGCCAGTGAAGCGATTTTAGAATAGGTGCTATGTGGTCTCTTCTGGTTTTGCCTGAGACTAGCCTGGCTGCCATATTCTGTACCAATTGAAGTTTCCAAACTAGGCACAAGGGTAGCCCCATGTAGAGTGCATTGCAGAAATCGAGACGAGAAGTTACCAGTGCATGTACCACAGTTTCAAGGTCCCTAATCTCCAGGAAAGCGCACAGCTGGCATATCAGCCAAAGCTGGTAACAGGCGCTCCTGACCACCTCATTCACCTGATTTGTCATCTGAAGCGGCAGATCTAGGAGCACCCCCAGACTGCAAACACAGTCCTTTGAGGAGAGTGTGACCCCATCTAGGAGATTGTGTCCCAATACCTGGGTTCAAGGCCATTACCATTAGTACTTTCTTTTTGTCTGGATTGAGTTTCAATCTGTTTTTCCTCATCCAGTCCATTACCACTTTTAGACATTCACTGAGAGGGGAAATGCCATCTGAAGTCAAGGCTGTGTAGACCGACACATGGAGAAATATATCTGGGTGTCATCAGCGTACTGATAATACCCTGCCCCATGTCTCCAGATGATCTCTCCCAGTGGCTTCTTATATATGTCAAATAGCATTGGGGACATTTTTTCTAAGACCTAACCAAAGAGCCATCTCTACTCAGTGCAAGGAAAGTCTTCTCCCTTGCTCCCACTATTGCACCACTTTTGGATGAATTCATTAAGTTAATTCTAAATCCAAGGAGTATGAACTACCAGCAGCCCACAGTCCGAGCAGAGAAATGCCTCACCCTATAGTGGCAGAATGAAGTGACCTTCCCTATCCCAGTCCATAAGCCACCACTGAAATGCATTACAGCCAAACAATTTAGAAATGATGTATGCAATGACTGTGAAAACTACTGTCTCATAGTCAATAGCTGGCAAAGCTGGAGGGGAACTGAAATTATTCCTTACTGCTTACAGCATTCTCCTTGGGGCATTCTTTGTTATTTTTG
Organism: Phrynosoma platyrhinos; assembly: GCA_020142125.1. Classification (NCBI taxonomy): domain Eukaryota; kingdom Metazoa; phylum Chordata; class Lepidosauria; order Squamata; family Phrynosomatidae; genus Phrynosoma; species Phrynosoma platyrhinos. The sequence continues at coordinate 180,557,930 of CM034706.1, read as the reverse complement.
CTTACCAAATCCTGTGGAAAACCACGGACCTGTTAGTATATGCTTTACGGACTATAAACTTTGCTATGTGATGTCTGCTCATCATGGCCTTTTAACATTTTTTTAAGCATCAAGTAAAAATAACATTATTCCATAAGACATCTGCTTCATAGCTTCAGGTCTGCTCAGTTACTGGGGCTTCATTTCATTTTTTGGTGCCCAGTGATGATAACAACAATGAAGAAAGAGAAGAAAAATGAGAAGATTTTGATAACATTGATGATATACTAAGCTGCTCTGCAGACATGTACAGGCAAACAAGTACAACCAAAACCATAGGATAGGAATGTCCCAAATATTAAAACAAAAGTATCCAAAATAGTAACTAATAATAAATATTTAGATATTTACTGAGGCTAAATAGTCATGAACTCTCTGTCAGTTAATGGCAGTGGATCCATAATAGTAAGTAACCTGTGTTTCATGCTATAACATGATAACCCACAACTGCATGTGTCCCTCTGGTTGCACACATGTTTAAACATGAGAGAACTAGCCTTTTTCATACAGGTAGTTTAGATACTGTTCAACACTAGGTAAGACCAGGGATCTACCTAGCTCCCTAATGTCTACTTTAACTGGCAGCAGTTTTGAAGGATTTCAGGTAGAGATAAGGGTTTTTTTCTACCCTAATTGGGAGCCTTTTAACTGAAGATGCCAGGAAAAGAGCTAGATTCAAAAATCTTTTGCATGCAGAATATATTAGGGTGCATCTATAGTGTAGAAATAATGCAGTTTTACACCACTTTAACTTCCATGGTTCCATCCTTTGGAATCCTGGGATTTTTAGTTTTGTGGTGACACCTGCACTCTTTGATAAAGAAGCCTTAATACTTTGTAAAATTACAAATCTCAGGATTCCAAAGGATGGAGCTACAGCATTTAAAGTGGTATCAAGCTGCATTATTTCTACAATGTAGATCAGGGATCGGCAACCTACCGCCCGTGGGTCGGGTGCAGCCCGCGGAGGCCTTCGGACCGGCCCCTGCCTGGTCCTGCCGCCGCCGCCGCCGCCGCCACTGCCTTTCACAGCCGTGGGGGTCCTCCAGGGTGCCATTTTGGAATCCAAAATGGAGCCCTGGAGGACCCCCATGGCAGCTCCGGGCCTCTTGGAGGCCCGACGCTACCGAGGGAAGCCTCTTGGAGGGCCCCTGCAGCGGCACTGGCCCCCAGCACCATTTCCCCCCCCTCCTGGCCCGTCAGCAAAAAACGTGCCGACCCCTGGTGTAGATGGACTCTGAGATACAATCCCTCCCCTTTCCTACTGTACCATCATTACCTGAACTTCGCTGGTAGTTTTCATTTTCATCACTGCCTCTTTGCACTTCTTCTTTTCTGTCCTCCCACTCCATTGCTTCAGCATCCTTTGCAAATGCTTTCCTTTCTGCAGGAGTTGGTGAAAACTGTGGTAATGAATCTTTCTTTTCCTCTCCAATGCTGCTCCTGCTCTCTCTTAGCCTGTATTTCATTTCTTCTTTCTCTGAGTCTTCTTCCTTTGCATCCTCTTCATCAGTCATCTTTTTCTTGGGAGGGGAAGGCTTTTTGTCCAGACCCATTGAAATGATACACCTGACCAAAAAAAATAGTGGAAGATTACGGAGAGAGATATAACTGATACAAAAAGGATGCAAAGTTCAGACCCTTCTGGAGATGAGTTACTAGACAAAAGTAAAAGTAAGATTTAGGTGAGTTCTGTATTCCTACACTTGTAAAAAAAGCAACAGTAATAACAACAAAAGAGACTTTTGGATTATATAGTTATTACAAATGAAATACCTGCAAAAGTTTCAGCTGCTTAGTGGTACTGCAGCCAGTTCATTGACCCCGTTTCAAAAATGTATCATACCCACATGTCCTCATTCTTTCAGAACATACAAATGTTTCATATTTTAATTCAACAGGACAGATGTCCTTTATTTCAAAGCATACTGACTAAACACAGTGTTCTATATTTTCTGCAATTTCAGTGTAGCATTCTTATATACCAGGGGTAGGCAACCTTTCTCCTTTAAGGGTCGAGGGACTTCAGCTCCCAGAATCCCAGGAACTATTGGCCAACATGGGACTATTGGCCAACATGGCTGAGGCTTCTGGGAGCTGAAGTCCCTCGGCCCTTAAAGGAGAAAGGTTGCCTACCCCTGTTATATACAATACATACATATACAGACTATCTGTGAATGAATAGGGCTAAATCCAATGTGAGTCCCAACTACAGCAGGCCCCCTGAAATATACACAACTTGTTAGTCACCACTTACATAAGTTCTATTCAATGGGTCTATTCCAGCTGGGGTAACATTGGATTCAGCCCATAATTGAATTCCACTTTTAAAGTGTTTTTGAAGAAAGAATGGTACCAAAGAGGTTATTACTTGAAGTGCACCATGTGGCAAAATAACAAGGCTAGTGAATTATCTAGAAGTAAGTTTTGAGGACACCAGCCACTACAGTACTTTAGGAGCAAAATACAAAGCAAATGGATTGATTTGGAGAAAGGAAAGGAGCTTCTTAAAGATAAGTAACTAGAACTAAGTAGGCAAGGAATGAGAAAGAGAAGAAAGTGTCTCTTCCCCCCCCCCACACACACACAGTGAACCATGTTTATAAAGATTTCTATGAAATGCAGGACTATTTGTCTGTTTTTCCCACTGTGAACCACTTAAGTTCCTAATTATGTACTCAAAGACTTGTGAAGAGCCAGTACTCCAAAGTCAGCTACAAATGATGAAGTAAGTATGCTTTGTTTGTACAGAAGATGTAGTGCATTATTTCTTCCCCCCTCCAAAAAAAAACAAAAACCCCTACAATGAACTCTGAATAAACTTTGCAGCCATGGGATAAAAGGACTCACATAGCATGGGCATGTAATATAAGATAGCTTCAAAGATGGATTAAACCATATCTTCAGAAAAGTTTGTGGGGTATTTTGGACTATAATCTCCAGGATCACATATAGCCACAAAAAGAAACTGTTCTGAGTTTAGGATTAAATAAATCCATGGAAAATACTTTTAACAATGGCAGTTAGTCCTGATGCCATTAGTTACTATATTGTTGTTGTTGTGTGCCTTCAAGTCATTTCCAACTTATGGCAA
>CM034706.1:180532582-180554697 GCA_020142125.1 Phrynosoma platyrhinos | reverse complement strand
TGTTTTAAAATAAACTTTTCTTCTTGTTCCAACATCGCTTGGCCTACAATTTTAGTCACAAAACATGCTACTAATATTTTGAAGTTTTGGAGGTGGGACATCATACAAAAAACAGTGTGGGTCCCTCACACTTCATTAGGTGGCAAGGGTGGGGATAAAAAGTTCCCACAGGACTGTCAGATAGAATTAAAATGAAAAAGGAGAAAGGTGGCAGTAGTGTGTGCCACAATGACAAGTAAACATTCTTTCCCAAACATATTGCTAGAAGCATTATGCTATTGTATACTAATTTTTGTGGGAAGAAATTGACACATATAACACATTTGTGTGGCTAGCTTGGACATCTATTGAAAAAGTACAGCCAGTATCTAATTTGCATATTTTCCACTCCTCAGAAAGCCCTTATCACACCAGAGATAGTATAATATTTACATAAATCATGCAAATCTTAGTCTGAGGAGGGTGGAAGCATTTCTGGATGGTGGAATATGCTTATCTGAAAAGTAATTTGGCTCTATGGGGGTTCCTATTTCTTCCCTTCCCTCCTACTTTCGTTGTTGTTTATAAAATAATTTCTAAGAAGGAAAGATGAGACCGGAAAATGTGCATGGCATTCTCCTGCCTGAGATTGTTGCACAAATCAGAGAAATGGTGTAGAAGCAAAAACTTTCCAGAAGACATTGCTATGATTGTTGTTGCCCTAATTTTTGACAAAAGAAAGGATGGAGGTTCCTGGCATGTTCAAATTCATTTAATTGCAATAGCAGAAATGTGTGTCTTTCGCATGCCCTAAGAAGTCATATTTGTGACTCAATCTCAAATTGTTGTGATCTCAAATCCGTTTTTAAATATTATTTTTTACCTTACCTGTCACAATAACATACCTCCTAAAATGACCTTGAGAATATAGGGGAAATGTACTGATACTTACAAATTACGAGAACCTTCACGGGAAGCATATAATCATAGATATTGAATTCAAAGATTATCTTGTTCAGCCCTCTGCTGTGAAAAAGGATTGTTAACCTGCAATTTAACCCATACCAATCTAGGTCACAGGACTAAGGGAAAGCCACTTTGCAGACTGATGGAAGAAAATAAATTGTTTCAAAAGAATTAAGCTGTCAAACAAATTCATGCACTGCAGGGAAAACTAACAAGGTATTCTAGGCAAGTCTTAGACATGGCATTTGACAAATATTTTAAGACTTGAAATCTACACGTCAAAACCTCTGTGGAATAACTACAGCCCATAAAAATCTAAAAAAAAAAAAGCAATGAAAGTTGATTTCAAGGTATAAGGATAAAATACACAAGAGAACTTTCAGAATGAAAATGAAATTACAGCTGAAGAACCTGGGATGGAGATCTCTGACTGTCAGAGTTTGGGAACCTGATGAGATGGAGACTGATGTGGATGATGTAGAGGTGGTTGGGAAAAAATCCAAAGATCTCTAGTGGAAGGAGAAAGATCTGGAGAAAACAGAGGTGAATAAAATAGCTACCTGCAAATATTCTGAAGAGCAACAATTGGACCTGAAACAAAAATTAGATATGAAGCAAAGACATTGGAAGGACAATGACCAGTTTCTTGACAGAGATTATGGAAGAAAGGAACATTTTGAAGATATTATATTGGATTGATCACAGATCTTGGGAAATTTGGGGTGGTTATATCCATTTGATGTTAAAATTAATAATTGTGAGAAAGCCGTACATAAGATATAAGTAATTAGAGTACAGAAGATGGCTGGGTTTATGGTAATTTTAGACAAATAAAGCAAGGTGATGAGATATGAGATTTTTAAAAAAAAATTGAATGAGATTTGAAGACCAGATATAAGAATTAGAAGAAAGTAAGATAAAATAATATAGGTGTATAAATTGATGATGATTTGTCTTTCTTTAAAAATGACTGATTAAGAATTTGTGAACATTTTAAGAAATGTAGTTAAATATAATGTGTCTTAGAGTAGTTGATTATATTATGTAGTACACTGTGTGGTTAATTTTAAGATAAATTAGTAAATACTCTAGTCTAGTAGGTTAACTTCCGAGATTTTGAGGAGGAATAATCCTTTTTCATTTTTGAAGAATATTATATTTCACTAAACAAGTAGAAGTTTAACAAATAGATTAAGCAGAGAAAGTGTAAATTTAACATTTGTAACTAAGAAGTCAAGTGTTTTTCCTTTTCCCTTTGTAATAATAATAATAATAATAATAATAATAATAATAATAATAATAAAGTTTATTTGTATCCCGCCCATTGGTAATCCAATCCGGGCGGCTTACAGTTAAAACATACAGTTCACAATAAAACATACAATATGAACAAACCCCCTCCCCCCATTAAAACAGGATTAAATTTGTTAGTTTGGTGTAGTTAAGATTTGGTTAGTTGTTTTAGTGTGTATTATTTTATGTATTTTGCATGTCTTATATGTTGATCTACATATATAAAATGAAGTTTCTGAATAAAAATATTGTTTTAAAAAATAACTAGAGCCCTGTTCAGCATCTTCCTACATACACTCAGAGAATATTATATAAACCGAGCAAAGCTAAACACAAAAGCTAAAACCAAAATGTCTCTGAACCTGCCAAATGTAGCCTCAGGCCTTAGCACACTGAGTAAAAGGTATGAATAGTCAGCCAAATGTGTTTCTCCATGTAATCATAAACCCTGCCTAGCTGAGGTTCCCAGCCATGTGAAGAGCTTTATCCTTCTTCAGGTGACTGTATGACAATTCCCCTTTCAGCTCCTTTGCTCAACATTTGAGTCTTGCAGATGCCAAGAACCAGGATATTAGGTATGGGACTGTTCATGCAGTCCTATTCTTCTCATACATTCTAAAATAACAATAACTGCAGCAGAGTTTGGGAGAGAAAGATGAATTAACTCTTGTGGCCAGGATGTCTATTCAGTAAAGGCCTGCCAGAAGAGAGACGTCTTAACAGCCTTTTTAAAGCTGTTTAAGGTGGTAATAAGACGGATCTCATCCTGCAGGCCATTCCATAATCTGGGGGTGGTTGCTGAAAAGGCCCTCTGGTTTCATGGTTTCATGGCTAAGCTGGGAATCACACCCTAGTCTCCAGAGTTGTAGTCCAACACTCAAAACACTACGCACACTGGCTCTCAATTATTAAACCATTGAATTACACTCATATAGGGACATTCTTTAAAATATGCAGATTAAAAAGTCAGTCAGTGGACCTTCCTTCACCCCTCCATGAAACTGTTCCACTGTATTCCTTTCTCCGACTCAGCTGACACTCGCACTCCTCCCGTTAATTTCTAAGACGATAATTTGCCTCAGGTTTTTTGGGTCACACCAGCCTCCAAAATGCCTAATGCATTTCTTGGAAGGGAACACCAAATGTGTTAGGCAATGGGGTTGAGGCAGAAGGATCCTTCCAAAGTTTCTGAAAAGCTTTAGAAAGCTCCTTTGAGGTGCAGCAGGGACCTGACTTGAAAGTATCTTGCAAGGACTTGAGACTCAACTTGAGTCTTAGAGGTAGAGACTTGAGACTTGACTTGAAAGTATCTTGCTAGGGCTTGAGACTCCATTTGAGACTTGGAGGTAGATCTTTGAGATGACCCCCTCCTCGAGCCCATTGTCTAACACCCTTGTTGTTCCCTCCAAGGAAATTACCCTAACTCCTTTCTTTTGTTAAAAGTTGGCTCCTAGACTTGAGACTTGATTTGAAAATATCTTGCAAGGACTTGTGACTCGACTTGAGACTTGGAGGTGGAGACTGAGACTTGGACTTGTGGACCAGCACCAGTGCAGTGAATGGAACACCATTTTGAGTAGCACTAAGGTTGACCATCCCTTTGGTTGATAAGACTGTAGCCAACAATGGCTACAGAAATAGAATCATGGAGTTGGAAGAGACCTCAAGGGCCATCAATTCCAACCCTATTTGGCCATGCAGGAAGACACAACCAAATCACCCCTGACAGATGATCAGCCTCTGCTTAAAGACCTCCAAAGAAGAAGACTCCATCACATGCCAAGGGAGTGTGTTCCACTGTCAAACAGCTCTTACTGTCATTAAGTTCTTCCTAATGTTGAGATGAAATAATCTCTTTTCCTGTAACTTGAATCCATTGCTCCATGTCCTGTTCTCTGAAGAAGCAGAAAACAAGCTTGCTCCATCCTTTATTGAACATCCCTTCAGATATTTAAACATGACTATTATGTCACCCCTTAATCTTCTTTTCTCTGGCTTTATGGTTTCCAAACCCTTCACCATTTCTGTCACCCTCCTCTGGACACTCTCCAGTTTCTCAACATCCTTCTTGAATTGTGGTGTCTAGATCTAGATACAGTATTATTCCAGGTGAGACCTGACCAAAGCAGAATAGAGTGGCACTATGACTTCCCTCAATCTAGACCAGGGGTAGGCAACCTTTCCCCTTTAAGGGCCAAGGGACTTCAGCTCCCAGAATCCCAGGAGATATTAGCCAACATGGGACTATTGGCCAACATGGCTGAGGCTTCTGGGATCTGAAGTCCCTCGGCCCTTAAAGGGGAAAGGTTGCCTACCCCTGATCTAGACACTGTACTTCTATTGATGTACAAATGGGAGTTAATAAGCCTTGGTCAGAGCAAGCAATATGCTTCTTAAATTCTTACAGAAGGTATGCACTTAGGGTCTCCTTAATCACTGTGATAAAATTACTTCTGTTCTGTAAATTAATTGGGAGACTGTAAGATTCTGCCCTTCTCAGCGCCATCAAAGGAGGAGCCAGAGGCAGAGCCTCTGAGGGCAAGCCTGGCACCAACTGCCCTTCTCAGCACCAGAGGAGGCGTGCACTGCTCTATTTTATTTTGAAGAAGAAATTTAAAATGCACACTCTCGTATATTCAACACAAGATGAAAAGAGAGATGATATAAAACAGACCACCTGTTCCAAAACTGTATGTCTATGAATTATTAAAATTTCCCAATTTCACAACCTAAATTCTAACCAAATGGGCATCTCATCCTAAAACAAGCAATGAAAATAGAAAAATATATGTAAAGTGGTATTGTAAGTTGGTGGCTAAAATTGTATATTGGTGATTAAATCTGGAAACGTGCAACACTTAATTTTGAATTTTATTGTATTCTATGTACCGTATTTTATATTGCTGTAACCCACCCTGATTCCTTGTCATTGGGCAGGCTATAAATAAAATAATTTATATTATTATTATTATTATTATTACTATTAGATGGTGTGGATAGGATTTCCAAAAGAGGGCTTTGATGGGTTTCAGTTTTGCTTCCTAGACATACAGTTTCAAACTAAAAATTGCCTTAAAACTGACCTAGGTTTGACAGGATGTAGTGCGTCCAAAAGGGCATTATTTTGTAACCTTTAAAGAGTGGCTCTGAAATTGTACATCATGAGTAAAACAAACATGAACTGAACTCTAAGCATCTACACCTTTTTAGAAAGTCAGCTCAAACCGTTAATTTTTAGGTACTGGGTATCTATGATCAGATTATTTTGGGAGCTCTCTAAATATCCTTACAAATGTTTATCTATCCAGAACCCTATTCCCACCCTCAAAGAATTTCTGTTTAATAATGATTCTGGAAGCCTCCATTATTAAAACAAGGCATGAATTGCTTTGACGCCTCCTCTAAAGATTTTAAGAAATTGAAAGTGGACATTCAGCCACTTCTGATTTCTGATCTGAGGACACCTGGCAATGAAACTTAACCATCCACTGAACAGATACAAGGTCCTGTAAAAAAATAGGCTTGTGGCAATTACAAGACAGAGTCTATTATACTCTAATAAAGAGAAACAGTCAATGTGATGTAGTGGTTTGAGTACTGGACTATGAATCAGAAGATTGGAGTTAGATTCCCTGCTCTGCCACGGAAACACACTGAGTGACCTTGGGTGAGTCACACATTCTCAGTCCCAGAAAACCCTATGATAGGGTCCTTATAAGTCAGAAACAACTTGAAGGCACACAACAACAAGAAGATGACACAGACAAGGATCAATCAATGGTCCATACCTATAGCAAGGAGCTGATCTTTCCACATTGACAAAACCAAAGTGTCCATGCTTGCCACCCAGACGAGTACCCTTCCGATGCTTATATTCACAGCAAGAACTTAAGCGGTCCACTTGTATTCCATTGAGATAAAATGTGAGGCTGAAGGGAAAGCCATAATGCCGCCTGGAGATAAAGTGAAATGTTTCTGCAATTGAGAAAGAAAAACAAGATGTTTGGGGCTGTTACATTGTAGCTAAGGTGGGTTGAGAGCCAAGTGTACAGGTCAAGCCTCTGTACCTCCTTCCTGGGATTAACCACACGGCAGGGAGGGGAAAACATGTTCAGAAGCTCTCCCATTATTAGTAACCTAGGTGCATATGAAAAGTAGCATTTGGGAGAAAAATATGCTAAAACCCTCTCTGATCTCTTTTCAAAATGCAGGTCATTTCAAACATATCAAATTTGAAACCTTCAGTCTGAAGAGAGACAGTCCCAGAAAGTCCCATGGGGTTTTCTGCATCTTTCAGTTGGCTCTAAAACATGGCAAAAAAATAGCTTAATTGTCTGTTATGTTGACTAGAAGGCTTTCTTACAGAAAACCAAAATGTACTGCAATTGTAATTATAATACCTATAACAAAACACTGCTAAACCTGAAGAATTTATCTACAACTGTTTGGGGCCTATTTTTTCTTTCCTATTGTTTGTTTGCATATTCCTATTGTTTGTTTGCATATTCATTAAGAATGTAATCTGAGGCTGTTATCTGCATACCGCCACCTACTGAAGTTAAGTAGATAGTAAGCAAAGTCATAATGGTTTGGATCATGGTGTCATACCTTCAGAATTATCTCCTCAAAGACATTCATCTACAGATATATAGATAGATAGATAGATAGATAGATAGATAGATAGATAGATAGACAGATAGATAGATAGATATAGATATATAGATATATATATGTCATTTCAACATCAGACAAAACCATTAAAAAAACATCCTTGGGGATTTTAAACTTTTAATCTTTTCAAGCCATTGCCAAAAAAAAGCTTTCTAGTTGTTATTTATTTTCTTTAAAAATTACATCCCACTTATTTCTATGAGAAGGATTTTAAGATAGCAATAAACCAAGGCATTGATGCTGAAATCAGTATGAATATTGGTGGGTGCAAGGGGTCAAATGTAGACTGAAACCACAATGAGATGTAAAGGATTGAAGCCACTTTATCTCCTATGTTTGGGATCCAATCTGGGTCAAGGCCCCCCCCATGTCTGCTATTCACTGTTTGTGCAAACAGTGTCTCATCTCCATCTTCTTTCCAACTGTTGACTTGTACTGCTGTGACTCTAAGCCTCTCCAAAGCCTCCATGCCAGGTTTACAACTTTCATTTTAAAATCCTTTTCTCAAAAAGGTTCTATACTCTCTTGACTATATTTATTGCTCATTTCATCTCTACAACACTTCCTACTCCCTCTATTCAGCAAAGTTAGGGAAAGGTGGGGGAGGTAATTTCCAGAATCCAGAACCACTGCCCATGTTGACTAAGGGATTCTGGGAGAGGGGAAAAAACAATAATAATAATAATAATAATAATAATAAAATTTATTTATACCCCGCCCAATGGTACACCAATCCGGGCGGCTTACAAGTTTAAAAGTACAGTCCAATAAAACATATAATACAAAGGACACCCCCCCTTAAAACAGTATTAAATCAAATGACTTAAAATATCACACATTAATTAAAACCGAATAACAAGATTAACTAAGGGGGGTTGCAGACTGCCAGAAATAGTGTGAATTCAGTCCACTTTTAGGGTTAGGGTTAGTGCTAGGGAATCATGGGAACTGTTATTTTCCTGAGACATTGAGCCTTCTCTGTCAGACAACTCTGGTGCCACAATAAAATACAGTTCCCATGGTTCCCTAACTCTAACCCTAACCCTAAAAGTGGACTGAATTCACACTATTTCTGGCAGTCTGCAACCCCCCTAAAAGCCTGATTCAATGTTCCTTCCATCAATGATGGGGCCACGTGAGGAACATCAGTAGTGCAGGAATAGTTATCCGAGGGGGGATGGCTCATCTAAAGAAGATAACTAGTCCAGAAAGGCCTGCCGGAAGACAACTTGTCCAAGCTCTGCTCTTTAGGAAAAGCTTATCCCCTTGCATGATTTTCACCCCTTAGTGATTGGGTGCCATATTGCTCTGTATTGTATGGAGGAATTCTCCCTAGTCCAACAATGAATTACTTCCTTATCCCGCGGGCCATAGGTTGCCGACTCCTGCCTTAATATCTTCCCATACTGCTGTCCAGTCTCTCTAATACAGATTTAGGGCCTTAGGGCATGGACTGCATTATGCCAATGTTCCCTCCAGTGTCAAATGCTATGACAAATGAAATAAATGAAAACTAATAACAGCAAAGATATCCTTCCTCAGCAACAACCCACTCCTATGATATGAAATTAATTCTATCCAGCATGCTATTCGTCCCTCGTTTCCATTAGTGATTATACCTGCAAGAGCTTTGCTTAAGTCAACATCAGCATCATTGATTCACATTCAGAATCAAACCTCAAGCATGTATTAATTTCCCTTCTAAACAGCTCACATTGATATATTATACCTTCTTGTACACAGATAATTTGGTATTCATTTTACCCCTGCAAGCATTTTATTAACCATACATCTCCATCCAGAAATTAATGTAACCCGTTGTATTTTGTTAAATCACCCCTGTACATCCCTCCTTCCATAATTTGCAAAAGTAATTGCAGCCTCATTTTCAATCATGAAACAGTAAATCTAGGTTTAGTTTGAGGCAGCTGGTATATAAGTCCCTGGACACACATAACAAGACTGAGCTTCACAGAAATAATTTTGATACTACTTCAACAGTTTATCCATATAAAATAAGAGTTTGCCAGAATTAAAATGTACTCTGGGCCTTTTTCAAGCTCACCTCCCTCCAGCAGTTTCCCTCTGTACACACATAGATTTTCTCCTCCACAGTGTTGTTGATATATTTTTATTTCCTCCCGGTAATCTAAAAGGTCATAGGACAGGTGAACAGCTTTTCCCAAATAGATCATGGTAACATATGCATTACTGTGTACTTGAGGCCTGTAGAATTTCCCTGTGTCCTGTAACAAAGAACAGAAAACTCAAATGAAATGCTGCAAGTTTGCATAGCAAAGATTTTGTACTGTTCTAAGACCAATGTTGTGGTATCAGCATTTACCAATCACAGTTTGAATGTGTCAAGAAGATAAATAATTGGTAACTTGGCATGGGCAGCTGCTCTGCTAAAATCAAGTTATCTCCTACTCCTTTCTTGCCAACTTTTCCTAAGTTGCTTACACACACTACAGAAAAGGACCTAACAAAAGAACCACAGTGAATTAATTTGAGCTGACTATCATATATGCTCAACTATAACTCGACCTCATGTATAAGTCAAGAGCAGGTTTGGGGGGCAAAGTTATGGATTTTGATATAACCCATGCATAAGTCAAAGGTAAAACTTAAGGGCACATAGCAAAGGATGCAAAGGATGAAGGAAAGGAAAATGATGCCAAAACACACTGCTATATTCCCACCCAGACATTCAAAAAGACCAGAAGAGGAACTGCAATGGAAAAAATAGAGAAAAGTGATGGTGCTTAGGGGGGACTGGCCTAAAGGGTTGTCTGGGAGTGGAGTTGGGGTGGGGCGACCACACGCTGGCCGGCCTGACTCTGTCCCGACTCTGCCCCAGCTCCACTCCAACACTGCACACCCGTCCGCATGGCACATGGCATCAGGGCGCCCTCTTGGTGCAGCGTATGCACAAGCTGCACCAAAGGGGCGCAAAAGACCATGCCAGTGGCTTTTTGCTGCCCCCAAAAGGAGTGGTATTTGCCCGCTCTTTGGGGGGCGGCCAAAAGGAGGATTGGGGCTGCGGCAGGTGGTTGCTGTGGCCCCAATTCACCACTCCCAGGGGCAGCACAGAGCCACCACTTATGGGCCATCTGCATCAGCCCTTAGTTTCTTCCAGGATGGACTAAGTTCTTGCCTTTTGCTACTCTACTCAGAGAAGGGGATGATTCCGTTTTTGATAAAGAGTTAAAAGTACAGTACTTACAGTACTTACATTAACCAATGGATAAGTCAGTTTTTTGGGGTCAATTTTTTCTAAAAAAATTTCTAGCCTTATACATGAGTATATACAGTATATACAATTTCTAGACTTATACATGAGTATATACAGTATATACAATTCTGGGCAGGCCTGTAGTTCAATGGTAGAACATATAGTTTATGTAGAAGAAAAATTCTGCACTATAATTAGCTAAAGGACCATTGTAACAACATGAATTTATAATGTGTTCATACAAATCTATGGTGTGACCACATTTAGAATACTGTGTATAGATTTTCTAGCTGCAGTAATTCCCTTATAGTAAGTCCCCCATTTGGGACTTTTAAAAAAAAGTTTTTTATAAGGCAAGCAAGAGAAGTTTGAAGTTTCCAAAATTAGGCACAGCATGGAGAAAGTTAACAGATAAAAGTTTAGTCTCATTCTTAAAAGAGGATTAGGCAAATTCATGAAGAAGTCTACTAATGCCCACCATTCATAAGGGTTATTTATATTACCCACAGAACTAGAAGCACCATGCCTCTAAATATAAATTTCTGGAGGAGAAAATGGAAAAGGGTTACTGTCCTCATGCACTGCTGTTAAGATTCCTGGAGGATCTAGTTGGCCATTATAGGAGAAAGGACATTGAACTAAATAAGCTTTACATCTCATCCAGCAGAGTTCTTACATTCTAATGCAAAAAGTCCCTAGATTTAAACTGTATTATCTGGTACTGGATAGATATTAATTAACCTATTATTAAAGGGAATAATATTATAATTCTGATATAATTTCCCAGGAAAAAAGAATGTTGTAGTACCATATATACTCGTGTACAAGTCAACCTCATGTATAAGTCAAGGGAAGGTTTCAAGGTCAAAATCATGGATTTTGATATGACCCGGGGATAAGTCAAGGGTAAAATTTAGGAGATTACAACAAAGAATGGAAAGGGAGAAATACCATTTCTGTTCTTCCTTCTCCTTCTCTGGACCTCTCCTGACCACCTAACACCAATTCCTAGGTGCTGGAGGAAAGGTTTCAACATCAGATGGAAAGCAAGTAGTGTTAAATAGGGAGTTTTTTCCATGGGAACAAAAAGCTTGCAAATCAGACTAGGGAGGGAAGCAAATGCTGTTAAAGGGGGAGTTTTTTCCATGGGAACAGAAAGCTTGCAAATCGGACTGGGAAGGGAAGCAAGTGCTGTTAAATGGGGAGGTTTTTCCATGGGAACAGAAGGCTTTAAAATAGGACTGGGAACCTCTTTCACACACACACATGCATGTGCTTCAAGGAACCAAGAGTGTGACATCAAGCTTCATTGTTTCAGGACCTTTCTAAATATAAGTTGACCCAGAATTTTAGGGTTAATTTGAGGGCATTTCTCAACATATAGTAGAGTATATATGATAATCTTCACTATAAAGCAAGTGAGCTTCACATGTGTTAGGATATTGGGTGGGAACATGACATTCCTAACAGAGTTGACAGTATTATTTCAGCCCTTCTTCAGACGTTTTGCAAAGTGCATTATGAAATTATCCATGCAGGATAAAAACCACACAAAAAAGATGTTCAGAGGGACAAGATCTATTACCCTCATTAACAATTGCTCCAAGCCATTGGGTGCAGTTGTTGGGCGAAACCTTCGACCTCTCGATGCCACCCCTTTCATTGTGCTCATGTTCTTCTCACTTTTGGGTGGTGGCGGAATAGGTATCACATAATTGTTAATAATGGGAAGTCGGTAGGGAGATATTCCAGATGAATAATCTGTTGGATGCATAGGCTTCAATACCCCTTTGTCTCCCTGAAAATAATAATGAAAGTTGATATCCACATTTAGTTAATATTATGTTCTTAAAGCAGCAGTTGATAGTCCTTTTCCAGTAACTAAATTCAGAAAGTGTGTTATGTGGGGGGAGGTATTTATTTTAAAAGAATCTAAATCCATTTCTTAATTTCATGCCTGCAGAACAGATTCTCAATTAGAGCAGATTTTGTACTCCTTAGTACCATTTAGCCACCTTGTATAATTCACAATCCAAGCTTTTAAGAAGTGACAAAATAAAGGTTCATAGTTGGGACAAAGCAAATAAACTGAATTAGTGAAGACTGGGGTATTCTAGAATTTGTTATCTAACATATCTGGAGAGCATAAGGTTGAAGTGACTATTTTAGAACATAAAAGGATTTTCAATGATGAAAATGTATCTGTATAGAGTGAATCAGATTTTTTTTTTTTTTGTACAATATGCTCATTTTCAGAAGTGGTCAGAGGATGTATCCACACTGCAGGAATAAATCAGTTCCACACTGCTTTAACTGTCATGGCTCCATCCTGTGGAATCCTGAGACTTGGTCATGTATTCAACCTGGTTTGTCAGAGAGCTGTGGTGCTTCACCAAACTACAAATCCCAGGATTCTGTAGGATAGAGTCATGGCAGCTAAAGTGATGTCAAATTGCTTTATTTCTGCAGGGTGAATACACCCAGAGTATATCCACATATGAGAACGAAGGGAAACACACATAAGGACATCCTCCCTCCACCGCTGGGGAAAAAAATGTTTTTTTATCATGGTACATTCATTTTCAACAGAAGAAAAAGGACATTCTCATGTGGGTTGCCCTTCCCTCTCACATGAGGATATCTTCCCTCTACTCCTAGAAAGCTAGATATATTGAGAATGATGTATATATGAGGACCTAAGGTTTTCATGGGGGCTCTGCAGATGACACAAAGCGCCGTCTTGGAGCCAGGGAAGGGGAGGGGCAGTTGGACACCCCAACCCCTTCCTGAGGACGTCATCGGAGTGCCCACCATTGCACATGGCGAGCAGTCTGATGATGTCCTCCCAGCCCATCCTCTGCACGGGCTAGCGCCCTTTCTGGGGCTTGGGAAAGGAGCACTAATTTAGCACTCCTTTCCCAGTTGCTGAAAGGGTGGATTGGGGCTGAGGCATGGGGCAGCCTCGGCCCCAATCCTCGGCTTCTCAGGACGGCCCACAGCCGCCGGTCTGTAGAGGCCCTTAGTCACAGAAAATTCATCAGCTTCTGGAATAGGTGCATCTGCACTGCAGAATTGATGCAATTTGACACCATTTTAATTACCATGGCTCAGTGCTACAGGATTCTGGCATTTGTAGTTTCTTGAGGAACCATAGGTCTTCGAAAGAGAACACTAAATATCTCACAACTACCAAAGCCCAGAATTCCATAGCACTGAGCCATGGACGTTAAAGTGGAGTCAAGTGCTAGATTATTTCTGTAGTGCAGATGCAGTCTATATCATCCACAGTCCCCTTTCAGGAACCATTGTAAAATATGGCAGTCTGGAGAGAGCCAAATTTATAAGCACTTTACACTGCTTCCTGAAAGTTATATGGCATCACTTCA
Organism: Phrynosoma platyrhinos; assembly: GCA_020142125.1. Taxonomy (NCBI): domain Eukaryota; kingdom Metazoa; phylum Chordata; class Lepidosauria; order Squamata; family Phrynosomatidae; genus Phrynosoma; species Phrynosoma platyrhinos. The sequence goes on along the minus strand of CM034706.1, from coordinate 180,541,167 downwards.
GCAAGCACATTTACTGCCTGACGTTTGGCATTCACATTTGCATTTGCCGAAACATTCTCAGTAATTATAGAAACAGCAGCTACAATATATCTGCCTTCCAGTCATTAACTTAACTCATCACAATACAGGTTATGAGGATTTGGTAACTGAGGTAATGGCAGCAAAAGTGCAAAATCAATAGAACTGACTGGCAATGGATTTAGAGCAGGCAAAATGAAGTAGTTCTTCACATAACTCATAACTGAACCACAAAATTCACTGCCCAAAGATGTGGTATGGGGCACTGGCTTAGGCAGATTAAAATGGGGGTAGGATAAAGTCATGGGGAATAAAACTATACCTATCCATTAGGATAGCCAAATCAAACTTCTGTGTTCAGAGACAGTATTTTTTATTTATTTACTTATTTATTTGGAGTACAGTAGCCCCTCCTAATTCATGGGGGATCTGTTCTGCACCCCCCCGTGAAAATGGCGACTCACAAATATTCAAGCCCCACTGAAAATAATGATGTGCACGCCTGTGGGGCACCCACCACCATTATATCCTTCCCCACTTGTCCCTCCAGCAAAAAGCATGACTGTGGACTTAAAGTCCGTGAACGGAGAGGAACAACTGTATTTATACCCTACTCTTCAGTCACAAAGGCAGTCAGAACAGCTTACAAATTGTTAATTAGACATTTCATTGCCCTCAGGTTTACAATCTAAAAAGACATGACACAAAAGGAGAAGGGAATGGTGGTGGGGAAGGGGAATAAGTCCAGCAGTTCTTCTCTACCTCTAAAGCCTGGACCATGGCAGATGAAGGAGGGCTCTCCTTCTTAGTGTAGGCTAGACCCAATAGAGCTGGCCTGCCTCTCTCCCTCTGAGGCCGAGGAGGTAATGCAGGTAACAGACCCTTGTCTCTCTCCAGCAAAAGAGAAAGCCCTTGCCCTCTATACCCAGTGCAAAAATAAGTGCAAATGTAAAGAGCAGTATCTTCTGAGTGAGGACTTCAATCCTACAAAGAGCTAGACCACTGAGGGAAGCAGAGAACCAAGGCAGTAGCAAACACAGCAGCCTCTTCCTTCCTACAGCCCATTTATGGTCTCTGTGGTCCTCAGTCTCTCTGCTGGGTGTTGTTTGGTAAGACCCTCTCTCAAAGTCTTGTTTTTACAGTTCAGCTAGGCAAGGCACTGGACCTTTGGTCATACCTAGAAAGATACTTTTTTATGTTCTAAAGTAACTTTACTCAGCCTGGAACTCTCCAGATGTGTTGGGACTACAGCTGGATGAGATTTCTGAGAGTTATACATGTATAACACAAATGTTGTGAACATATAGCACATAACACACATGCAGAGCACTAATTTAATTAAGTGTCCTAACTCTGATGGACTGTATCAAAGCTGAGGAATCTGTGGCCTCCTAGACATTGGAGCTACAGGCTAGAATATTGTTAGTATCTTACACATAAGTAGGTTCCTTCATGGAAGCGGCTGGACATTTTTCTCTTATGTGGACCATCTACATTCAGTTCAAGGTTGCAGAATGGAAGCTGCACAGGTGCTTCACATTTTGGATTGTATTCACTTGTGCAATGTTTCCATTCAACTTAAAGGTTGCATAGCACAACCAAGTATAACTCCACATGTGGATGTTTATGCTAGACTAAGCCAATCAGCTATAAGCTCCCATTACTATTGACCACTGGCCAACCTGGCTGGACCTGATGAGTGTTGGAATCTAAGAACAATCCCTCTAATCCTGGACTACAAAGAGTGTATTGTTCTACTAAATTTAAAGGTTAGTTTCCAATATTCTGTTAACTGTAACAGTGACCAAAACATTTTGTTTCCTGAGGCAAGCTGCAAATTGTGCATATCAGTCAAGGCCAAGGTACATTGGCACTTTAAGACAGAAAACTCCTCCCTCAGTAAAAATACAGTAATATCAAATGAAAATAGTTTCTGAGAATTCATGATACCCAGAATCAGCAGTATGAGAAAGCCAGCTTGCCCTCACTAATAGCAGGGCCAGCCCTGATGGTGATACTGCTACATATATTGCACCACAGTGTTTTAGACCAACACTTTGAGTAATACTGGTTTTCCAAAGGTGACATTTTTCATTTCCATATTCTTCAGACTACACCCAACATGAACTAGAAGGAAAGGAAGGCAGGTGCCTAGATAGGTTGAAAGGCAAGCATCAGGCCATTGTCATCTACATGACTCTGTGACATGATTGCATACAAATGCAGAAAGCTCAAAATAATGCAATGCATCAGGAATTCATTTCCTAAAAATCTTGGCTTTTAAAATAAATGTCTAGTCCACATCCCATAAGGATATGTTTGAGGTAGATAATAATTACAGTGAAATTCCAAAAGTGGGACAAGATGTCATTAGTAAAAGAATGACAGTCATAGCTCTTGCCCTTCCTCATGAACAGGAAAAGCTGAAAAAATCTATAAAATGGCAAAAATCGCACTATAAATTACTGAAAATTCAGAAAAGAATAATACAGCTTTGCTTAAGTAGACTTACTAATACAAGTTGGGAGGTGGGAGTGAGTTACTAAATTTACTAGGAAGATTTGATAGGAGAAAAGGGGTTTTTTTTGTCTTCTTTTTTTTTAAAAAAAGGGGGGAAGAATGCTACCAGAGAGGGTTCAAGTGAGTATTATCATAGCAAGCCACCTGCATGGAGGATGCTGTGTCTGCCTCAGTTCTGCTCATAAAAAATTGAGCAAGGGAGCTCACATAGTCAAGCATCCTGCTTTGAAATATCATCCAACCCCTAATTACTAACTTCTACCAACCAAGCTAGGAAATGGAATACAAACATTTTTCATGCATATAGCAAGCCTTACTGAGGCAAGCTGAAGCATATGCAGGAAGGCAGAAAAGTCCTGCTTGAATCTATTGACTGTTCCACTCTGCCAAAGGATAGAGCTATGAGAGCCACACTGTCTGTCCTATTCCTCTAATCTTATAATTATTTATATGTAATTATAATTAAGTATAATTTAGATACATAGCCATGATAGTATGGAATATCAGTATGCAAATAGATCTTGATCTTTAAGTAACTGTGTAGAAAAAGTTGTAGCATAACCTTTTGTTGACTTGGTCTTCTCTGACATGCATGGTAATTACTCTCTCAAAGTTATTTCAATTATATTCTCAAAATAGCTGCACTAGGTAATCAGTAAACTTTGCATAAACTAAAATTTACAAATGTTTTTTGCTAGTGAAATGCTTGTATAAAAGAAAAAGTCTCTAACCCCACTTGGCAAATGATGTTCCTTTTCAAAGGTGAGAAACTTTGCTCTGGAAGTTGAAGTAGCCTTTGGTGTAGATTCCACTGTAGCATTGCCATAAAGCGGCTGCAATCGAACTGGGTGCTGTATGTTTCCAGGTGCAGTGCTTGGTCGAGGACAGGTGGACTGAAAAATGTAAAGAAATGTATTTACAGATGACTCTCCAAATTTGCGGTTTTGACTTTTGCGGATATGGTTATTTGAGGTTTTGATTAACGTGTTCTCCCTAGGAATCTCTAGGTCCTCCAGCACAACTCTACCAGATGTTCACCATAGAGTTATGCTGGAGAAGTAGAAGTTCCTAGAGAAAATACTTTTTTAGGCAATTGTAGGTCCTCCAGCATGATTCTGTGATCAACTTCTGGCAGATGTTGACCACAGAGTTGCACGAGAAGACATAGAGATTCCTAGAGATGTGTTCTCTCGGGTTCCACATTCATGGGGGCCCTTCACTCCTAACCCCAGTGAATGTGGAGAGTTTATTTTATTTATTTTATATACCACCTTTCTCCCAAAACTGGACCCAAGCATCACAAAAGATGCTTACAAATAACAACAAAACAATACAATTTTAAAATACAATTAAAACATTACATTAATATGACAAGACAGGAAGGGGATCATTTCAGAACAGAAAGCCATGTACATCTATAAAACCTAAACATATTCCTATGTGTGAACTGGATTTTTTTCCCAAATGGATAAGCCAAACTCCTGGACACAATCTTTTATATTCACTGAACTATACAGAAAAGGTACACAAGCTGGCCTTCTAGTCCCCCTCATATGCTCACCAAATTTTCTGTTTCTCCTCTTTCACCTATTTTGCGACGGCCAAGGCGATTTCTTGGTGCAGTGGGCGGGTGTGGAGAAAGCAGGTGATTTGTCTCTTCTGCTCCCTTTCTTGATCGTTCAACCTAGATGAAGAGAACAGTATTGAGAAAACTGTATTGTCAGGAAATAAAAAAGTTTTCTTGAAACCTGCCACTTTCAGAAACTGGAGAATCAAGATTAACAGTTCTCTTGAGATATTAGTAAATAGGTTTTTACTTTTACATAAATGTGCTTCTGCTAGCCATATGAAAATAATATTGACAGAAAGTAGCCAGATCTGCATTACTAGGGAAGCAGGAAGTGATTAAAGATGAATTATCCAGTTTATTGGTGATTATATTCCTAAAACAGGCAGAGTGATATATATACTCAAAACAGGTTTGAATATCCTACCTTGATTCTCTGAACACGTTCCCTCCTGGCAGAATTTTCAAGTTTTCTTTTTATCTCAACCTTGTGATGACGCTAGTAGGGTTTTAAGAAAGGATACAATACTGTCATTGGAAGCAATTAAGTGAGGGGAATATCTCAAAATTGCTCTGGATGTTTTTCTATCTATGGTGCTTTTCTAAGCATTCCTACATGGACCTAACTGGGCAATTCAGTTGCTATTCTCCAGCGAATGGCTGTTTGTAGTGCATTATCCTACAGGATTAAAATATTCAGACGATCACTTCTGGATTCAGTTCAAAATCACAAAAACGGGAAACACAAAGGGAAAATAAATGGACTACCATCTTGCATTCTTCAAGCCATCCCACTGCCAGCCTAGGAATCAAATACTACTAATTACCCTGTGCAAAGGAATAAAACAACAGGATGGTAAAGAAAGAAAGAGAGACTATGCTAACCAGACTGCTCCTCCATACACAGAGTCGGATACCACTATCATAAAGGGAAAAACGTGATAAATCATTATGTCATTGATTTTTGTCTTTGTAAACAAGAACTAATGTATGAGTTTTGATTTTTCCTCTTTCCTATCAATCCCTTTTCCTCTTAAGTCATGCCTTTTAGATTGCAAGTCTGTAAGCACTGATTTGTGTAAGTTTCTGTCACGGGGGGAGTGAAGAACAGGACAGCCAGTTTGTGTCTTGTTTGCTATTCTGATGCCTAGGCCAACAGCCCATGAATAAGTATTTCATGAGTGTCAGGTGACCAAAGCACAGGAATTTTCTTTTAACAAGTCATTATAAAAACGTAGGGCTCAGTATAATTATTCTATAACTGAGATCCACCTATGTTCCAGCAATTCCTTTCCATCCTACTCCTCATATCATGTCTTCTCATGCTGCATTTCCAAAAAAAGGAGTTATCCAACCCTATTTGATGGTGCATAATACTATTTTTAAGACACAGGAAGTAATGAGAGGGGTAAACCAGGAAGTCAGGTAAACAAATTAATGCTAACATGTATTTGTTACATTATGGTTTTTAGTAATCTGCAGTACAGTGATGATTTTGATTTTCCTACTGTAATTAGTGGGTCTTATTCTTTGGACAACAGGCCAAAGTATATTTTTATTGGCAACCAAAAATTCTTAGGCATATGAGCTCAAATCTTTATATGGTCAAGACCCAAATGCATTACAGCTCTCTTTTGCTTTCAGTTCAAATTCTGTGATGCCTTCTCTTGGCAGATGTGAACTTTCCCTCCCAACCTAAAAGGACAGCTTACTGTGCTGTTTTAGTCTTTGGAGTGGCATTATATGTGATGATGAGAGTACTTCTGCCTTTGTGAATGATATTATAGCCTCAAGGAAAGCAGAAACAAACGGGCTTTCAGTCAAATCTACAGGACAGAGATGAACCTTTAGACCTCCAGATATTTGGGCCAGAAGCCCCAGCAAGTATGACCAAAGGCAAGAGAATGTGGAAGCTGTAGGCCAAAATATATAAAGGTGCAATGGTTCCCCACCTTGCTATACATTTTTTTTTTAAAAAAATCAATTATAACAGTAGGGAGAGAAGAAAGCATCACTAGTGGCAAACTGAACACAACCTGAGCTTGGCTTTATTCCAAAAGCCCTGTTTCCACCTTATGCTTTTTGCTCTCCTATTTAGGAGAAACCATTTATTCTTCCTTTCTGCTCCAACCTCTTTCCCACTATCCCCAACTACTCATGCCACTGTCCTGGCCTCTATGTCATAAGGGAACAAGTAAATTTGTAGTGTACTCCAAACCAAGTAACATGCTTCCTTTCTCATCAGTCCTCTGTTGATGGGAAATCGAATATGTGAAAGTACAGGAGATGGAGAAAAGGAAAGGCAAGTCCACAACCAAATCTTCTTTGTGAATTCCATTGGTAAATTGGCCTGAGTAATCCATAAGGCCCCATCAAAGATTTTCAAAGTTGTTTCTGCTGTTACAAGTTGTTTGGCTGGCTAGAGGGAAGTGAAGATGGCAGCCCTCTGCTAAATAATCTCCATGTTTGTGTGTGACCAAGGAGGTGTCTTCCATAGGATTCCATAATTCTAAGACAGTTGGACTCAACTGCTGCTTTATGCTCTGAGAAAGAGCAGCAGCATGGATTTCCCAGCACACCAAGAGCCAGCACAGCACAAAAACTTAATAAGACTTAGAGACCTAAAGTCTTTCATTTATGAGCCTAGTTCTCAACAACAGAGAACTGCCTAGGTTGTATAGGACCAATATCAGCAAGGGGAACAGCTGGTTGGCAGAACAAAACCATATTGTAGCTTACCTCCAGCCATGTCTCCACCTTTTGTGTGTATGTGATAGTATCTGTGCTTCCCTCTCCTTTCCTGCTCCTTACATCTACACTCCTCTTTGTTCTTGTGGGTTTGCCATGACCTTTGGTATTTGAGTGGGCAGAAAGGAGCATTTCTCTGATGGATTGTGACAGGTTCTTGAGTACACTGATGGGGCATGACCTGCTGCTGCCTTGCCTTCAGGAGATGACTGTGTGGAATCTAGTGTCAGTAGGGATCCTTACATTCTGAGATGCTACCGCTTTATCAGTTCTGACCAATTACAGGTTACTTCTCTATCTTTTCTTCCACCTTTCTCTGTTAAATGAAATTATTGGAGAAGGTTTTGTTGGACAAGTTGCTTTCTCATTAACAAATTAATTTCAAGGCATTTACTTCCTCACTCTGGGGTATTCTCTTAATATGTGTCTCAAGTTAATCTATCTAAAGATTACAGATCCTCACAATCACTAACAAAGATTATCATTACCCTTTAGTTTAGACACTAAACTGGAGAGTCTAAATAAATTCACTTCAATTCAGGATACTTTATAACAAAAAACAGGCTTTGATAAATATTTGTTCAGAGAATCAGGATTATAAAAAGGCTGGGCATTACTTTTAATGTGCATTTATAAAGTGTTCTTACAATTTAATCTTGGCATTCTGTTCATCATTACTAACCAATAACTTCCAGATGGTAGTATGACAAAAAGATTGGAAGAATGTGCAATTAGTTACAACTTAAGTGTCTGACACTTATAGCTACCTTGTTATAGTAATGAGACCATGCTCCCCCCACCAAAACAAAAAGTATATGTCTGCAAGTTAATCCCATCACAGAAAATTGTCTCAAAAACCCTGAGTAAGATCATGAACATTTCTTTTCAATAGACTTTAGGAGAAGTAACCATGCTACAACCATACTTCCATGTCAAGGACTTTGTGAAATATTGCCTGAGCCAAACATTCTCGAATATACTTCTGATGATCCTTCCTCATGGCGTTCAGCCGGTATTCCTTCTCTGATATTATTCTTCCACTTCTTGATATCTGCCATGAGAATGGAAAATTTTAAGAACAAGGAGTGAAGGAACAGAGACATTAAGAAACAAGTACATTTTGGCTATAAAGTCCATTATAGACCTGGAGCACAATATGGGCAAAGACTTTGCCATTTTCTTAAGTGTTAGTGAAAGTTTCACATCTATATAAGCATGTCCATAAGACCTTGCAAACATATACATCTGAGATACTAGATAAAGGTACTCAAATTCAGAAAAAAATATGTGTATGTTTGTGTATACACATACACAGAGATATTGGAAAAGTCACTTTTTTGGACTATAACTACTGGATCCCCCCAGATGGCATGGCCACTGACCATGCTGGCTAAAGGATCTAGGAGCTTTAGTTCTGTGGTCTTATTTTTCAAATGGAAGTGAGTTTCCATAGTAGTTTGCGACACAAGGGTCAGTTTATTCAAGCTGGAGAGTAGGATCCATATATGTGAGATCAATCTGAATTCTAGCCATTGTGTTTATCTCTTGGAAGAGTTTTGCATGCAGCATTCTACACTCAGGTTAAAGAGAGCCAGTTCAATATAGTATAGTATTTAAAGTGCTGACTTGGGAGATGCGGAAAAAGGTCTTTATTTGGCCATGAAATTCACTTGGATGATCTTGGAACAATCATTCTCTCAGTCTGATCTACCTCACAATTTGGGGGGGGGGG
>CM034706.1:180486383-180503602 GCA_020142125.1 Phrynosoma platyrhinos | reverse complement strand
CATCTGAGGTAGTGGACCAAGTCTAGGAAAGCTTATGCTACGACATCTTTTATTCAGTCTCAAAGGTGTTACAAGATCTTTTTGTTTTTTGTATAAGAATGATTATAACACTTTTCGGCCCTTACTCTTCAACCCACTTTTCTAGGTTCAGCAAGCGGCTCTTTCCCTGGGATTAATTCCCAAGGAGCACCCCCAATTTGGCAAAGTTGAAAATTACTGGAGTGTTTTGACTCTACCTGGAAATCCTGATCTGCAAGTCAAGTGCTTTGTGAGTGAAAAAGAGAAACAGGGCCAAGGAAACGGTGGAAACCAAGTGATCCTTGTTGATTTGTTGTTTTGTGTGCCTTCAGGTAATTTCCAAGTTAGGGCAACCCTATGGGGGGGGGTGTTTCTGGGGCTGATAGTGAGAGACTCGCCCAAGGTTTGCACAGCAGAGTGGAGAATCGAACCCTGATCTCCAATGCTCAAACCACTACATGCTCCCCATACCTTTCCTCTTATGAGTACAAAAATGTAAAATTCCTCCTCCTCTCAAAAGATAATAGCTTCAGAACAATCCTGTGCATGAGAATGGCATACATCACACCTTACCAAATGGTCTAGACAGGCCGTTGCCACCAAAACCTTTCTTTATTTAAAAACAGGCGACAGGAAAACTAACAGAGGAAGAATGAAAAGGTAAGGAAAAAGTTGTCTTGTGGTGCCTTTTAAGAGTAATCTGTTTTATTGTTCAGCATAAGCATTCATGATGAAGTACTGCCCAGGATGAGGGAGATGTAAATACATGCACACACTTAAAACCTGGCTCCCAAATGTACTACTTGGACATGCATTTTTTATTCTGGCTACACTGCAGGATCAAGAATCATGTGTACTGTTATAAGCTGCCTCTTATAAACACCAAAAAGACACCGTATTACAGAGATGGGAAAGATGCAAGCTGGAACTACCCATACAATCAGCTGACTTGAGTATCTTCTATTTGCACTATCTCAATTGAGTAAATTGTTAACTGAGGATGCAAGTAGAGGAAAGCCATGTTTGCATAAACATGGAGAGCTTTTCATGAATGGCCCAAGAAAAGTGGATATAAAAGGGTTTTTTTTTTCTTTTCTGAGGACATGAAGCACACATCCAGTTCATTGGATTGTAACAAAACAGACCCAAGAAGGTACTTTATGACACAATGTGCAAGGAAACAAACGTATTGGATTTACTGACACAAGATCCAGTGGTGGCAACAAGCTTTGATGTCTTTAGAGAAGGATGGGGTAAATTCATGATAGCATTACTGTTTATTGTTATGATGGCCACACTAATGTAGGAGCCACATAGGGACTGTGAAAGCCCCCAATCTCCACTATGGGGACTAATGGGGTTCCATTCCCTGTTACTCAGGATTCAGTTGCCTGCTGTTCCCATCCCTGCTTATGTTAGTGATCTCCAATGCAAGGGGGAATTGCAATAGGGGCCTTGTTTCTACCTATCACAAAAATGATGGTCGTTCACAGGGGAAGTGGGAGGGGAAACATCAGCCAGCTGCTCCCAAGTGATGGGAAATAGACAGACACACACACACACACCAATCGCAGTGATTCCTGCCTAGTAAGTGAGGATTTGGGAAGTTGCACTGGAATTCTGTATGTAGCACCATAACTATGGTGCTTATGCACAGGTAAATATCATATAGGATTCCAGCTAATATAAATACTGTATAAGGTTTGTGCGGCGTAGTGATGTAAGCGTTGGTCTATGACTCTGGAGATGAGGGTTTAAATCCCCACTCGGCCGTGAAATCCACTCAGTGACCCTGGCCAAGTCACACTCAGCCTCAGAGAATGACAACGGCAAACCCTCTCTGACGAAACGTGCCAGGAAAACCCTATGATAGGTTCCCCTTAGGGTCACCATAGGTCAAATACAACTTGAAGGCAAATTAGCCCACAAGGTTTGTGCAGATTTAACATACCTTATTTTCTGGCGTATAAGACTACTTTTTAACCTGCAAAATCTGGGGTTAAAGTGGGTATAAGGAGGTTCATGATAGGTTTGCCTTAGTGTCATCATCAGTTGGAAATGACTTGAAGGTGCACAGCAACAACAACAGTTTTGGAAGTCATACTCTTCCCAAACTCTATATTTTAACTGGAAAAGTGGGGGGTCGTCTTATATGCCCAGTCGTCTTATACGCCGGAAAATACGGTAATCGCTATTCATCCTGTTGACAAACAGAATGTGAGGTGAGAGGATGCTTGGAAACAAATTTAGGTAGTTCAGTCTTGCACATGCTGAGCATTAGAGGATGAGGAGTTAGCCAAATGGCTGGTGTGAAGGCAAATAGAACAGCCACCCGCTGATATGGTCAGTACATAAATAGGATGCACATAGGAAATCAGCAGGATAATTTATCTTACGATCAAAGTAAAGGTACCAAAAATATCAAGCAGGCAGGCCCATATACATGACTAACTGGAGTGGTAAGAGATCAGACTGCAGAGGTGCAACTGGATCATAGTAACACAGGTGAGGTACTGAATGCCATAGTGAAGTCATTCAAGGATAGTCTGCAGAGAAAAATATTAAGAAACCCAGAATACAACTTTCAATACTATGTTTTGGACTCTTTGTTCTAACCTGAAAACAACTGGAAATAAAAAAAAAACACCTTGATCTCCAGACTTCCCAGATTGTCCCTTTTCTACCAAAAGCAGTGATTTAAAATGGTTTCGCCTCCCCAACCATTTTTCAATTGCAAAGTGGTCTTCAGGATATTTCCAGGCTTTTAAAAAGTTTTTTGGCAATCTGTTTGGCCTCTAGACTCCTCCAGGGCTATAAAACTTGACATCATGCACACAAAAAGCTACCTACCTCTGATGCTGATGTACTACCATCAATATCCAGCAACATTCAGTATCCAGAGGTAGAAAAGTTGCTGTTATTTGATGGTATATGGACATTTTTTGTTACGTATTTGTTCATAGGAAAACACCAAGACAGATCTTTTTTTCCTCTTCAGTATAAATTAATTCTCTGAAGCTTAATGCCTTAACTGCAGTATATCAAACTAGCTCTGCTGGTATTTCTGCCTCATGCATTTATAGTGGGGCCATCAGTAATTAAGAGTTGCATGCAGCATGTCAAACAGATTGGCTATCTTATTCTTTATGAAAGGAGGTTTGTCATGATAACTCCAGTAAGCAAAATATAATGACAGAGAAGTTCAAATAACAACTTAAACAGAAGGGAAGAGTTCCCATTTCCACCTTTCTTGAGTTTATATCTGACAAGCATCTCAGGAAGAAAATGTGAAATTGTGTTTTGGCAAACAATATGATTGATTATATTTTGCCTTTCAGTGGCAAAACTGGGATACATATGAGAGAAAAATGCATTTAAAACAATATTACTATAACATCTTTTGGTACAGCTTCAATCACTTTTGCCATCAAAAACAGCAAAGGGGAGGGGATAAAAACAAAATGCTAAAATCCCTTAGTTGTTGTGTGCCTTCAAGTCAATTTTCACCTTAAGGTGAACCTATTGTAGGGTTTTCTTGGCAAGTTTCTTCAGAGGGCATGTACCATTACCATCCTCTGAGGTGGAGAGACTGAGTTTCCCAAGGTCACCCAGTGGGGTTTCATGACCAAGCCAGGATTCAAACCTTGGCCCAATGCTCAAACTACTACACCACGCTGTCCCTTAAAGTACAGTATCTTTATTAGGCCAAATAAAATGCCATGAAAGTATTCTAATTCTCTAGGACTCTTTGTCAGCTGACAAACTGCCTTTACAGACTGCTAGAAATAATGCAGATTGAGGCCACTAACTGTCCTGGCTCAGTGCTAGGGAATCATGAGATATTTTTTTTTCTGGGACATTGAGCCTTTTCTGTCAGAGAGCTCTGGTGCCACAATAAACTACAGTTCCCATGATTTCTTAGCACTGAGCCAGGACAGTTAAAGTGGCCTCAGGCTGCATTATTTCTGGCAGTCTATAAAGGCCCAAAGTCAAGCAAAGTCAAACAAATGTGTGTGGGGGGGGGAGTAGGGACCATATGGGGAAATTATGGCTGAGGTTTAAGCCATATAATCTGCATCTATACACAAGCATACAATAGAAAGTGAGAAGAGGGCACATGCATTCAAAATCTGAGACAGATTCATGTAGCTGACACTTTCTCTTATGGGCTTCTGGAAGAAAAAAACAGTAGCCACTCAAGACTTTACCTTGTTTTATGAGAATAAAAACCCAACTGTTCTCAGAACCATGCTCCACTGAAGTTAAGTCAGATCTGAACTACCGCAAAGGGCATATGGGGGTGGGAAGGAGTATAATTGGAGAAGAGGTGTCAGTATGACTTTAACATCAAATCAGCCCAACTCCTTGCAAACCTTTTTAACAGCTGGCATTATTACATGAGCTGAAGAGCTTCAAAGGTTGCACACAGTCATGCCATTTGAAATGACATAATAAAGGAATTATTCTTAAAGGGAAAGCAGTCCCCCCCCCCCCCCCCATGGCAAACACAACTCCTTTTTGTGTGTATGATTCAGCAGAATACCCGCCTTAAGCAATATTTAGTAAGAAAATCAGATCATTTAACACTGTAACATATGTGTAGGCCTAACTGTAGGGAAAGATGATTTTACGCGCCCCCAACCAATTCGTCTGGCTGCAAGGTTTTTGCTAATTAGTCGCATTTCAACTTGAACCAAAGTGGCATCCAAAGTCCTTTTCATACTCCTTCAGTCCCTAGATATGAATGTTGTCTATGTTCTAATAATTCCACTACAACTGCATGTGTGGTCAAAGATAAACACCTGACAGATGCTCCATCTGGTATAGGGAGACCCCTAGCAACTACACGTCCTAGTTCAGAAAGCTGAGTAGGCTTACAACTTGCACTTCAGTTCTCCAATCAGTTATTTCTGTCCAATTAATTTAGGTAACTGGAAGCAGCCAATAAGCCAAAATAAATGGATTATTTTATCCTCAAATAAATAGACAAAATATTTAAAAGTAAATATACTCAGCTATACATACAGTAACTACAACATCGAGTGGACCTTTTTGTTTTGTTTTGAGAAAATTCATGTAAGTATTTAGGATGATATCCATTTGGTGTCCTTCCATTGGTGGAAAGCACCCATCATTGAAACAAGGAGACAGCAACACACACACACACACACACACACGAACTGCTTTGAAGGACCAGGGGACTTTTCAGAACAGTGTGAGACAAAGCACAGTGGGAAATTCCTCCCTTCTCAATTCCACTTCTGGAATATCTTCTTCAGTAAGGAATACCAATTGGCTATCTTCTTGAAGTGTGTTAAAATGTAGCTCCCTCCATAGTACTAGTACTCCTAGTACTACAAACCTGCATGGGCTCAAGAGAAGCACCTATAGTAGTACCCCTCTTTACTTGTGGTCATTCATATAGGAACACAAGATGGTACACATAGTGACAGAAAACTGTTGCACATCCAGATATTTTTGAGTACAGGTCCCATGATGCCTTAAACTTGACTGAGGCTTCTAGGAATTAAAATCCAATACATCTGGAGAACTAAAAATTCCTCAACTATGGCATACAAGAATGACAAGATTTTATTGTCTTCCTACTCTCTTAGTAATGTTTTATACATGAAAATGAAGATAACAACCAACAATGGTATGTTACCAACCTTTAACTGTAATTAGACCAATGAAGTGACTAACCTGATCTGATGTCCAGTTCATAAACAGAGTACATAGGAAGAGTTGGGAATCTGTGGCTCTCCAGATCCCCCATTCAGTCCCAGCCAGTATGGGCAGTCATCAGGGATGAGAGAAAGTATGGCTTAACAACATTTGGAAGGTTTTATGTGTGCATTATCCCAACATTTGGCATGGGCTAGGTAGGAATTCTCACATGAGCTAGGTAGGAATTCTGCCTGCAATCCCAAAGTCTAGGTGAGAATCTCTGATTCACTGGCAGATGCCAAAAGAGAACAGTGGCTGGTTTGTTGATCTACAGGTGTGTCAACCTCATCAGAGTTTTCTGAGCAGAATATGAGAGAAAGACACTGTCCAGATGCAGGAGGACAGATAGCTTTTACAAGATCCAAAGAGCAACAAACAGCATTGTCATTAGGTCAAGCAAAAACGATATGAAAACTGATCATTGCAAATTTCAAATATTTATCTTACCTAAATCAGTTGAACACATCAGTTGTAAGTTATATCTAAATCATATTTTGTGTAGTACAAATGTGATACATAAAGACTGGTCAGCATTTGTATGGTTAAACAAGTGCATCAGCAGTAATTCGTCACACAAGAAGCACTATCTTTCCCAAAGCACCTTGGTTGTGAATTATGTCTTTGTGTGCTTCTGCCACCTTTTCCAGTGGATATTCACGGCCTATGACTGGTTTCAGCCAGCCAGCTTCTATGCCTGCAAGAGCAGCTGCTGCACATTCACGAATCTCCTCCTAAACAAAGTAAACAAAATTTTAAGTTGAGCATTTAAGAAAAAGATTAAGCTTCTTTCAAGGATGAATCTGCCAGGAGTTCAGTTTCCAAATACAGTCAGCCCTCTACTTTCGCAGCTTCAACATGCATGGATTCGACTATTCGTGATTGTCCCTATGCACATGCTACTACTCCTCCCTTCCCCTGTGCATGGGGGGGGGGGGAGAGGAAAATGTGTGCATGCTCCTCCTTCCCTCTCATGCTTTAGCCAGTTTCTAAAGCATAGTTGGGGGTGGGGGAAAGCTGGAGAGCATGTGCACACGCTCCTCTTCTCTCTCCCATGCTATAGCTGGCTGAGGAAGCTTCCCTTAACCGGCTAAAGCATTGGGGAATGGGGTGTGCGCATGTAGGGAAGGAACAGGAGCATGCACACATCCCTCCTGCCTTCCCCAACTTATTTGCGGTTTTGTCCACTTTCATGGGGGTCTTGCACCCCTAACCCCCATTAATGTGGAGGGCCAACTGTACATGCATTGCATGGAGACAATCACAGATTTTATCCTTTGCATCTCAAGGTAGTGCTATATAGGTAGATTCTGCCTGAAATCCCAAAGAAGAGGTGAGATTCATGCAGCCTCCAAAGCAGATGCCAAGGCCAGTTTTTTAGCTCCCAAGAACTCCGCCAAGCCCACTTTTTCAAACAATCACAACCTCCTTCAACCTAAAGAATGGGAGAACTATAAGAATGGGAGAACTGTATCTGTTAAGGTCAGATCTTCTTCTGAAAAAAATGCATGATCCTCCACAGATCTTGCTCTGGCAGAAACTCTTTTAAACACAGGTTTCCTTTACGGGAGCTTGTCTGGCCCTCAAAAAATGAGCTCCAGAATTTCCTCCACACTAGAAAGCTACTGGCAGTTGGCATCAGCAATACTGAGTCAGATAGAAGACTAAACTAGCCTGGTTTACTGCAAGGTAACTTCCTATCTCCTATTCTATTTTATGCAGCAGGAAAAAAGTGAGCTTTACAGCCAGAACTCTCCTTGAGCTATCAAGATTTTCATGCCCTACCTATCTACCAAAGCCTACAAATCCATTAAGATCCATTCCTAAGGTTTGGGGGTAGACATGGATGTGGTACAGAGAGCTGGAAATCAGCAGATTCCTCTATACCATAGATAGGCTACACATGTCTCAGAACATGGAGATGCAGTTTTCCCACTGTTACTGGCAGCAGTGGAACAATGTTTTTGCTGGTGATTACTAGGGAAGACAAAAAAAAAAAAAACAAACACCTCCCAACAGTCTCCACATGGTACTATTCAAAGAATTAGTCATATTTATCTCTTTAAGCATTAAGAAACATAAAGGAATTCAGGCGCCCCTTTGAAACCAAACCAAGAAATTTCTACCATAAGCTTTTGTGGTCCATGTCATAAGATGCAACTGGCAATATTTACTATACCTAGCACAAGACCAATACCTAAAAAATGCAAATTATATCTGATGAAATGGACTTTGTCTCTGAATGCTTATGTTAGAAATTACTTCTTACTAGTTAGTCTCTAAGGATTCCTTTAGGTCTTTTTAAATCTCCACAGTGAATGCTGTTTCTACTGCTAACAGCAATCTCACTGGAGATGCAGAGTGGGGCTGTGAGAAAGGTTCTGCCTCCCCACATTAACAATCATATGCACTAGAACACTCTGCCCATGTTGCCCAGCTAACCAATGAAGCTGCAGGGGAAAAGCGAGAATACACTTGGAGAAGCCAGGGGTCACATGTGACCTGCAGACCATGTTCCTCATATCTAAATGCATGAACAAGAAAGGTTAAACATTTGCTACACATAGCATCAAGACCAATGTCTAAAATATTAATACTATCATAAACATTGTTTCAATGGCCAGTAAAAATCTCCTGGGAAGACAGCAAATGGATTCAAAAGAATTTATGTACAGTCCTCCTAGCTGTGGCACAGTCATTGTGTATGGGTGTGGAAAAGACAGAAGGTGTTGTTTAAAGAAACCTCCCAAACTTTACATGTTTAGAACTGCATAGAAAATAAACATTACAAAAAGGGATCTTGCAGCACCTTTGAGACTAACTGAGGGGGGTTGCAGACTGCCAGAAATAGTGCAAATTGAGTCCACTTTTAGGGTTAGGGTTAGAGTTAGGGAATCATGGGAACTGTATTTTATTGTGGCACCAGAGCTCTCTGACAGAGAAGGCTCAATGTCTAAGAAAATAAACAATTCCCATGATTCCCTAGCACTAACCCTAACCCTAAAAGTGGACTCAATTTGCACTATTTCTAGCAGTCTGCAACCCCTATGAAAGATAGACATTGGTAGCATGAGCTTTCGTAGATTTCAGTCTACTTCATCAGATGCATTTGAGCTCATGCTCATCTTTCAGTTATTCTCAAAGGTGCTGCAAGATCCCTTTGCATGCTGATTTTCCAGACTAATACGGCTATATCTTTGAATACTACAAAAAGAGTATATCAGTTCATCTAAATGAAATATGTAAACACATTACATGGTTATTTATTATTATTAAAATATTAATGTCCTGCCCTCGATCATGAGGATGCATACAATTAAAACTGTATACACAGTTTAAAACATTTCCATATAAAAACAGAACAATTTAAATAGGACAAAAAACATAGGCTGGAATCCTGTTTGGCATCTATGAATGCATAGCTTAGAGATAAGCACTCACAACTGTTTTGTATTTATGATCCCTACAAACCCTGTAGTTTAGGGGCTTCATGTAAACTGTGAAAGTCTTCCAATCGCCATTTACTGGGAGCAGCTGCTACAATTACTGGGGGTCTATATCCCCATCACCTGGAAAGCAGCTGACTGAGGATCCTCCCCCCAGGTAAGCAATCTCTGATACAAGGGGTATTTGCAACTGAGGTTCTGCTTCTCCTTGTTGCACTAGAGATCATTCATGGGAAAGGATGGGACCAGGTGCTTCCTGACTGACAGGGAACAGCCCCCTGTCAGTCACATTAGCTGATTCCCAGTATGTGATGATTGGGGAGGGGGGGGATAAGGATAGGGTTTACTGTGTAGCACTGTAAATATGGTATTTATGCAAATGTAAAATCTACAAGAAGATTCCAGCCACTGCCATATTAAATAAATCATGAGATTAAAACAGCAGAAAGGTTGTTGTTATTTTTACCTGAGATGCAGAGAATAAAGCAACCCCTCTGATACTTGTTTCTTTAGCCATAGTTTCCCTAGGATTTATCTCAATCGTTCCTCGACAACCCACAATCTGTCATAAGAAGGATGGCAAGCATGAGATTCTGAATGCCTTAAGTTTACAGCAAGATTCTTATTAAGAATGTGAAGTAAATGCTTACCATCACTCTCCCTCTATTTGACAGCAGTTTCAAGTCATTGGCAAGGTTGACATTAGCCAACATCTCCACTATCATATCTATATTATGGTGAGCAGCCACATTCTAAATGATAAATAAATTACTTGTTCAGCATCACAACACTTGGGAAATTGAGAAGATTTTGTAATTCAAAATGTTTTATACTTGTTATCTTCACCGTCTGTATCTTTCTTTTAATCAGCTTACAAACAACATACAACAAAATACAATATCTCAGTGTCATTATCAAAAAGGCTCCAGTTCAAGTCTTCCCCGTAAAAGGTGGCATAAGGGCATATTGGGCACAGAGAAACTCTGATTTTCACTGGTTGGTAGCCGCAGGTGTATCACATTATAAGATGGTACAATCCCAGAATTAACTGCTCACAGTAAAAGTCCAAGGAAAAATCCATCTGGTCCAGCTGCTTTCTAGAAGAAGAACAGCAGCTGGAAATTTGCTACCTAAAAACAGTAATAATTCTCAGCTAAAAATGCCTTGCAACTTCAGAAATTAGAGTAAACACAATGCCCTATGGCAGCAACTAGAGGAAAAAGTGTCTGCTGGGTGAGTTGTAACACTTCCATACAACACTATGAGTGAAAGAAATCCAGCTGGATATAAATTCCATAACAAACTCTTCACTTTGTTCTGCCATTATCAAACTGAGCTTCCTACCCACTTCCCTTCCCTTCTGTCTCTTACCCTTTAAGTTAGGGAAGTTACTGGCAGGGCTTGCTCTCATTTTTAATGAATGCATTGGCTTGCAATTAAATGGGGATGATATCTGTCCAAAAACCAAAATAAAACTGAAAAATTCAGAAAACTGTCACACTTCATGGGACATATTAAATGAAGAATCACAAATACAATTTTAAAGCTACAATGTTACACCCATTTTCTTTAAAACAAGGCTCGCTGAATTCAGTGGGACTATGAAAAAAGATGCACCGGATCAATTCTGAAGTTGCAATCCAAATTTACCTATCTGAAAGTAGGACTCTTGAATTAAGAGAATAGACATACATAGGACTGTGCTCAAATTACCTTAAGATGAGTCAAATAACCCTCTCTCCTGTGATTAAATACAAGATGGGCTCCATTTTTCGTAATTAGATCCATTCCCTCCTCAGTTCCAGCTGTGCCCAAGACCTTCAAGCCATAAGCTCTTGCAGTTTGGCAGACTGCTATTCCAACCTAAGAAAGTAAAGGGAGAGAAAGAGAGATGTACTCAACAAACAATGTGTTGAAATTTGTAATAGGGATTTGTTAAAATAGTATGGTTGTCTCCCAATATTATCCTGACAACATGTTTTTTTTTTGTTTGTTTTTTTTGCTGAGTCCTTCTGAATAAAATGTTTCCAGTAACTACAGCAGCAGGCCCTTGATAATTTCCAATGGGGTTAGTCTATTGCAGCAAAAACAACAGTTTCATGGGACGTATAAGATTAACAAATGTATTTGGCATAGGTTTTTGTGGACTGCAGGCCAATTGTATGACATATCTGACACGGAGTGCAATCCATAAAGGCTTGTCAGGCTTCAAGATACTGCAAAATATTTTGTTGTCCTCATCAACTATCACTGAGTCTGTGTTTTGAAAGTTACTGTTACTTGATACATCTACACAAAACAATATACTATTTCTCTCAGTCACTGTGTAAACAACATCTCTGAAACAAAATCAGGGAAATAAATAATTAATTCAACCAAGTGTACATACTTGTTTCTCCTTCAAAGAGAAAATTTACTATCAGCTGAATTACCATATACAGTCGTCCCTATGGATTCGCTGACTTCCCATTTGCGGTTTTGAATTTTCACGGACAGGAAGCCAAGAGGGACAAAATGGTGCATGTGCGGGAGCATGCTGCCGTTATTTTTAACGGGGCTCAAATA
Organism: Phrynosoma platyrhinos; assembly: GCA_020142125.1. Taxonomy (NCBI): domain Eukaryota; kingdom Metazoa; phylum Chordata; class Lepidosauria; order Squamata; family Phrynosomatidae; genus Phrynosoma; species Phrynosoma platyrhinos. The sequence continues at coordinate 180,491,849 of CM034706.1, read as the reverse complement.
TTTGCAGTTTTCCATTCTTGTCGGGGTCCAGAATGGATCCCCTGCGAATTGGGAGGGGCGACCATACATCCATCCAGTCTTCAAATTTCCAAGGCAAAAATTATTAGAAACTTCTCATAAACCTGACTTGAAGCCATGCTTGGAACTACACTTTGAAAATGGGAAGTGCTTTCCCAAGGGACTGTGGTCTAACCTGATCACAACCACCTGTTGTGGGCCTTCATCCATTACAGAATGCTATAAGAAGCACTTACATGCTTCTCACATGGGCCCTATTATAATAAAGTGCACAGCCAGCAATAGATACAAAGGAAATCTACTGGGAAAGTAGGCTAGTTGGATAAGCTCAGATGAATCCTCCTTAAGAGAAAGCAGGATTTAACAGTCAATTATAGTAGAGATGGACAGTCTTTGGTCCTCCAATGTTTCAAAGTGTATTTCCTACAATTCTTTATTACTGGGATGGTGGTGCTGGTGGGATAGGTAAGCAAAAGGATTCCACTCCAAGCTACCAAAACCACAAAGAAAAACAAATTCTGGCCAATAAGTTCTCATATATTCCATAACTATAAAAGGCCCTATGAAGAGGTTTAGTAACTTAAACACCTTGAACAGTATCTCAAAAAAGATGTAGCTACTGCACTGGGCCATGATTACAAGTACAGAAAAGGAACAATCATCCTTACCCAGTATTGTACTTTTAACCTTGGACATTTTCAAGAACAACTTTGATCCAGCTTTTAACATCCTTAAAACTGTGAATGTGTTATGATTAGATGAAACCATCAAGTCCCAAAGAACATATGACTTTTCCAGCTACAAAGTTAAAGCATTCCAATCAGAGAATGCTGGTTAGCCAGAAAGTGCTGGTTATACCTTATAACCAAAGTGGGCAATCTCTTAAGGTCTGGAAACCATTTTTGCCCTACTCCAGACTAACAAGCTATACAAACTCCCTCCATCAGGTGGGAAGGAACACTTGCAAAATAGTAAATCAGATGGTCACTTCTGGTTTCTAAAAAAATGTTTTTTTGTCTTAAAATGGGCCTGGACAGGCAATTATATTTAAAAAGAATACACAACTTCAGAGATGTTAACACATATTCTAGAGAACTAAATTCCCATTTCTGCCTTACAATTGTTCATAATACGTACCCCTCCACTTGCTCCATGGACTAGCACAGTTTCTCCTGCTTTAGCAGAACCTCTGGAAAATACACAAGAATATTTTCAATGCGGAAAATGTTGATTGCATCATATTATGTAGTTAACAATGTTTTAGTTGTATAATTTAAAAAATGTAATCAATCAAGATTACATTTACCATATATACTCAACTATAAGTCGACCTCACATATATGTCAAGGGCAGATTTTGGGACCAAAATAATGGATTTTGATATGACCTGTGGATAAGTCAAGGGGAAAACTTAGAGACATGTAACAAAGGATGTAAAAAACGAAGCAAAGGGAAACAATGAATGCCAAAGAACAAAATTCCAGCAGGCATAACTGTTTGTGCTCATACTAAAGGTTGGATGGATAAGAGAGCAGAGTGTGGTCAGTGCTTCCATGACAGATTACACTCTTGCCTTTCACCAGATGTTTCCTTTTTTAAAAAAATAAGAGTTAAAATACAGTACTTACATTGAGCCATGGACAAGTCGACTCAGGTTTTTGGGTCAATTTTTAAACCTAAATTTTTAGATTTATACATGAGTATATACAGTAATAATTTATATCTATTCATAATTACAGAACTATCCCACTAAGTATGCAATGAGACTGTATCATTAGTAAGGAAAAGAATTAACCATATTATGCATCAGCATTCTGTAATCTGTCACCTTTCAGAATGATAGAGTACATCTCCCATCACCATGAGCTGGCATTGTTATGCACTATGATAAAGTTGTATTAACAGCCTGCTAAAGTGCTGCTGATGGAACAAGCTGAGTAAAAGCTTTTAGACAATCCACAAATATTATCTTTTTTCTTAGGCATAAAACAAAAGAATTGGGCAGGAGAGTGCCACACAATGCCCACATATTTTGGTTCATAAAGATTAATTAATAAGATAAATATGTGACCTCAGGAAACACAAAGAAAAGGAGAAATATTGAGTAAATAAAATGCTCAAAAACAATTTTAGGATGACATCCTCATTTTAAAACAAATTATGGTATACGGTACATTATGGACTTCCAGTTGTAGCACCTTGCTTGAAGTCCAGTTTATCAGACATGGAAAAGACTATGCCAACTGATACCCCAATATATTCAGCTTAACCAACAGAAACAGTTTAAAGGTGGTTTAGGGCCTTTGCAGACTGCCAGAAATAGTGCAAATTGAGTCCACTTTAAGGGTTAGAGTTAGTGCTAGGGAATCATGGGAATTGTTTTTTTTTTTTCCCTTGAGACATTGAGCCTTCTCTGTGAGAGAGCTCTGGTGCCACAATAAAATACAGTTTCCATGATTCCCTAACCCTAACCCTAACCCTTAAAGTGGACTTAATTTGCACTATTTCTAGCAGTCTTCAAAGGCCTTAAGAAAGGAAAAAAACCCTATCTGGTAGGAGATAAGAAATGCACAAAGTTTGTGCCCAAATGTTTTCTGCAATTTGTATATTAAAAAACAAATCAGCTAAGCAAAACCTAATTCTGGATGAAACAAATACAAAATGACAACAGAAGATATATACTAGACAACTGCCTAATTAATACTGTAAGGTGTACATGTCTAGGTGCTCCTCAAATATCAGGACCGTGCACAAAATCTTAAATGTGGCCATCACAAATTTGTGGTCTTGGTTCCATTCATTGTGCTAGTAGAAATGAGACCACAGAAATACACTTCTCCATTTGCTTCTTTTCCCAGCAGCCTCCAGAAATTACAGGCACTAGGTCAGAGGATTCTCCTGAATGGATTGTACATTTGGGATGGAAAGGAAGAAGGGGTGAGGCAGGTCCACCTGCTGGTGAAATGACAGCACTGGCTGCAGCACAATGAAAAGCCAAACAAACCATATGTTGAAGACCTTGACAACATAATATTGTATGCTGGAGCTCATACACAGAAGCTCACTTTTAGGGCCCTTCTTGTTTTCATTATCTATATAACAATCTAAGGAACAGGAAAGCAAGTTATACTATGTTTCTCCTTCTCTAATCAAGACAAAGCTTCTCCCAACTGCTTCTATCCTTAGGACATGTGACTATAATTTTCCCTAGTACGAAATTATCTTTAGTGGCAATAATGAATCAAAGGTAACAAACCATCTGAAACTGGGATGTACCTGCCCCCAGACTAATCAAAGTATCCAAGATTTCTGCACCTTTCAGGACATTTGTGTGTTTAGTAGAAAGCATTAAGAGTATGTATTTTAACTGCTCCAAAGCTGTCTTAGAAGGATATCTTACTTTTGAAACAGAGCATGGTATGCAGTAAAATATGGAATTCCAATTGCAGCACCTTGCTTGAAGTTCAATTTATCAGACAAGTGAAACACTGAGTCAACTGATGCAACAGTATAGTCAGCATAACCTCCAGAAACAGTATCATGGGTAAAAACCCTGTCTCCTTTCTGGTAGAAGAAAACAAACGCACAAAAGTGAAACATTGTGCCAAAATGTTTTCTGCAATTTGTGTGAAAATGATCTGGCAAGTTCATAAGAAATAAACAAAGCTGATATGTAGGTGAAACAACCATGACAAGAAGCATTATGCCAGTCGTTCACTGGATCTATAATGTAATGTAGCTATATCAAGTAATGCTGAGAAAAGCAGGATAATGGCAGATCAAAATGCAACTTTCCAAAGCCCAGAATTTCATACAGTACTTATAGGAAACATCCAAAGCAATTCCTGGTGTCTGAAAAGTGTCCTACTTTTGCTACTTTCACAACACAGATACTAAGCACAAAACCATAACATTAGTTTTAGTTCTACAACTATGGAGGAGAATTTCCCCCTTTTTCCCCAGTGGCCTCCAAAAATGTTGCAGAGTTGAGGAACTTTTCTGAATGGGTGGCAAAAGGGGATGAGAAAAAAGAGGGCATCCTTGAAGATTGCATGTAGCACCCTTCCCATTAGTGGAATGACACTGTTGGGTACAACCCAATGAAAATACGGGACCTTTATAACATGATGGTACATGTTCAGGACCTTCAAAACACGGAGGTGCAATTGGAACTCCCACACTGAATTTCACTTGTGAGGAGTTAATTTTCATTATCTACATGGCTTTGTTGTAGCAGTTGCTGTTAATCATACAAAAATAAAGGGAAGTCTCTCTCAACAGTTTCTAAAATTAAGGCAAGTCATTACATATAACTAATATTTAACTAATCGTTAGGAAATGCCAGACAGCACTTCCAGTGGTAGTATTGCATCAGAGATAATAAGTGAACAACGTACCACAATGTGGACTTTGGATACATAAAGTTTAAATACCTACCAAAACTAAAACAATAGCTTTAATGTTAAAAGTTTAAATAATTTTTAAAATAAAATGTATTTACACTTCAAAAAATTTAAGTACCCAAGACTATATTATCATATTCTGCCTGTTTAATGAAGCACTAAGTACAAGGTGCAACAATGAATTAATTTTACATAGATAATCATAGACAGGATTACAGGACATCAGAATTGCTGGGAGGTGAAACCCATATCTCAGGAAAAGAAAGATTGTTCTTTAACTACAAGTAACCCATTCTGGTTACTAGGTCTGAAATTATATTATGAAAGAAATTTTAAAATAAGCAAATAGTTTAAAATCAAGTACCTTGAAAGAAGCTACATTTTCCCCAACTCCTACTACTACCCCAGATACATCTAAACCAGGTGTGTATGGCAAAGCAGGTTTTCTTGTGTAAATTCCAGAACGAATATAGGTGTCCACTGGGTTAACGCCACATGCATGAACTTTAATGAGAACCTGCAGAATAAAATGGCATTTGATGAACAGTTAGACCTAGAATAATGGGAATATATTTATTTATGCACCTCATATTTTCCCTCCAGCAAAAAATTAAGCACTTTTAAAAAATCCATAGGCTTTCCTGGGGTTTGGAATCCAGCTTTATTTATTCTAGATTATATTGCTGTTTTCCCATTTAGTTGCCTCAATTTTATTCACGATAATATGTTGGTTTTCAAGTGATGTATGCTGCACCCACACTGCAGAAGTAATCCAGTTTAACCCATTGTACTTGCCATGGCTCAATGCTATGAAATGGTAGGATTTGTAGTTTGTTGTGACACCAGAGCTCTCTGACAGAGAAGGCTAAATCTCTCACAAAACTACAGTTCCTAGAATTCCATAGCACTGAGCCATGGTAGTTAAAATGGTGTCATTATTTCTGCAGTGCAGACGCAGCCATAGTTATTCTGTTTTTTCCAAGGTACCGTATTTTCCGGCGTATAAGACAACCCAGTGTATAAGACGACCCCCCATTTTTCCAGT
>CM034706.1:180445875-180457558 GCA_020142125.1 Phrynosoma platyrhinos | reverse complement strand
AGTTTGGGAACCATTGATTAGAGGTATTGCTGCATTGAAGCCTTGTGAGGACCCTATCCTCTGGTATTTCCTCTTCCTCAGTTTTGGGAATTTCTAGTGTGTTTTTTTAATGGGAATATAGGAATTCGTGAAGCATTCTGTGCTGGGTTTAGCGTCTGCAGCGACTGGTAAAACTGTAATTGCCCCCCCTCCCCTTCTAGGCTACCACGGGCTTTGAGATACAAAAGCGAAATTGTACCTGGCTTATGGTGACTCATCAAATTTGTACAGTAGAAGACGTGGTAAGTGTGAATTACTCTTTACATGTAGTGGAAAAATTATTGTTTAGTTCATTTGTATACTTTCAATAATTCCAAAACTCAGCAGAGTTAGACTTGTCATGGGGAATGATGGTGGTGGTGGCAAAAGAGGTTTTGTGGAAACTGTGTGGTGAACGCTTTTGAAAGGAATTAAAGCTTCCTTGGCAAGAAATTGTAGCTACTTCCAATATCTACCAGGTGAGGGCAGGCTCTGGGTTGCTAATAGGAAAAAATGCAATAAAATGTAGTATGACAGTCACAGATTTTTAAAATTCGCCTAATAGATCTATTACGCTGAAAATATGAGAACTTTTATTATCTCTTAATTTCTTTGCTTTAGTGCCCCCTCCCCACTGATTTTATTTCATTGTTGTTGCGTATATTCTTGCATTGTGGAAGTGTTCTATGTTTAAATTACTCAAGTTCTTTAAATAAAAATGATTTTATGTTTGGTTCACAAATAGAAAAACAAGTGTTTTATATATATTAAGTCCAAAACACACTGCAGGAATAACCCAGATTGAGACTGCTTTAATTGCCATGGTTCAATGCTAGGGAATTCTGGAAACTAGTTTTGTGAGACATTAAACCTTCTCTATCAGAGAACTCTGCTGCCACAACAAACTACTCCCAGGATTCTCTAGCACTGTGCCAGGGTAGTTAAAGCAGTCTCAAACTGGATTATTTCTGCAGTGTGTTTTGGATCTCAGTGGTTGTGTTATAAAGCCACTGGAAGAGGTTTTGAATAATGTGCATTAGCATTATACTGTCATACAAAAATGTAATTGTTCCCTGATTAATACAGGATTTCTGAAGGATTCTATTCTTATGACAGCCAGTGTGGAATAGTGGTTTGAGCTGTTGGACTACAACCCTGGATACCAGGGTTCAATTCCCGATTCAGCCATGGAAACCCACTGGGTGACATTGGGCACGTCACACACTCTCAGCCCCAGAAAACACTGTAATAGGGTTGCCTTAGGATCAATGTAAATCATAAACTACTTGAAAGCACACTGCAACACAACCAATCCTATATATCTATAGATAGAATATTTCATATCTGTACAAATGGTTACACACACACACACACACACATATGCATACATACACAATTTATCTGATTCCCCCCCACCAGACCAGATGGCAAGACTCTATTTTGTTTTAATGAAAAATTGATATTTTTCAAATCTGAAAAAGGACTTGGGTTAACCTCACCAGTATATAATTGCATTTCCAAAGTTATGCTTTCATAATTATTGATTGAGAGCCTGCTCTTCATCCACTGGGAATTGGGCAGTTAGCTTTCATGGAAGAAGGGCTGTGGTGTGCGTTTTGAAGCTATAATAGGAAATTACTTTCTGTATTTTAATATTAAAGCTGAGTCCTTTGCAGGAAATTAGTGATTTAGATGGTATAAGGTAACAATAATCTTCAATCACAACACATATTTCAAATCCATATTTTGAAGAAACATGGTATGTACGTCTCTGTAGACTTAGGCCACAGGCCAAAGAAGCTATAAATATGTGCGGAGGAAGAAAAAGCCAGAGTTTTCTTTGAAGTATTTGCCATAGCAGCTCTGATATCAAAAAGTTGCTTTTTAAACTGTTTTGTTTCTTGAAGCGGGTCTCTTTTTCTTTTGACATTATGGCTGGGATAAATATGTGAAAAAATTTTTTCCTGCATCTGGGGTTTCTACCCCTTCTCCCCTATATATTTTTGGATCAGTGCCTCAGAGTGATGAATACAATCACTATATTTTCTATATGTCCTTTCCCTGGGATAAAAGGGATGAAAGCTGAAAAACACATATGCCACAAGATGTATGAGGATCCTGTAATTAAAATAAATTTCCAAATATGCTGGCACCCTCACAGTAACAATATTTTGTCTGGAACAATGCTCAGAAGCATACATTAATCAATCATAAGTTTGTTACATTTATTTTAAGAGGCTAATAAAGAGTTTCATGGGTTGATACTTCAAAAAATCCATTCTGAATTATAGCCTTAGAACTTAATGAAGAAGCATGAAGAAAGAAGTTTGACTATACCATACACTGTGGTATCTGGCTATTTTCTTTTAAAATGATTGAATATAACCATTTGGTGTTTGAGACATAGATATTCTAAGTGATTTAATGTACTTGAAAGTATGGTGTTTCATAGTTTCTTGGAAGCTATTTTTGTAGGCTAATTAAAAAATAGTCTCGGTCTGCAGTGCAAAAAGCATGTTTACTCAAAGGCAGGTCCCACTGAGTTCAGTTTTATGTCTAGTCAATTGATGCTAGTACTGTGCAGGACTGCAGCCTGGGTTCTTTTCTTTTAGTATCTTATTATTCATACAAATATTACATAGTATTACTGAATAAGATTGCAGTCTTAACACTTGCTGAAGAGAAGCTGAGATTAGCTATGGTAGGATGCATTTGGGAAATCATCCAACATTATGCCCTATTCATCCCCCCAAAGCCAAAATCCCAGGTGTCCCCTTGAAAGACCCTGTGTATGTAGAGCTGGACTAGATTAGGGTGTTCATGGGTCATAATATTGATGGCCTGGAATACTCTGGATCCAACCCATCCCCATTGTAGCATGCTGTGGGATCAAGTCCCATAACTACACCTGCTGACATAGTTAAATTTCTTCCCATTGTTTCCAGTAGGACTGAAAAGTGGTGGGTGGTGGTCTGTCTTAAACAGTGACCAAACAAACAAGCTACTACTTCCTGCCCTGGCTCAACAGAACTGTGAAAGTGGTGGATTTCCTGCTATTTAATTCCTGCAACAACTGTGGAATGATAGCACTTATCTCCCATGCTCAAAATTTTGCAACAGGGGTAGGCAACCCAAGGCCTGGGGGCCGCATGCGGCCCCTGAGGCCTTTGGACCAGCCCCAGGCCAGTCTTACCGCCGCCATGATAATATTGATTATTGTTGTTATTACTTGTTCTTAGGGTTTTCTTGTCAAAATCTCCACAGGGGTTTTGCCATGACTTTTCTGGGGCTGAGAGAGTGTGCATGCATATTTTTAATTATTTTTGAAAATTATTTTTACATTTATTTATTTATTTATTTATTTATTTATTTATTTATTTTTGGTGCTTTGGCCCCCCAATTGTCTGAGGGACAGCAACCCGGCCCCTGGCTCAAAAAGGTTGCCTACCCCTGTTCTGCAACATAGGCTACAACCATACATGGAAAGAAAAATCCCACAGGTTCAAGCAGGGTTCAGGAAATGAAGGCACCAGGGATCACATTGCAAACATATGATGGCTAAGGGAGCGCACCAAGGAATTCCAAAAGAAAATCAGCATGTGCTTTATAGACTATAGCAATGCTTTTGACTGACTAGATCATGAAAGGCTATAGAACGCCCTTAAAGACATCAGGACAAGGGGCTACTGTCAGAACAGAACATGGAGAAACAGAATAGTTCCCAGTTGGCAAAGGGGTCAGACAAGGCTGCATCCTATCACCCTATCTATTATTCTTATATGCAGGACATATTGTAAGGAAAGCAGGCTTGGACATGGAAGAGGGAGGAGTGAAAATAGGAGGAAGAAATATCAACAATCTGAGATATGCTAATGACACCATAATACTAGCACACCTGGAACACCTACTAAGGAAGATCAAAGTAGAAAGTGCAAAGGCAGGCTTAATGCTGAACATAAAGAAAACAAGAATAATGACCACAGGGAACTTAGACACATTCAAACTAGAAAATGAGGAAATAGAAATAGCAAAAGAATTCCATGCCTGCGATCAAACATTGATTGGAATGGGGACTGCTGGCAGAAATTCAGAAGAAGATTAAGAATGAGGAGGGTGGCTATGAAAGAACTAGAAAAGATTCTAAAATGCAAAGATACACAACTCAGCACAAAAGTTAGAATCATATAGGCCATTGTATTCCCTATTACCATGTATAGATGTGAGAACTGGACAGTTAAGAAAGATGATAGGAAGAAAATCAACGCATGTGAGATAATGTGGTGTTGGAGAAGAGTGCTGAGGATCCCATGGACAGCCAAACGGTCAAAGAAGTAGGTCCTAGGGCAGATCAAGCCAGAAATATCTCTAGAAGTCATGATGACAAAACTTAGACTGTCATAATTTAGACACATCATGCGAAGGCATGAATCGTTGGAAAAGACAATAATGTTAGGAAAGGTGGAGGGAAGTAGAAAGAGAGGAAGGCCATATGGTAGATGGATGGTCTTTATTGAAGAGACCGTGAATATGAGTTTGCAGGAGCTGGGCAGAGCAGTAGAGGACAGGGGGCCTGGAGAAGTCTCATCCATAGGATCACCATGGGTCGAGAGAGAGGCAGATAACAACAACATAATTCCTTACTCCATATAGGGTTGTTCTGTAGAATAGGAGATAGGATTTTTAAATTACATGATAGTTGGGGAAATGGTAGTGGTGAACTTTTTATAACCTTTTCATTTTCTGAATTTATGTCATTTGATAGTTGCTTTTCTATAATAGGGGAAAATGTTAAATTATGACGTCCAGCTTTAACATTGGGTTGTCCTTTAATTTCTAAAGAACATTTAAATGTGTACTTTGAAATTATAACACTTAATAAGTTTGTTGCTTTGCACACCCTGTTTGTGTCTCCACCCTGAAGGAATAAGATGTCATTTGAATCTCAATCATCTGGTGCATATTAACTACCACTCTCGGCTAATACATGTAGTTAAAAACAACGTTTAAATTAAAATCATATTATTTTGGACATGCCTAGAAATAGAGAACAGTGTACAGGCATTGACTTCTGAAGAGTACCAATTTCTTCTTCTTTTTTTAATTTTTATTATTATACAATTATAAGTTCACTGAAATCAAATCTAAATCCTTATACAAATATAAAAATTCAAATTCTTTAAGACAAGTTCATCATAATTGTTCATGTAACAGCAAGAAAATAATATTTCCCTTCATACTTCCCATGTTCCCCTGGCATTAAGCCCTTCTATTTTAACATGATATTTACCATTTCGGTATTTTTATTTTCCATTTCCTTTAATTTCTAAAGAACAAAAAACAGAGATTTTCTCAGCACTACTTCAAATATCAGTCTTCTTACTCTTATATCATTATTCTCTCTTATCTTTCCTTAAAGCCACTTGCTGTATTACTTCCATCTTCTGCAAAACTCAATTACAGGAAACCATTTTTCTTCAGTCTTATCTGTATCTTTTTGGTTCAACCGAGAAGTTAGTCTGTCCATCTCTTTCATGTCGTATAGTTTCATTAGCCGGTCAACTATTGCTGGCAATTCCTGCTTCTTCTATACTTGAGCTACCAGTATGCTAGCTGCTGAGATCATATATAACAAAATCCTCCAATACTTCCTTTCTATTTGGGAGGGTATCTTGTTTAACATATTTAACAAATTTCAGGTCTAAGTTCAAGTTTAATTTTCAATATGTCTTGTATCAAGATGTGTATGTTCTTCCAAAAGCTTTTCAGTTTTGGACATCTCCACCATATGTGGAACCACGATCCCCCATTTTGTTGACACTTCCAACATTTATTTGAATTTGCATTATATATTTTTGCAATTTTTAATGGAGTTAGGTGCCATATTTGTTCCATTTTTGAATAATTTTCTTTGAAGTCTTGTGATTTAGTAAATTCTTCTGGTTTTTTCCTTGCATATTCCCAACTGTCTAGCTCAGTTACTCCCCCTATATCTGCATCCCATTTAATCATTGTATCAGTAAATGTGTCATTTTCTTGTTCTCTTTTCAACATTTCTTTGTATAATCTTATAGTCTTTTTTCCTTGTGAACTTAAAAAAATATTCAGATCCTTCCAGTTTGATGTCTGTTTTATATCTCTCTTTTATTTGGGTGTAAAGAAACCAGTGTATTTTAGGATCTAATTGTTCAAGTTCATTGGTGGATTTCAGCTCAAATTTATTTGTTCCTTGCTTTCTAAGAATATCCTTGTATTTTAGACATATTTTTAACTCAGAGCATCTTAATAATAATAATAATAATAATAATAATAATATTTATTTATATACCGCCCAGTGGTTACATATTCCGGGTGGTGAACAGCATAAAACACAAATTACAATAAACAGAATATCCCTCCCCCCTTAAAACATTATTAAACAATAACATAGTTAAAATCCAATTAACAAATAAACAAAAAGATAATATAAATGAAAATAAATTAAAACCATACTTCATTACCCTGTTGTTACACTGCGAGGGGAACCAGGGTTCAAATAGTGTTACTGAAGGAGGAGGGGACAGCCAGGCAATTTAGTCCGGAAAGGCCTGCCGGAAGAGATCCGTCTTGACAGCCTTTTTGAAACTGTCCAAAGATGTTAATTTACAGATCTCGTCCAGCAGGCCATTCCAGAGCCTGGGGGCGATGACAGAAAAGGCCCTCTGGGAGGTAGCAGATAGCCTCGATCTTTGGGGCTCTAAAATATTCCTCCCAGAGGACCAGAGCGCACAGGGAGGATTATACAGGAGGATGCAGTCTCTGATATAGCTTGGACCCAAGCCATTTAGAGCTTTAAAGGTAATAACCAACACCTTGTACTGGGCCCGGAAGCCAATAGGCAGCCAGAAAACCAAACTTTCTGAAGAAAGTTTCATGAAGTGATATCCAAAGTGATATATCCAAATTCTACCTAATGCTGGTATGATAGTAGTCATGATCCAGATTTGATAGCAGAAATCTCCTGTTGAGATTTCTGTTTAGTTTCATTCTCAAGAGTTGGGGTGGGGTGGGACTGTGATATTGAATTAAGACATTTCTGAAAAGAAATCCCTTTTTCTGGTTCTTCTTCTATTTCTCATTTGTAGATACAGTGGGCCCTTGGTATCCACTGCAGTTAGGTTCCAGGACCACCACCACTTCCACTGTGGATACCAACATTTGTGGATGCTCAAGTCCCATTAAGTACAATGGCACAATTAAGCGGTTTGGGAATTTTTTGGAATACCGTATTTTCCAGCGTATAAGACGACCTTTTAACCTGCAAAATCTGTGGCTAAAGTGGGGGGGTCGTAATGAAGATAGAGGTGCTAAAACTCTATATCAGGAGTAGGCAACCTTTCCCCTTTAAGGGCCGAGGGACTTCATCTCCCAGAATCCCAGGAGCTAGTGGCCAACATGGGACTATTGGCCAACATGGCTGAGGCTTCTGGGAGCTGAAGTCCCTCGGCCCTTAAAGGGAAAGGTTGCCTACCCCTGCTCTATATTTTGACTGGAAAAAATGGGGGGTCGTCTTATACGCGGGTCGTCTTATACACCGGAAAATACGGTATATAGAATATTTTCAAGCCGTGGATGATCAAATCCATGGATGAAGAATCTGTGGATACGGAGGGCCAAATGTAATATCCAGTTGTTGTTGTTGTTGTTGTTGTTGTTGTTTGCCTTCAAGTAATTTATGATTTATCAATACCCTAAGGCGAACCCATTGTCCTAGTCCAGCATTCAAACCACTACACCATGTTGGCTCTCTTTACATTAAAAAGATCTTTAGAATAATCAGGGTGGAGTAGACTTACTTGATTATCCAATGAGTGCCAAGGTTGTTACACCAAAATATGCATTGGTCATTTGCCACAGTTCTGGTCTTATCTTTAGAACAGGTTCCAGCATTTTTCAGTGTATTGTTTTATCCATTGAACTACATGAGGAGATTGTAAAACTAGATTGACTTTTGGTGAAACTTCAAAAATAAATGGGACAATTGCTACCCCAGCTTTCTAAAACGTAGTCATCTATGTAAAACTTTTGGAAAATTAAACCTTAATAGAATCTTATACAGAAAAGAATAAACCAAGCAGAGTATAAGTATTTTAATTAGCAGGCTGAATCAGTTTCTGTTGTTCATATATGCTATATAATAGCTTGGTGTTTTTGTTATTATTTTTCATAGTTATGGCATTGTTATTAACATGTTATGGGTCTTCCAGCTTACAGCCTTGCAGAAAGCTAAAGATGATGCCATATTCAAATTTGAGCCATTTGTACTTCATGTGCAGTGTCAAGAACTGCAAGATGCACAACTTCTGGTAAAGTGTTATATTTGAATTCCATACTTACTACATAAGTAACAATTGGCGCCTGATTTAGTTTTCACACGGAGCATTCCCTGAAGTGCTGTATGTTTAATAACTAAGAAAATATGACTGGAAAAAAATGGGATTTGCATTATTTCAACAGATGTGATATTCATAAGTAAAATTAGGGTTTGGTTATAATCAGTGGCAAAGCTCCCACAAATGTCAGAATTCGAATTTCAGAAATAATCGTAGTCCTTTGTTGCTGGCAGTTTTTTTTCCACAGGCATTGATTGACGTAGCCATTGCTCTTCAGTTGCTACCTTTCATTCAGTTATGACTGTGATCATGTACCTTTTAGGGCTATTGCTCTCCTGTTCCTTTATTTTTCTGCATCAATAATGAAATGCTGTGTTTCATAATTTCTTCCTTAATTTTTGCTGATATATGTGTCATACAGTCACAGTCTGGAGAAATTCTTAGAGGAGAAGGCATATTACAGGCATATTACACTCTCCCCCTCTGCCCCCAGTGGTACCTCTGTCCGTGCCATATGGCAAGTTGCTTTTTTTACAGCTCCCAAGTTTCTTCAGAATTAGCTTTTAGTATGGCATAATGGTTCTGCTACTTAGGAAAAAAGATTCAAGTTCTTTCATGCATGGGAACCTTAATATAATTTTCCTTACTCAGAATGTATTTTCATACTGCTTTTGAACACACTGCTATTGAAATCAAATTACAAGCATTTATAGCTACATACTATTTGAAGTACTTCCTTCTGCTGAAACATTTTAGAATAATGCAAAACAGAGCCAACTTTGTATATTTGGGTATAATGTAGCAAGGCATTGGAAATAATTAGCTATATTCCTAAAACCATTTACTGGTTGATAGAGCACTTTCTTTCATGGTTGCAAATCTTTCTCAGTATATCCTTAGCCTACCATAGAATCTCATTGAAGTGTGTCACTTATGCTCAGTGTTTGCTCTTATCTTTACAGCACACAGTGGCTATAGAATCTGGATTCAGGAACTCTGGTATAACTGTTGGCCGAAAAGGAAAAATCATGATGGTATGGTCTGGTTTTTGACTTTGTTATAGAAAAATGCAAAACTGCTTCTGGGATCACCATGTGGTTGGAATTTTAAGTAAGCAGTGCTGGTACAAACAAGAGGATAATGTATATGTGATTAGGCTATGATGGCAGTGGCACTTCTTTGAGCCAGCAGTAACACTGGCATTAAATTGACCTTGGGTGCAGTACCCATGTGAACTTAGGGCATATGTGGGTTTCCAGATGCTGTTGAACTGCAGTTGACTCTCCATATCCACAGATTCTGCATCCATGGATTCAACCATTCATAGCTTAAAATAATTTTTTTTAAAATCCAAAAAGCAAACCTTGATTTTGCCATGTTATATAAAGGACACCATTTTACTACCCCATTGTATATAATGGGACACAAGCATCCACAGATTTTGGTATCCATGGGAGCAGGAGTGGGGATGTCCTGGAACCAAACCCCAGCAGATACCAAGGGCCCCACTGTACTTGACCTACCATGAAGGGAAAGCTGAATCAAATTGATAGGGCCTAAATTCCAACAGCACCAAGGGCAGATACTCTTCAGTCCTGTAGTAGAAAGTTGTGTTTAGTAGAAAGTTGTGGCCATTGCCAAAATGCTGCAGAGTGTTGGGGGGAAGAAGGCAGAGCTCAATTATGAGGGGAAGCAACCATGGCTCATTGGTATGGAATCTGGGAATTGGAGTTCATTGTGGCACCAGAGCTATCTGATAGAGAATGCTAAATATCTCATGACAGTTAAAGTGGTGTCAACCTGAATTATTTCTGCATTGTGGATGCAGTTATAGAAAGGTATTTTTAGTGAACAGGTTGGAGAAGCTATCTATGATGAGGAGCTTCCCAGTGATTTTTTTTTTCAAGTCTCAAGTGCAGCAGTAGACCCAACCATTCCTAGAGATGATCACATAGTCACCCTCATGAGTTATTCTGATGAAGGTTGTGTGAAATAATCATGTGTGTTTCAAATAGTGTTGCATTAGTCATTGTGGTGAAATAGTTAGCACCATTCATATATGCCCATCCAACACCCCATAGTTAAGTTATCATGATTGATTTTGGCCAAGCTGTAGCATTTTTGACACTTGGGACCCAGTGAAGCTGGAAACATTTAGAGTGCTGGTTTTGTATTGCTGTAGGCTGTGCGGAGCACCCATTGCCTGGAAGTTCCACTAAGCCAGAAAGGAAAGCTGATGGTCAGTGAAGAATATGTTGATTTTGTTGTTCAAATTGCTAATCAGAAGATGGAAGAAAACAGGAGAAGAATTAACAGGTGTGTTAAAAAGACTGTGTCCATCCATTCTTCCATTTTGGTAATTGAATATTATATGCAAAATACATAGATGGGTGTGACACAACCTCCTTTCTATGCCTTGAGGTTATCTTATAGAACGCCCCTCATCAGTGACACCTGCCCAGCGTCCACCTTTTATATACTTTCCCTAATTGTATATCGGCTAGGGTCGCAAGTGTCTACCTTTTATAAATTTAATATGTTATGTATCTTGTTTGTCTGTGCCTATATGGTTTAGAATTCACTCAGGCAGAAGCTTCTGTTATAACTAATAAACATTGACTTTATTGAATAACATTTAGCAAGAATGTAGCTTAGGTAGAATAGTTCAAATGTGATATGGTTACATTAATAACAGTTGCAGGCATTTCACAGTTTCCTCTGTACAGTCTCCAATACACTTTCTCTCCCAGTGTGTCCTCTGACCGTTTTGAGACCCTTTTTCTCTTTCTCTAGTTTTTCTACTGGCTTGTCAGAATACCTTTCTGACATATGGGTCTAGTCATATTCCCTATTTGACCCTCTCCCTAGAATTCTCACTCAAGGACCTCCCTTGAACTCAAACTTTCCATCAACTCAAATCCCTTCAACACCCTTCAACTTTCTAAAATCCCTCCTCACAGTCACTCCTGCCTTTTATATCTACGCCCTCCCCTGCAGCCCCTCCCTCACAGTCAGCCCAGACCATGGTTGGCTGTCAGGAAACCAAGTTTGTCCAGTGACTCCATCACAATGAGTTATTAGGAGAGAGTTACTGGTTAGTAGGCTAAAATTAGTTTGATGTGATGTCAGCTTTTAATATACACTTGTCCCTTATCGTTCGCGTTCTTGGTCCTTTGCGATCGGCAAGCCGTGAGGGACAAAATGGTGCACACACCCATTGAAGTCAATGGGGCTCCAGTATTGCCGATTTTCCCAATTCGCAGTGTGTGTGTGTGTGTGTGTGTGTGTGTGTGTGT
>CM034706.1:180424772-180436419 GCA_020142125.1 Phrynosoma platyrhinos | reverse complement strand
CACTTTATTATCGCTTTCTGGCCCATGTGTGATAACATCCATAGACTTTTCTTAGCAAGCTTCTTCAGAGGCTGAGTGTGACTTGCCCAAGGTCACCAAGTGGGTGTTTGTTTGAGCAGGGAATCGAACCCTGATCTCCAGAGTTGTAGTCCAACACTCAAACTACTATGCCATGTACAATCAGACCTCCACATTTGTGGCTTTGACTTTTGTGGATCTGATTATTCATGGATTTGATCAATATGTTCTCTCTAGGAATTTCTAGGTCCTCCAGCTTGACTCTATGATCGACCTCTACTGAATTCCTGGAGATTCCTAGAGTGAATCTCTAGGCATTTGTTGGTCTTCCAGTGCAACTCTATGGTCAACATCTGTCAAATTGCACTGGAGGACTAGAAATTCCTAGAAGTGTTCTCTCTATTAGTGTTTGATTTTTATTTTTTTCCACTTTCACAGACGTTCTGTGCCCCTAATCCAAGCAAATGTGAAGGGAAAGTTTTAGTATGCAGCTTATCTTTATATCTCTTTTACTCTGAGGTAAGTATGTGGAGGACTGATTCAGACTGGACCTACTACTGTTTGAGTAGGAAGAGCTTAAATATGCACTCCCAAAATGTTTATTCTCCACCAAATTGTGTCCAAAAAAGAATGACAAAACTTCCACTACTGCCAATTGGATTAATTTAGGGGGGGGGACTCTGTGAAAGTGGAGAAATAATAGTTGTGGGCGCAATCTTCCCCTGCCCATGTGTGGTAGGCCATTTGAATGGGACCCTTGGGGAATTGTTTCAGAGGTGGTTTTTTTTTTTAAAATTAGCTGTATGCAATGCTAAACTTTGTCCTTTTTAAGAAGAGTAAAACCTTAACATTAGCTTCAGTTTGGCAAAGTTAAATGAACAAAAAAAAAAAAAAAAAAAAAAAAAAAAAAAAAAAAGAGAGAGAGAGAGAGAGAGAGAGAGAGAGGTACCTCCCCTCACCAGAGATGTAGCTCTAGGGGACAAAACTAGGGTATTACCCCCTCCATAAGAATTCTGCCAATCCAATGAAATTTTCCTTTAGTTTCCAAATTTCCAGCATTGCACTAACTTAAAACATTCATTTGCAAGGGATAGAATTCTTGTTGGGAGAGGAAAGCCATTATTTTACACACCTACCCCCAAAGCCACATCATTGTGCTGCTCCGTTATTTTCCAATGTTGGTGTTGAGGCAATGACAAGGTAGGTAGGAAAAGAGTATGTTCTGTACTACAGGCCTTGCAGCATGTAATCAGATCAGGATGATACTGGAAGTTTTAGTCCAAATAGTAACCTTTCTAACTTTTCTGTGTGGATGAAGTGAAACTCCATGAATGTTTGCACGGAGGTGCATTGTGGATCCTAGCCAATGATTATTACATTTGTTCTACATCTGTTTTATCTCTAATAACCTAGTCTTTTCTCAGTAAAGGCATGCAGTACTTCATCAAGAGTTAAACATTGTGCATAGACATCATCCTCTCTATAAGCCAAGGAGAAATGATACATGCTGAAAATACGGAAGGGTGAAGGAACTGAAAATAAAAGCCTGGGAGAGATGAGTGAAAACAGAAGAGAGCAAAAAATGAATTCAGTTCAAGGAAAAATATGAGAGATGTGAATTATAACTTTTTCTTAAACTTGGATATCGATGTTACTAGAATGCTTTAAACATTTTATTATCAAGATGACATACTATTGAGATATTGTAGCCAATTCACTGTTTCTAATCAGGCATTTTATTATTTTTGTCTTAGTTTATACTGTTTTATATACATTACTGGAACTTGGTGGAATCAGTTCTTAGCAGCACATAAAATCTGGAGCCCAGCATTTCATCATGTTTTAGGTAAATCAAAAATATGTATTCAGTACCAAGGAAATGCTTTGTGTGGAATCAGCATGTATGCGAAGAAAATAAAGGGTGAGTAGACTATTGATTAAGAGTCAAGATTAACTGTGTCAAACTGTGGGTAGGGACCTGTTGTGTCCTTGTGATCTCTATGTGAAATTGATTCATGCTTTTTTTTGGGGGGGGGGGAAATAGGTCCACAAATCCATATGCTTCGATTTATTTTGTGATTGCCTGTTATGTCAGGGCATGTGTCAATTTCCATGTTCAAGGAAGTAAACATCCGGCAATAAATATCAGAGGCAAACCACAGACAAAGAAGATTATGCAATGGTAAATAATGGAGAACTAATGGCTAATATCAAAAAGAATATACTTTTGCCATCAGTAGCTGTCAACTGATAAATTAGTTTGAAAATTCAGTCCCTTCCCCTACAACAATAGGCAAACGTTTAGACAAATATCTAAGAGCACTAAACCCTTATTTTTCTGACCTGCATTATTTCTGCCTGTGTTATATTCCCTTATCTTGTTTTAATTTAGGTTTCTAATTTGAACCTTCATGGATTTTTCATGCACACGAAATAAAAGAATTTCAGTCCTATTGCACACATCTTTGAGGTATGCAAGAGAAATTTAGAAAACACCAAAATGCAACTGAGGACCACTAACAAACTATTACACATTTAAGCATTATTTAACAACATGTAATTTTAAAAATCCAAATAAAAGTTCTCAGATTTGCTTTTACACCTTGAAAGATCAGTTTTATAGGGGCTTTGGGTATTGCTGTGTTGTTTTAATTTAAATATTTGTATCTTGGTTTCATCATTCAGCGGGAGTGATCATCCATGCTGAAACAGAGAAATAAATTGAAACTGCAAATAAAAATGCAAGATTTTGTAAATCAAAGTAAACAGCTTGAATTTAACATGTTCAGACTTTAGTATCCTGGTTGCTGAAGAAATAGCTAAGGGTTATGCAGAACCTGGAAAAATTGCCTTTAGGGACTACAGCTCTCAGAATTCCTCAGTTCCAATGGACCCTAGATATGCAGGCTCAGGGATCATGAGAATCCTCATCCAATTCCAAAACATTTTCAAATTGAAGTATAGATTTTGAATTTTGTACTAGTTTGATGACACTACTTATATTCAGATTTGACAGTCATTTTGGTTTGTTATTATTATTTCAGTACCATCTAGCACTCTCTAGAAAAAACTCTTTTTTTCTAGAATTTTCATCCAAAACATAGCATTGTGTATATTATGACATTTAAGTCACAGCAAAGTACTGAAAAGCTCTGAGAATGGTCAGGCGAGACAAGCCTCTTGTAATCTGTACATCTTGCACCACTAGGTAGTTCTGGGATATCTGCAGTTTGTCTCAGACACTAATAATCAAATGCTCTGATTTCTTTTCAGTTCTGCTGCCATTTTACAAGTATTATCGTCACCCAACACAGGAGTTTCTCTCTATGTTTGCAACCTGAGAGTTTGTATAATCCTGAAAAGACATTGATCTAATTAGTCATGTCAAATTTCATATTAGCTGTTTGAGTTTTCCAATTTTTGTGTTGTAATTCCATTGGATGAAAAGAAATAAAAACACATTCTTGAGTATCCCATATTTTAACCTGTTATATATGTGTGTTTTATGTGTTGACAAGCTTTATTTATACTAGGGTTGGAGGGAATTTGTGGCCCTCTAGCTATTGATAGATTATAATTCCATCCTCCCTGATCATTGGGCATTCTGGCTGTGCTGATGGGATTTAGAGTCCAACCATATCGGGTAGACCACACATTCCACTGATCTGAACAGAGGAACCATTCAGGGAGGACAGTTGGGGAAAACAGTGCATGCCAGGGACATATTGCTGTATCTCAGATGTTTGTCTGTCTCTGGCCAGACACACATATTTTCTGCATAGAGGGCAATAATATATCATGATCGTTGCAGTGCCAAAAGTGATTGGAGCTGTTTTCCGATAAGTTGTCTGTCTATCTATCTATCATTATATCCTGCCCTATATAAAAGATCCCAGGGCAACATGCAATAAAATCCAGTTGACCAGTTTTAAACTGTAAAAGATAATTTGTACAGACTACATCACATTATCTAATTCAACTTGTTCAAAACAAGACCAGTTAAAACTAGTAAGAAAAGTTTAGAACATTTAAAAAACATGCATATATATGGATTTATATAAAATCAGTTAGACCCCAAGCCATGTTATTTGGAACTGGAATTATACCAGAGTTGGAACTAAATCAGACTTATATGGGGAGAATATTTCATAACCGGGACATTACAGCAGAGAATGTCATCAGTATTCTCCTACAGTGTATGGCCTGGATTGATCAGACACAGAGGGTGAATCTATTCTACCAACCTCAAACCTCTAGGAAACATATGCTTGCATAGAGTTACACATGTATACATGCATATTACTTTGTATATTAGGCAAACATATATTCATATATTTATGGTTACACATATTTACATGTATACAAACCTTCCAGCATTTCACAGGTGAAAGTTGCCACATAGGTGGGCAAGCACCAACAGAATGTGGTCAAGATACCAAAGGTTATTACTAAAGAAGAATTCCCAAGCTAGAATTGGCTGCAGCAGTTTGCTTTTGTCTGATTCTGCTAGGAAGACCAAGATTCTGTTTCTTGCTCTCCTTGCTCTCCTGCTGAGTTCAATGCAAGCTACTTGTGCACTTAATTTGCAGCAATTGAGGCAAACTGAGGGCAAAGGGGGAGGAGGAGTGAGAAAGTGGAACATTTTAAAAGAGGCTGAAAAAGTGGAATTCAGAGAATTAATTACTGTTTCTATCAGATCAGGACAATGGGGGGTGTATATGAAGTCTATATCTGAGAATAAACCACATTGAGTCCAGTGAGAGTTTCTTCTGAATAGATATGTATGAAATTGCACCATAAAGCTGCAATCCTCTGCATACTTTCATGAGGTTAAAACCCATAGAATGCCAAGGAGAACTGCAGTGGAAATATCTGAAGAGAATGCAAAATTTTTCACATAGAGTCTAGACACCAATAGCATTGGCACTTGTGTAGAGCTGTGACTTCTTTGCCATATTGAACTATTAGTAAATAATTACAGTGTTTGCACTTGAATGACTAGAGTTCTCCACAATTTAGCTGTGAAGATATTTCACAAAATGTAAGCCAATAGATGTTGCCAAATGGTAAACCTCTATATTATGAACTTCTCTACTCCATGCCTTCCAAATCTGAAATGGCATCTGTACACTCCTGTCAATTTGCTGACAAATAATATATGTTGTAATGCCTTTGGCTATATCCACACTGTAGATTTATAGCTGTTTCACATCACTTTAACTGCCACAACTCTATCCTACAGACTGGGGTTTGTAACTTGTTGAAGCTCCCAAGCTCTCTGAGAAAGCAGGCTGAATATTTCACCAATTTACAAATCCCAGGAGCCATGACCATTAAAGTGTTGTCATACTGCTATAATTCTGCAGTGTGGCACTTTAAATTCTTATACTGATCACTCCCTCAACAGATTTATTTATTTACCTTACAATAAGAAAAACAAATTAAATAAATAATTAAATAAATAATCAATAAGAAAAACAATAAGATAATATTTTTTCTTAAAATAAGAAAAAAACAAAAATAAGAAAAATCAGAAGAAGATTAAGAATGGGGAGGGTGGCGATGAAAGAACTAGAAAAGATTCTAAAATGCAAAGATATGCAACTCGGCACAAAAGTTAGAATCATACAAGCCATTGTATTCCCTATTACCATGTGTGGATGTGAGAGCTGGACAGTTAAGAAAGATGATAGGAAGAGTGGTGCTGGAGAAGAGTGTTGAGGATCCCATGGACAGCCAAAAGGACAAACAAGTAGGTCCTAGAGCAGATCAAGCTGGAAATCTCCCTGGCAGCCAAGATGAGCAAACTGAAGCTGTCATACTTCGGACACATCATGAGATGGGAGGACTCTAAACAATAATGCTGGGAATAATAATAATAATAATAATAATAATAATAATAATAATAATAATTTATAACCTGCCCCTCTGCTCGGGAAGAGTGAAGGGAAGTAGGAAGAGAGGAAGGCCACATGCTAGATGGATGGATTCTATTAAGGAAGTCACATATATGGGGTTGCAGGAATTAAGCAGAGCAGTGGAGGACAAAGGGGGCGCCATGAGTTGAGATTGACTTAAGGGCAGTTAACAACAAAAGAAAAACACATAAAATGTTTTTGATTCCAAGCAGTGAGAAGAATCCTAATGCAAATGAGCAAAAAATAATGAAGGCTGGGGGTAGATTTGTCTTGGAAGTTTTGTATGTTTTCTCCTTTGCATTGTTTTTTTTAAATCCCAAGAGCCCTAGATCATTTTACATAAGAAACCAAAACTTCTAGGAATCTTGATTTTTTTTTTCAGCTGTAGTGGGAGACCAACTTATGCATCACTCTGTATTTTCTCTTGTTTCTGTAGCAAAACAAAAGTGAACCAAATCCCAACATAAAGAACAAAATTATATGCTTACTTTCATTGCAAATGCTGTTTACCTAAATTGTGGGTGGGATCAAAACAGCAGAGTTGTTATGTACTATTTCAAATACACACTTTGTTTAGTATTTTAGATTTTAAAATGATATTATGCCTTTTTTAAACTTTACTTACTTCTATCTATTTTTCTCATGAAAATGATCTCCTTCCCCCACCCCTGAAAACTGATACTTCTGCTGACATAGAAGTAGATGTTCATTTAATCAGACAAGACAGCAGGAGTAATTTTGAAACTTAAAACTCCACAGCCTCAACTGTTTAATAATAAAAAAAAAAAAATCCCAAGGATTAAACAATGGGGAATTTCAACTATTATGCTGCAAGTTATGTTACTTGTAGATAGTCCAAACCAAGCTTTCAGTCTAGAAACTCATAAATTTCACTGCAGGGCAGTTGAAACCTTCACTTTAGCAAAACTTCTCTTGTTCAAGCTGTGTTCAAGATCTGATTGTAGAGTAAATACACATCAATAGAAACCACAATGGGAACCATAATTTTCTTTTAGATGAACACAGACAAACTTCTGTCTGCCCACCCAGGAATAGTTTCATAAACATCTGCATATGGGCACCTCAATGTGGTGACTATGAAAGCACAAGGTATGGCCACATCATTCGAAATAAATTTGCTAGTTCTTTCCCAGGCAGAAACATGAAGAGAGATTTGAGAAAAGCCAAATGAGTTGTGATTGCTGACGTTTATCAGAAATTTGCTATAGGTATACTCTTCAGCAGAAACTGAACAGGTTACATGCCTTAGTACTGTAGTGTTTCACTTCATGTGGATTTCTCAATGCATGTTTGTGACGGAGCACATGCTTTTGACTTATGAGACCCCAGATTCAAGCACAGGTATCCCCAATGATTCCCCATGAATAGAACCAGAGAAAGTTGTTTGTCAGAGAGTTGGGGTTTTTTTAATATAATTTTGAGCTAAAATTGACAATTAGGATTCCTCTGCACAGAAACTGTATGCAGGATGAAAAGATGTCTCACCCTCTGCAGCATCATCACTTTTGTTTCCGACCACACATGATTTTTCCTCAGGAGCACCAATGTTCCTGGCCAAATTGTTAGGTTAATACACCAAAAGACTACTATTTTAAAATGTTGTAATCCTAGGTAAGTGTGCGTACCTCACAAAATTCACTCTGGGGTTATTTAGATGGTGTAAATAATCTTGGTAGAAAGTGGCTTGAATCTGTGTTGTTCACATGAATTTTGAATGCATGCAATTAAGTTGGGGGGCTGCCAAAAAACCCACAAAACCAAGGATAATCAATCTCAGGGTTGTTTTTTTTTCTTTTAAGGTTCTTTGCAGACTGCCAGAACTAGTGCAAATTGAGTCCACTTTAAGGGTTAGGGTTAGGGTTATGGAATCATGGGAACTGTATTTTATTGTGGCACCAGAGCTCTCTGACAGAGAAGGCTCAATGTCTCAGGAAAAAAAAATTCCCATGATGCCCTAGCACTAACCCTAACCCTTAAAGTGGACTCAATTTGCACTATTTCTAGCAGTCTGCAAAGGCCCTTTTTCCTGAAAGATTTGCATTGACAGACCCAGGATAAACCGGCATAAAACTCTGCATGTCTTGAATGTGTTTCACATCCACATCATCGATTCCATCTTCATTCACAGTGCTGACATGTGGGCAACAGAACTCACAGAGATGCACAGAGATGTGGCTCTAATTAAAAAAAATAGTGTGAACAACAAATCAGGAATGCACGAGTGAGATTATTTGCATAGTTATGTTGCAAAACAAAATATGTAGATAACTATCATATATATGAGGCTTATGCTTTGGCCTGTTCGTAGAAGGTTGCAAAAGTTATTCTAAGCATTATGTTGTTCAAGGTTCCTCCCGAAAAGAATAAATGAATCAAATTACATATTTTTTTTAAAAAAAGATTCACTTTTATTTTTAAGGCAGAAGCTGTCTGTAAATGATCTTGAATATTTCCAAATGCAGGTCTTTATGCCTTGCTGAGAATTATGTCTCTTTCCCTCAACACCCCCAGTAATGAAGTCTGAAATGAATGGTACTCTTGGGGTTTTCAAACTCCCTCATTGGTAGTTTATCACCAGAGCAGAAAGCTGGAAGGTCAGCCATAAAGTGTGTAATGTGAACTTTGAACAAACTGTTCTGATCACCCCAAAAAGTTCACTATACATTCACAACAGGAATCTAATGATAGTTTCTTTATAGCCAGCTGTTGTTTTATTAATGATCATATACTTATATACATGTCCCTCCCTTATGCCCTTTAGAAAACATTTTCATGTAGTCAGAAACATATAGTTCTTTTCTATCATGTCTATAACTCTTTCAGGGAAAATGACATTCTTTCCAAGTCCCGCACCCCAACAATTTAAAGCTGCACAATCCTACAGTTACTAGAGAGTAAGTATCACTGAGCACAATGGGACTGACTTCTAAGTAAACAATGTAAAGGATCATAATTCTTTTTCAAGTGCATGACACTTCAGAAATGAGCATGTTATTATCTTTTAATGAGCAATTCTGTAAAAGCTATCTCATGTCCATATTTATTTTGCTTCAGTATAATAACTGCAGCTTGCTATGTTACTATATTTGCTAATCATACAAGGAGAGATTCAAGTAAATATTCTCAATAGCATGAAACATGTAATGCAAGAACTTTCTGCGACATAAGACCTAATTTGTCTGGAATCTCATATCTAACTGAATATCCACCAGCTATGATGGATGTGGTGAGGAACAAGCATATTTTCCCCATTTATTTGAATGAACAGGTGGCTTTTCTGTTTGATGCCTTTGTTGCAGAATTATTCTGAAGAAAGTTATGATCAAGAAGTATTCAGACATGTCTACTTTCATCTTACTTCTCGTGCCATTTTCGCAGAGAAATTATTTTGACTGCATCCTACCACTTTCTATTCAGTTGACAATACTTGTATAATATATGTTTACTAAAAGTAATGTCTATATGAACTGAAGGGGGGGACAGTAACAATTCATCAGCATTCCTTCCTGTTAATAGATTTCCCATTATTTTTATTTTATGCCTTTTAATTTTTGTTATTACTTGTCATGAGACTGAGTGATCGCCACTATTTTTAGATCAAGATTATTCATATAACTCAGACTACTCTCTCTCTCTTTTCTTGAAGGGGGAAAAAACCCTTGTAATTATCTTAAGCATGCTGGTTTCTGACACTAGGGGTCATTTAAGCTAACACTCCTGCTGTGTAATACTAAACATTCAAAGAATACAACGTTTCCTAGAATACAGTGGTAGCAGAAAACCAGTTTCATGATTCTTCAGCACCAAATTTCTATTCATATGGCTGTAAGTTGATCCCATTGCAATATAGAAAATCTGAGTCAGTGACACGTTTGTGAAAATCTTGGTCAAACTTGCTTAATGGTATTGAAATCTGTCCATTATCTTTTTTTTTAAAAAAAAAAAGGTCAGAATCCCTTTATAAATGAATATAACCTCATTTTTATATTAGGTGTTCAGGGAGTTTTTCTTCTCCTTTTACCTGAAATTGTAATAGGTGGGGAGGGTGTGTGTATACAGATATATGGATAGGTAGATAGTTGTTGTTGTTCTTTGAAATTTTCACCTATTACACAATTCCGAATGCTCAAGGTGGAACATCCTAGCTAAGTTGTGATTGATAAAGAGATACTTGAGAATTAATTGCAAAGAAACATTTGTATGTAAGGGGAGGGGTTATAATTGTTGGTTTTGCAAAGAATACCAAACCTTAGCTGAGGCTTGTACTCCAGTTTGCTGTTCACTTTTTCACCATTTCCTTTCTCCTGTGTAACAAAACATTCCCACTGAGCTCAGGATTTATGCCAAGACTGCAAGTTTATCAATGCTTCTTTTAAAACAGTTCAGCTTATTGTAGATATTTAAATTTCACTTAGTGCCTTTTTTTAAAAAAAATAAATAAATCCCACCATGTGCTTTGCATAATGCTTTCCTTTACTGAACCACGAGAAAAAAACCCTGTTATTATCCCAGTCGTTAGCTTGGTTTGACTAAATAAATATATACATATGTTTTGCATGCAATTATTTGAATGGAAAGGTAGGATAGTATAAGCCCCATTGAATTTAGTGGGATTTGCTTCTGGGAAGATGTGCATGGGATTGCCCTGTCAATTTCTGCTTGTGATTTATAATTAACAGTTTTTATCTGGTTTACAACCTTGCTCATGCACTATATCTTTATGTATATGTCTTCTGCATACAGCTTTCAGTTCTTGACAGATATAGAAGCAGGACATACAACAAAAATAAATGCCAATTTTATATATCACATACTGCTCCCAAATGTTCTGTTATTTACCAAGGACAAAAACCAATCTAAGGGTGGGGGGAAATAACCATGAACCATATTTGTCGATGGGTTATTTAATTTGAGGCAATGACATGCATGGGACTTAAGTCTCAATGATTTCACTCAGTCTTGTCTAACTTAACATTGGATTTAGCTCTATAAAAGTCTTAATATGTCAATTTTGTTTCCATGTTGAGTTTTCCAAAAAGTGGATCCAGGCATATTGCAATTGTCATAGAGGCTAGAGTCCTTCCTGCCACACCCCAAGTCAGTGTGACAGAGGAAACACCACAGTTTTAGCCACAGCTGTACAATGCTTTCAGGCAGGAAGTCTTTTGCGCTCCTATTTAGCACGTTGAACAAAAGTTTGTGTGGCTGTGTGTGCATGCAACACTAGGAAGACATTTGTCATGAAAATGTCTGATCCTTCCACTGATGTACAACTTAAGACCTAACAGACCTAAAAAAAAAAAAAAAGCGCTTACTTTCAGCTTTGTTCCTTTAACGGAGATGCAGGGAACCTTTGGCCCTCTGAGCAGTGGGTGTAATTCTACCCATTCCTCATCATCAGCTAAGGTGGTTAGGACTGATTGGAATTGGAGTTCAATAATATCTGAAGAACTGTAGGTTTTCCAGCTCTACTTTAAAGGAATTTATAATTCCCATTGACTGTACAATCCTATTCAGAAACTTGTATAGTTGTGCTCAATGAGCCTTATTTCAGAAGCCTATACAATTATACTCAATGGGCCTTACTTCTACATAAGTAAATATAATATTTTCATCAATGTACATTTAGGCTAAGGTTCTATCCCAGGGGTAGGCAAACTTTTTGAGCCAGGGGCCGGGTTGCTGTCCCT
>CM034706.1:180412035-180422467 GCA_020142125.1 Phrynosoma platyrhinos | reverse complement strand
CCCCCCCCCCCCAGTCTGACATAACATTTAAAATATTCAACATCATATAATATTCTTCCCAGATTTTTGGTGGAGGGTTTTCCTGGTGCCTTCCTTCACATCTCTTTTAGGATGGATCAGAAAATAATTTATACGGAGGATATAGTAGTGTACCACATTTAAGGGTGTGTGTGCGTGTGTGTGTGTGAAATAACTTACAAAATAGCAATAGCTTCACAACAACCTCCCCCCTCCAAATAATAACAATTTACCAAATTGTTGGGAAGTTGTTATAATTCCTTTTTCAAATTATTACTCGCCCTTTAGACTAGAAATGAGGCCAGGCTTAGCAATCAGCTATAAATGGTAGGATTTCTAAAGTAGGAGCACTTGTCTGATTGTGAAGTGGAGGCCATTATTGCCTTGATTGGGTCTTTTTTTCCCCCCTCGAAGCTTGCTTGATTTGTAGTTGAGAGACACTACTCACTACTGCTCTAGAAGCAATCAAAGCTTTCTCTGCTCATTTCTGCTCAGCGATTTGGGGTCCACTACTTTGGCACAGCTGCCACCTTTTAACTTCCATCAGGAGCCATATATATATATATATATATATATATATATATATAAGCATAAAGTTAAATGTGAAGCCATTGGGACTATTGCAGATTTCCGGCCGATCATCTGATGTTTCATTGCTGAATTTGCATTGCTGAAAACCCATAAACCCATAAAAATTGACAGATGCTTTAGTATATCACAATCCTAACCCTGGATTATATAGTCAGCCCACCATATCCACAGATCATTTATCCACAGAGTCAGCCATCCACGGCTTGAAAAAAAATATTTTTATTAATATATATAACAGAAATCTAGTCAATTTTTAAAATGAAATTCATACATCTAAAGGGCTTTATAATCTGTTTTTGCATCAAACCAGCAAATTTCCCTTGTACCCACAATGGTGGAGATGGAAAAACAAATCACTTGCTTCTTAGTGACTTCTTTGCCAACACACCAGCTTGCATCTCACTGATGTCATCATCATACTGGCGCATGTTAAAAATGTGTTTGCTTAGCCATTTTAAAGTTTAAGGGCTAGTTTCTCTGTAATCTACTTGGTTGCCGTTATGTCTCTGATTTGTTTTACTATATTTGTGGTATGTAATGGAGCCCTTACACAGTATAAAATTATAGCACCATGATTCCACTTTAGCTGTCATGGCTGCATCCTATGGAAACTTGGGTTTGTAGTTTCTTGAGGCAACCTCTTTCTAAACTTGAAACCCCAGGATTCAAAGGGATGGAACCATTAGAATCATAGTGCTATAATTGTGCTTTGTGGCTCTTATACAGTACCTTCATACTTTTAAAGATGAAGCAGAGTTTGAAAACACTTTGAATAAGTAACCAATAAACAGCTAAATAAATAAATATAATAAACAAATAATAGTCACAAAAGACCTGTATTTTTCTTTATTTTCATTGCTTCAAAGAAGATGGCAATTGCCCACCCCATATTTGGTGAAAAGTGAATTCACAGTCTGGGAGCCTGAATGGTAAGCACTTTGAAATAAGCTTTTGTGGTTTTATCAGAAATCTTTTTTAAAAATCAGTTCAGAAGTGAATTGTTATAAGACCTGATTATAATAGTATAAGCTGGAATCAAACTAATTGTAGACAATATCAAAAGTGCTATACTTTATTCAGCTAATAAAAACACTCCATTGTAAAATAAATTCCAAAATAAGAACTACTTATAATATTATGAAAAGCACTGGAAATGAATTACTTGGGAAATATCTTTCATGTATTGTAACTGCTCCTTTTTTTTACTGTTCCACGCATTACTCAATATTATCACATCAAGAGTTACAGTAAATTAGGAGAGATTAATCCGGGCTGTGGCTACAGTGCAGATTTAATACAGTTTGACACCATTTTATCTGTCATGAGTCCTTCCTTTTGAATCCTGGGATTTGCAGTTTGTTGTAGATCCACAGCTCTCTGACAGAGAAAGCTAGATCTTTCACAAAACTACAAATGCCAGAATATCAAAGCACTGAACCATGATAGTTAAAATGGTGTCAAACTGCATTCATTTTGCAGTGTAGATACAGCCCAAGACAAAGCTTTATGGTGGACTATATTTCAAGGGAATTCACATCTAAAAAGGAGCAGGATTTATTCATTTCTATTCATTATTCATCAGAAGGCAACTGAGATCATACTATTGTCAAATCCTTCTACCTATTCCTTTGATAGTTGGACCTTTGTCAGTGGGTGAATGAATCTAAACTGGGATTTAGTCTAAATTTTAAAAGAACATCCCAAGGTGCTGAACCTTATGCCCCCAAAATGGGTTAAGTGACTTGGCTGACTGTTTAAAGTTCAAACTAAATTCCAAAAGGAATTCACAACCTCCCTGTCAGGGACACTACCACCATGACTGCATACATCACCGCCAGCTCTCTTCAGCAAATGAGGGAATTCAAAGAGCTACATTGGAGGAGAAGAAAAAGAGAAAGATTGGGTGAAAAAATTGCCTTCTTCTTGTGCTACTACTGGATATGCCCTTTTATATATTGGCTGACTGCACACATACAGGAACATGCAAATCCATAGCACCTAAGAATAGACATTTTGTTTTTCACCTGACATGTGATGAGTGAAAATAAGGGTCTGAATAGACTGCCATTCAGCTTGAGATCATTTTAACTGCCCTGGCTCAGTGCTAGGGAATCATGGGAACTGTAGTTTATTGTGGCACCAAAGCTCTCTGACATAGAAGGCTCAATGTCTCAGAAAAAAAATACAGTTCCCATGATTCCCTAACATTGATCCAGGACAGTTAAAGTGGTCTCAAGATGGATTATTTCTGGCAGTCTGTTCAGGCCCTAAAATAAGCATGCTCTCCTTAATATAGTCCCAAATGGCTGGCGGGGGGAGCCCAAAATAACACATTTTGCTTGACGATTATTCTAGACTTGCCAGCCTATACTTGCACAAGATTGATATCTCCATCCCTTTTGACTATTTATTTTCATATGAAGGCATAAGATGTAGGAAGAGAGACCACATAAAAATATTTTACATCTGTCATATTATTTCACCCTGGGATGAACTTAGAAACATTATTGCAATTACTCAGTATATATTGACTCAGAAGGGCACTTGCCACAATGATGTCTGGAGGTCTTGAATTCATGGACTGGATGTTTCCAAGTACATAAACATCTCAAAGATTTATTAACAGGTATATGAATTTTCAATCACAGAAAAGCAACTATGGAACCATTATGCATGGGATGAATTTTTAAAAGTATAGTAGAGTGGTTTCCCAGGTATGTCAGGCTGCATCCACACTGCAGATATAATCCAATTTGATGCCACTTTAACTATCATGGTTCAATACTATGGAATTTTGAGAATTGTAGTTTTGTGAGATATTTAGCCTTCTTTGTGAGAGAGCTCTGGTGCCACAACAAACTTTAATTCCCAGGATCCCATAGCATAGACCCATGTCAGTGAAAGTGGTATTAAACTGGATTATTTCTGCAGTGCAGATGCAACCTCAGTCTCTAAAGCAAGGGCGGAAAACAAGTGGTCGCTGGGCCAAATGGGGACCACCAAACATTTTTGCAAGCACCTGCCCCTCCAGTTCAAGTTGCCAGTTTCAATTCTGTCAGAGTCTCAGGAATTCTCCTAGGAAACAGAATGCAAAGGGAGGCTAAGCAGGAGAACAGCTCCACTGGTGGAAGCAGAATTCCTGCTGGTTTCCAGGAACATGATTCTGCTGGGGAACAAGACACATGTGCCATGTTCCACAACATAATATCTGGGAATTTAGGGGCAGCAGAAGTGGAAGTGGCAGGTTTGTTGGCAGGAGTATAAGAGTATAACCTGGTGGCACACACAGACGCTCAGGAAGTTGCCCACACTTGCTCTAAATAGACATGTATGTCCTTGAAGTGCAATAAGCTTCCCAAATCCCTCCTTTGAATGCCCTTTGATCTTCTTTAGTGTAGAAATATTGGAAATTAAATTGCTGTTTACAAGAGTTATGAAAATCTACATCTTCCAGTTGTGCTGGACACATTGGCCATGGTTGAGAATAAGCCGTGGCAAACTCAAGAGGGTTGTGTTTTATTTTAACTTTCACTAGAGAACAAATCCCAGTTCCATACTACAGACATGAACAAGGAGAACTGTGGTTATTCTAACCCCACTTCATTGAAACAACAAAATCATTATTAAAAATGTGGTTTAAGATTGTTGTTTGTTCATTGACTTTGGTAGATTAACTGTGGTCTGCTCTAAATTTAAAAGCAGAAACATTCACCTTCCATATCCAAAGGGAAAAGCAAGGGAAGAGTGTGGTGTGAACCCAGGATCTGTTGTGGGTCATTCCCAATTGCCTAAATCAGGGTGGAAACCCCTTTTTTTTCCAGCTTGAGAATTACATCCCCCATGGGTAATGTCAAGGATTTCCCAGCGAACATATTGTATAGTTTATTCATATATCTAAAAATAAAAGTGCAAAAATTGAACAGAACCAAACTTATTAACATCCCTTTATAATTTTTTGAAAAAGATCTTCAATAAGATTTTGTTTTTCTTTACAATAATTACTATAACATTGTTTTGCAAAAAGAATGAGAATGTAAGAAAATGTGCTGTTTGAGATGTGGCTTCTTCAGGATAGTAGTTATAAAAATGTCTAAATGTATTGGCAAGCAAGAAAAGTAAGACCTTTGCCACAATTCTGGCAATAATTCTATTAAAAATGAATTAATTAATCCAAACTAGAGCCTGGAAAATGTTGCTTTCCCAAAATACAAGTTCCACCTAGCACCACAACAAATGAAAAACACAATTAAAAGGAGAGAAATAACAACATTGAGACACCTTTTCACCTTATAATACATGCATACACACACATAGGTTTGTACACACATACTCTAAAGTATGATTAAATTTTCTTTTGAAAATATATAAAATTTAATTTCACAATTGATTGAAAATATCTGCATTCAGATAGGAAGGGAGGAACGTGTTCAGCTTTAAGCAACTTGACAAAAAACTGCCAAAGGAATAAAGAAACTAATTTTAAGACAGGATTTTGAAAACATTTACTAGCTTTTTGGCCTCACTAGGGGAGTGTGGCAGTTCCTAAAAACATATTCCCTGAAGAATATGTTATGTTGTGTCAGCCTCCTTTGATTCCAAAGTAGGACGAACTAGGGTAAAAGCAATGCTTAGCTGTCATTTAATATTATCAGCTACATCTACTGTATTTCCAAGCAACCTGAAAGAAGGAGGGAGGATTGGGAAATGGCCGGAGTGAAGGCTATGTTTCCTGGTGCTGCAGGGTGGTAACATGTCTCATGTCTGGTAACAGAAAAGGATAACCATCTTTGTGCAAACTTGACATCTATAAATTGATTACATAAGTGAGCAATGGTGGCC
Organism: Phrynosoma platyrhinos; assembly: GCA_020142125.1. NCBI lineage: Eukaryota > Metazoa > Chordata > Lepidosauria > Squamata > Phrynosomatidae > Phrynosoma > Phrynosoma platyrhinos. The sequence goes on along the minus strand of CM034706.1, from coordinate 180,417,019 downwards.
CTTTCATGTATGCTGCTTTTGTTTCAGCCTTACAGTAAAATTACCAGCAGCAGTTTACCATTAAAAGGGGAATAATAATAACTGGATATGCTTTCATCTGTACATACAATTACAACGCACAGTATGCTTTAATAGGATTGTGAAAAATCTGTGTTTGACCCATACAAAAAAAGTAAACATTCTTGTTCTGGATACTATATCATTATCACAACAAAGAGAAACTCCTGAAATCTGAGGATTTAAACATCTGGAGAATGTTAATCACTTCAAAATGACGGATGTTTTTTATTTTAGCTTTTGACAGACACACTCCTTTCATAGATAGATGATTATTTACATAAATTACATCATCAGTGTGTGGGGGGGAGGGAATCAGAAAACTTCAAAGGATAAGAAGCTTAATTAAAACGAGACTTTTATTTTTCCCCCTCCCCACACTTCTCCAAACCTTGCCCATTTGGTAAGATGGCAGGGGGAGGAATACCTTTTCCTTTTGCAAATCTTTCTAATCCCTTCATGATTTTATAAATAGGAAGCAGTTGTTCTTGAACGTCAGTGAGAGCCTTGAGAATGTAGGGGAGAACTTTGCTTACTCTATTTTTCCACTTTCAGTTTCAATAATCTTGATAAATCACTAATAATATATCAACTTTACATATTTTCACACAATTAAGGTGCTTTAGCTCAACTTTACTCAACTTATTCCTTTCATTTCCCTGTAGAAAGCACACAGTGCCCAGAAAAATGAAGTGGATTTACAAGGATAAGTCTGTCCCATCTCTGTCCCTATCCCCGGTAGAATTACTGGGGCCTCTTCAGTGGTGGATGTTGAAGGACATGTGATGAAGGAGGAGGAACATCTGCCCTTGACTATTTCCCTCCAGAGTCATATGTGGCATGGACCCTGCATCTCCTAAACTAGTCTGCTGCCTCCCCTCAGATTTGGTAGAAGCTGATTTCTGTCCACCAATCTTGGAGCAAAATTCAACTTTCAGTCTAATCCGCTTCTATTGCTGGGGATAGTGTACACTAATAGGTTTTTCTTGTCTCATAGGACATTATCACATGGGGGAAATCTGCTGGATTTGTGCCTCACGATTTCACATGACGTCACACAGAAACTGAACAGAAACTGGACAGAAACTGGTGTTATCCGAGATCTTTTGAAATTCGGTAGTTTTGAGAAATTACAGTAATTTGAAATTACAGTAATTTCGCACTTACCATAATGTGAAAAGCAAATGCGAATTTGGGAGCATTTCCCTGCTTTTCCCATTGTTCCAGCAAGCATTCCTCTATCTGCGCATGTGCAAGAAGCTCATTTCTAGTACATTTACGGGCTTTTCTCACTTGTGTGTGAACGTTAAATGCGCTTACTGTAATTTCACAATTAAGATAATTACGTGTGAAAGCCATTTGCGGAATCAAGGTTTATTTTCGGTTTATTTTCGGAATGCCTCATTTCCACTTTATTATCGCTTTCTGGCCCACGTGTGATAATGTCCATAGTGTATGCTAGTGTTGTCCTCATGTCGAGCAACACTACCAAAATAGCAGTGGCAGAGGTAGCCAAAAAGGCATGCTGGTTTGCCAGGCTTCACTGCAGTGTGCACCCCTCCTGCTCCTCCATTCCTGGGTTTTCTCCCTGGGAGAAAGCCCAGGGTCAGAGCACCTGGCAATGGCACAAAGGGGAAGGAGGGCACAATCAGTTTCATCCCTCTTCTGGATGTCACGCAGTGTGGTCCACCCCCACCCCCATGATGCCACTGGTTTATATTTATATCCATGTACTTCTGAAGCCTGCTCTCATGTTGGTACCATTTCTCTTGTTTATTCCAGCACAATGCCTGATGGATCCTTTGCTACAGGTTTCAAAATAAGCCCTGAACCTCAGATGAGAAAGGAAATTATCACATGAGCATTGATCTCTTTGCAATTGTGTTAGTAAAAGAAAACAGAAACATACCAGTTTGAGAGCATTTAATGATTGCACATCTCTGCAATAGCATGAAGGTGCTGGTTTGCCATCAATGGTCCCTTAAACTCTCTTCTTCATTTCTCCTTAACCCCGTCTTCCTGTCCTATGCCCTACACAGAATGCCTTTCAGTTTTGTATTAGAATTTTTATTTTTAATGCAATTCCAGAGTTATGTTAATATGATTCAATTTTTAAAAAAACTGAAAGAACAGGGATGGGGAACAGCCTGTTTGGGAAAAGTAAGAGGAATTGGAGACAAGGGGAGAGGAGGAGACACTAATACCATGTGACTGCCAATATCAGAATTGCCATGGAAGGGATGTTTTGCACCTGTGGAGTAATGGAAAAACAGTGCAATTGAGAGATTATTGATGAGTTTTTCCCATCAATAAAAGGGAACGTTCTAATAGTGCTTCACAGTCACAACAGAAAAGAGACAGAAAAGATGTCATTTTATTAGTATTTTCAAACACATCATTCTCCAGCTTCAACTGCAGTTTAAAAACCTTGTGTGATAATGTTATCATGTGCACACATGCATACACATGGCCAATGTTTTTACTTTATTGGAAACTTTTTATCTTGTCCTTTGATAAGATGAAATTGTTATACATCATTGATTCTCCCCACACACACACACACCATAACATACTGCTTAATTTCACGCCAGGTTTCACTCTGCCTAAATAAATAATCATCTACAATACTTGTATCACTTCACTCATCCTAACTTTAAGGAAGCTACCGAAGAGGTCAAATATATTTTGGGAATTCAATACAGTGAACTCAACATTTCACTGTCAAGGAGGACAGTAGCCATCACTGAGGGCCCCTTTTCTTTCACATTTGTAATTTGAGCATGAATCCTTCTACCATGTTTCTGGACAGGTCTCAAACTGGATTATTTCTGTAGTGTGTTTTGGACTTGAGTTTAGCTGAATTCAGTTTCATTCAGCAACTGGTAGGATTCAATCTAACTATGGCTTACTTTCTACACTGATTTCAGTGGTACTTAAGCCCAATTAACTTAGGGCCGTTCACACTCCACAATAATAGTGCTATGATTCTACTTTAATTGCTATGGCAACAGTCTATGGAATCCTGGAATTTTCTGTTTCAGCCAGAGTGCTCCAGTGCCTCCCTAGAGTACCAACCTCAGCATGCAGATATCCCATTTAGTGAAATCATAGTACTATAATTGTGCAATGTGAAAGAGCCCTTGGTCCCAGTTAAACCACTTCACTCCAAGCAAGTAGTTACTTTTGTATGTTTGACCCTGCAACTGAAACATCATACAGGTTGACCTTATTGGCATTAAAAAGAAAATAAAATGCATTATAGATCTCCTAGTTTAAATTTTCCCTTGTGACATTATAAGCAATGAGAAATTGCTGCAGCCTTGCAGATCCCAAGACAGGCTGGTTTGATTTGTAAAGTCTTTGGAGCAATTTAACTCATTCAAGACAAAGCTTTGAAGTTTTACAGCAGCAGCTACATGATAATGATGAAGATGATGATGATGAGTGATGTTAAAATAGGGGATATACATCCTTTATTATGATGCAAGAATGATGCATTTGCTGGTTTAATTTTAGTGACCCCCACTGGGCTTGATTAGATCCAAGAAAAGCCTAAAAGAGAAACCATTCAAGCTCTAGGATGTAACACAGCCAATTTCAAAATCTTCTTACCCATTTGGCTACATTTCAGTCTACCCAAAAAGGGAAGGTTGTGTTTGTTCTCTTGTAAATGGCAGCACGCTGCAAAATGCTGGCTGGTAGACCTGGTGTAATTTAGCTGATCCCATGCAATTTCCTCCTACACTCTGAGCTGATCTGCAGGTTGACCTTAGACAATTTGTCTTCTTTCTGGGAGAAATGTCACCCAAAAGGAAGCTATTAAGTCAAGAAGGTAATTCTGCCAGAACAGTCCACTGTATAAACAGAACTTGACCTCAGGTAATTTATTTCTACTCCTTTACAAAGAGACTTAAGAGATAGGACTGATAAATGTCAGAGTCTCAATCTACCAATTAAAAGAAAATATAGGAAAGACCAGCCTCTTACCGTGTTATTTTGGAGTAGCTGGATGAAATGTGCTAGGAGCTAACAAGCCAAGAAGAGGAGGGGAGAGTTGAGAAGAGGAGAGAAGGTCACCCAAGCTTCAAGATAAATTTTGTGCTCCAAATCAGAGGTTTACCCTGAAAATATTCATTAATGGATGGGTTCAGGTTAAGTGCTAGAATCCTATCTGACAATAATGGTTATATACCAGTAAAGGTATGATCTAAAAATAATCACAATTATTGGGAATTATATACAGGACAAGGAATGAGTTGCTTTAAAAATGAGTAAATGTGATTAAAAAGGGAAACATTCTAAACTGACTACCATATCTAGGTATAATTGACCTATGATCTTAGGGCATTATATTGTACCAACATTGCTGATTATGCCAGCAAAATTCAATTCAATTCAAGACTGATTTTGCTCCCCCAAAAAGTCAGCAGCATAGTGATGATCAAACTGGTCAAAGTGGCAAGCAGATTTGTGATCTCTAGGACCTTCCTGAACCATGGATATTCTTATAAACAAGGCATGTTGGGAGCACACACTGATCAAAGGAGAAAATGGCATTTAATCACCAATTCTATGCCAAATTTCAATAGCTATGGGAGAGACCCTTGGGAACTGTTGAGAAATGGAAAAAATGGAAAGGTGGCTTATAGCCCATGAGCCATATGTTGTTAATTTCTATTTTGAATGGATATTGTGCCTCCCCCCCACCACAGTCCATGAATCCCAAATATTGTGGTTTGTAAGTTGCAGCTACCGATGGGGATTGACCCTAGACCTCAAAATAATCAGACCCCATTGCCACCACTTGACCCATCTCAGCCCCTGCCCTGATGGACAAGATGGTGGAGATGAACATGCTGGGAGGGGATCATTTGTCCTTCTTAATAATAATAATAATAATTTTTATTTATATCCCGCCCCTCTGCTA
>CM034706.1:180391337-180411935 GCA_020142125.1 Phrynosoma platyrhinos | reverse complement strand
TCAGTTTCATTATGATCTTCCAAGGGCTGCAGGCTAGTCAAAACAGTCTTCTGCGGCTTGAGAATGCCGGTGGGAAATGGAAACAGGCAGGGGCTTTATGTCCACCGGGGTTCCTCCCCTGCTGCCCGCAGGTGCAGCAGCTCAAGCTGCTCAGGTGGTCCTCCGAGGGCTGCAGGACTCCTGAGACAGTCCTCCACGGCTTGAGAATGAACCTTGGCCCTCAGGCATTAAACTATGTCCCTAGTAAGTTGCCATAATGAACCAGTCTTATAAGCTATATTGCAGAGAGGGAGCGGGGATTAGTTCCTAAGACAGAAACTTCCACTAATGAAAACATTGTTGTCTTCTTTTAGAAGCAATACAACAATGCAGTTCTTTGCATGACATGCAATATCTGTAAGGACCCACTTCACCCATAGCTGCCCATGTGACCTCTGAGATTATATACAGAGGTTGTTCTCAGCTTGCTGCTATCGAGGACAATTAGGCTGGTAAGTACAAGGGAGAGGGCATTTTTCATCGTGGTCTCACAACTCTGGAATGAGGTTCCAAAAGGTTCCTTCCCTGCAGATTTTCCATGGTTTATGGAAAATCTGTTTATTATTGTTGGCTTTTTCTTGAACTGGATTTTTTTTAGCAGAGCTTGGAAAAGCTATTTTTTGGACAACAGTTACCACAATTCCCAAGCCATAAAGACCTGTGAATTGTAGTCTGAAAAAATATCTTTGCTCTAATTTTTTATTTCTTGCTTTCAATTGTTGTTTTTAAAATTGATTTTTATTATTTTATTGTTTTGTGCTCCATTTATTCTTTATTCTAATTGCCACTTTGGAAAGGTTCCACCCTTAGAGGTGGCCTAATTCCACCACCACCCCAACAATTTTCCTTCTAGCTCAAAGGAACTGTGGAAGCCAGTGTCAAGCAGTGACAGTTGAAAATGGGAAGAAGTTAGCATTTAATGGAGAAAGCAACAAGAAGCTTTATATCTGCTCTTTTGTCAAGGCATTAGGATGCAATTCCCATTCATTCCAACTTCACTGGCTACAAGGAAGAACATGTTCCCAATCCCCCTTATTTGACTGCTATGCAGTAGTGTGCCTAGGAGTTAACCTTAAAACACACAACCATCTCTCATCTTGTCTACCTTGAAAGCACAAAAAGTCTGAAAACCTATCACTCAAAACAGATGAGGTTAGAATTAAGATACTTAACAGTCTTCCAGATTGGTTCAGGTGTTCATTTAAAAGGAATATGAAGAAAGATAAGAAGACTTGCTGTTCGTGAGAAGGGATAAGTTATATTGTGCATCCTGGTAGATATGATACTTTAATACCACTTTAACTATCATGACTGCATCCTATGGAATCTGTGGGTTTTAGCTGGGTGAGACAGAGAACTCCAAACCCATCACAAAACTCCATAATCCAGGATTCAGTAGGATGGAGCCATTGCTGTCAAAGTGGTATCAAAGCAATATAATTGTGTATGTGAGTATTCAGCATAATGCAAGCTGAGGGAAAATATTAGTCTTGTTAAAATGAATATATAATACAATGCAGACTTACATCAATTTTGAAACATTTATTTTTAGCAGTAGGCTAAAATAAATATTAAATATTTGCAATATGTAAATTTCATTCAACCTTGCATAAAATAGTTTAGTAAACATTTAACTGTAACATTTATATTTAGCATAGTTTGCAGAACAACTTGTAAAACAGCAAAACATTTGGCATTAGACAGATGGCTATTATGGCCAATTATTAGTCAGATGTAAAGAGTTGGATGTAATCTACATTAGTTGCATCTTGGTTCCACAGAAATTAACTTGAAAAGTTAGTCATAATCACCTAACTCATGATGACATCTCACACGATAATGCTTTAAATGGAAACAAAGTGCATCTAGTTTAGTCTTGATCCAACCCTAACTTTAAAATAATGAATGGAAACAAAACACTTATAAGATATAAAGAACCATCATTAAATGGAATTGTTACATATTAATCATCTGAGAGCTTGGCTGAGGTTTATTTTGGATGTTATGAAAAGCTTAGACAAGTAGATTTTCAAGCTCTACATTTCCATTCTAATGTCCAAAGATCAGTGTCAAGCACAGATAAGCAGAAACACTGCTTCCCTCAATGTGCTTCTCAGACCCACAGTGTTTCCAAACAAGTTGTTTTTCAGACAGTGGTGTAAAATACATTCTAAAGTATAGGCTAGCCAAATACACATGCAAAGCGAGTCCAGTATTTTCTGACATATAAGACTACTTTTTAACCCAGGAAAATCTTCTCCAAAGTCAGGGGTTGTCTTATATGCCAGGTGGAGGAGGAGGAGGAGGAGGAGGAAGGAGTGGTGCAGCACAAGGCGGGAGGAGGAAGAAGAGAGGAAGTCAAGTTAGAGGAGCGGGGGAGGAAGGGGTGGCGTGGGGTGGCATGAGGCAGGAGGAGGAAGCAGCAGCGGATAAGAGGTGAACCCTTATCCTGGGGTTTTCTTGGCAAGACTGGTTCAGAGGCGGTTTGCCATTGCCTTCCTCTGTGGCTGAGAGTGTGTGACTTGTCCAAGTTCATCCAGTGGTTTCATGGTGGAGTGGGGAATAAAACCCAGGTCTCCAGAGTGGTAGTCCAACACTCAAACCACTACACCATGTTGGCTCCTAATCCCATGTACTACCTATGAAACAACTGCAGACTTTTTTGTTGTTCTTGTGTCTTCAAGTCCTTTCCGACTTATGGTGACCCTAAAGCAACTTTATCATGGGGTTTTCTTGGCATGTTTCTTCAAATGGGGGTTGCCATTACCATCCCCTGAGGGTGAGAGTGTGTGACATGCCCAGGGTCACTTACTTGGCTGCAAATTGTACATATCCCAGAATGCATCACCTAGTATATTGGCAGTCCTTTCCCCCCAACACTTTCTCATTTTCCCCCGTTGGAAGAATGGTTGTTTTATACGGCGAGTATATCCCAAACTCTATATTTTAACTGGGAAAGTTGGGGGTCGTCTTATACACCCAGTCATCTTATACGCTGGAAAATATGGGTACAAGCAGCCCAGATTTCTATTCTGTTCTTTTAATTAACACAAGAAAAGTGTTGAACGCTGAGTATCAGATACAAATCAAAACAAGGATACAGCCTCCTCTGAATTTTACCCAAAGATACATTGCTTGTACTTAAAAGCAGGGTGATTGTTCTATACAGGTTATCTTTCCACAGTTAATATGAGAGATGAAAAGTGAATCACAACAAATTGCACTGGGTATGTTTTTTTAGTTTATATATAAGGGTAGATCTTGCCATGTATGCTTTTTAAACCTTACCCCAAATCTCTTTGCCACCCTTTACCAAAGTTTTTGTGGTTTAGTAAGCTCAGAAATCAAATGATCTTTATGAATGCTAAATTAACTTTTAGCAGGCACAAAAATCAATCAGCTGGTCCACCCCAGAGGGTATTTGAGGACATTTGGGGGCAAAAAAATCTTTTGTGGGTGGGCTTCACAGGGGGATACAGCTTTCCAAGATATCCTGGGGGATCAATGCATCTCCCTAGCATCTGACAGTTGCTAACATCTGCTCTAGGGGTAGGAATCAAGTTTGGCTACAACTTCCATTCCAACAGCAGGATAATCAAGGTTCTTGGAGTCAATATTTGGGTGGCTGCCTCATTCTGTCCCTGATGTATCCATTTTTGTTATTCTGGACCTTCAAGTAATTTCCAATTTATGGTGATCCTAACACGAACTTATCACAGGGTTTTTTGGGCATGATTTGTTCAGAAGGGGTTTTCTTTTGCCTTACTCAGAGGCTGGGAGTGTGACTTGCCCAAAGTCACCCAATGGGTTTTCACAACCAAGCAGGGATTCAAACCCTGATCTCCAGAGGCATAGTCCAGTAGTCAGACCACTATACACCACTGGAGAAAGCAAGAGAGGGAGGAGAAGAAGGCACCCATATTTGTGCCATGTTTTTCATAACACCTGAAAAGACACACCCATGATCCCTGCTCAGTCTGGCTCTCAAGCTTTTGAAGAACTATGAATATATTTTAGAATATACATAACTAGGCAGGGGGACTGAGGCAAAGGATGCCATTCCTAAAATACCATGACTCCTTTAATTTTAACATTTTAAACATTTTAATACAGCTTGAAAGGGTTACTTTTTGGGTTTCAGTGCCCAGAATCCCCTAGCCAGCCCATCTAACTAGAGAATTCTGGGAGGTGTAGTAAAAACTGTAATTTGGAAACTTGGCCCCCTTTCCCATCTTCCAGGTATGGGTAAAACTTATGAATGAGCATATATATCAGGGGTCCCAAAACTTTTTGATCTGGCGGCCAGTTTGCTGGCCTCCAGCTCTCCAGGAGGCCAGAGGCATGCATGCGCATAACTCCGGTGCCATTTTTTCCCCCAAATGGTGCCCAGAGTCATGTGCATGCGCCAGGCATCGTGCACACATGCGCACGACTCCAGGCGCCATTTTTGAAAACAAAATGGGCCGGAGTAGTGCGCATGCACAACGTGGGGTGCCATTTTGTCTTCCAAAATGGCACCCAGAATTGTGCCCATGCTTGCGCAATGCCGGACACATGCGCATGACTCCAGACGCCATTTTGGAAGACAAAATGGCACCCGGAGGCAGTGGTGGTGGCAGGATCGGCTGCGGGCCAGTAGGAAGGCCTTGGCGGGCTAGGTCCAGCCTGCGGGCTGTAGTTTGGGGACCCCTGATATATATAGTTGGCCTGCATGTTTCCAGCAAGGTGACAGTCACCACTCTTAACTGTTGCCTAAGAGCTTACTTTGGACCATAAAATTTTCACTTATTTTTTCACATTTGCTTGAACTCATGCTTGCCAAAACCACAATTTGTTCCACACTGCTTTTTGCTGATAATGATTGGGATACCAAGTGGGACAAACAAATGGAAAACCATTCACTTTCATTCTACAATGCCTTGCGTACAGTAATCCCTTGGTGGTTATAAGAAATCACTGTGCTCTTTGAATAACTACAGAATCACTCCCTAAATTCAAAATGAACAGGAAGACTATTGAGCAATGCCTCAGAGGGCCATTAAGCAATGACAATAATCTGGTTGGGGTAAGGTTTGGGAATTTGGGAAGGAGAAGTCATGGTCTAGTTGCCATATTTGGTCATGAAACACTGCCATTCCCCCTGAGCAATGGAACCTCAAGCAGGCACTCAAATTACTACCACAAAATACCAAGATTCAGCTGTTGTCCCCAGACAGACTCCCATAAATCTGAGAAACAGATGGAGTAACACTAATTTGTACCTTATTCCACTTACTGCACTTTTCAAATGCTACAAATAATGCAGTAGGCATCTTGTATGACTATCCAGGGATCGGAGAAAGAGCATAGAGGGTCTACAGATATTTGAAATGGTCTTATATTTAGTCTGGTTCATTGCTTGGAAAAGTTCCTTTTTACAGATTACATTTTACCCTTAAACCTAACTAATGCTGCCCCTGACACCACTAGCTGGGGTTTTCCAGTGCAAGTAGTCCACCTAGCCCAATATTGTTTCTTTTGATTGAAAATGATGCCCTGTGTCCAGTTCTCCATACTGACAGAAAGATGACTTGTCTTGTTGCTATTTGAGATCCCTTTAATGCAAGGATGGGATTTATGTCGCACTTGATTTTTTGTTGCACTGCAAGTTCCAGCAGCCCTGGCCCATGTGGCCAATGGTATGCAATGCTTGGATTCTTGTTTACATGTATACCTTATTTCTTTTCTCTGCATAGACATTTGAATGCTCCACCCCAGCTCATTTCAGGATGTGACTACATATTTCCATAGATGAGCACACATTACATCTGTTAACTGTCATACATGTTGCCAAGAAATCTGCATAATCCCCCAGAGTTTGGTTAAGGTTTAGTATCTGTGATAATCTAATTGGCACTGTCAGCACCTTCTGCCCCCATTTGCCCCTTCCCCTGACATGGGACTCCCCAACACATTCAATTTGGCATGCACTAGTGGTCAGTTCCTGCCCAACCCCATTATAACCTTAGATAGAAAATACAACATTGCCAAAAGATATGAGCAACATACTCATATATACAGGGCTCATTGTGTAGATGAACAGCTGGAATGTGGATAGGGTGAGGAAAATATTTAAGGAAAGTGTTTCTGCAGGTAATATAGAAAAGAATGTTTAGGAATGGGGGGCATTGAGAGAAAGTATGTGTGTGTGTGATGCTTGGAATATAGCAGGTGCGTGACTGTGAAAGTGAATGGATTCAGAATTAATTCAACAGGACTTGATTTAAGCAATGATCAGGGGAATAATTTGGAGGTTATCACAAAGTTGGTAAAATAAAATTTAGAGCACCTTTTTAGAGGTGATATGGAGAAATCCATTCCTGTCTGTGAAATGGGTGTATACCCATTTCATGGAAAGTAAGCCAATGGATTTGTAGCTGAAAATTGTGGCTCCAAAGAAATGACTTGGAAACCATTTCTACCTTGTACTCAGGAAACACATTCTTTGATGTTTGCACAGTTTGCCTCCTGTGAAATGGAAGTATTGTTGGAGCAGGAATGAAATTGGTAAGATCTGCATCTGCATTGTGTGAAATGGGTGCTTTAGTGAAGTATATAAGGTGAAAAAATGGCTTCATATTAGCAGCTCAGTCCCAACCTATGTCTTTTAATTACATTATTTCTGAGCTTACCATTTATGGAAAAAATATCTGGTGCTATATGAGGACAAATATGTGAGTTGGTATTGTAAACTCAGACTCTCAGAATCTCCCTTGTATTCAATTGCATAGACAACTTACTTGTTTTTCAGCCTCATCGGTTTGCCATCTGTGAAATGATTGCAATCATTAATTTTACCATTGTCCATTCTTGTATTACAACTATTTTCTCATTGATGACTCCCCTCAGAGTAGCCATTTTATGATAGCGCTCATGGCTCTTTCACAAAATTGCAAATGTACCTAGGACAAAACCTTTGACAACATCTAATTTATTATTATACAATTGCATTTTCCTAATGTCTGATAACTATGAAAACACCGACTGGAAAATACAGGTGTTCATCCTGTAAAAAATTTTTTAGTACTTTGAAAAAAATTTTTAGACTTTGAAACACAAACTTTTTAATAGGAAAAGGCACCATGCTAAGTGAACTAATTACATATTGTAAAACAAAGGCCTTTTTGTTTACTTGTTTTTATTGCTAACAACTCTCTAGTTCTAATATTCTCTTTCTTTCTTTCTTTCTTTCTTTCTTTTTTTCTTGGATTTCAGGGAAAGGACAGTGTTGCAATTATTCACAGCAGGTCTTCCAACTGTTAATCTGAATTACATCTCTATTGCATTGGAAATAATTAACTTCTAAAAATATTTACACACAAAACATTTCTACCAATGAAATGAATATGTTCTGGAACAATGTGGATATTAAACAAAGGCAGATCTTCAGAGAGACTGAAACCAAGTTGGAAAATCCATAATGTGGACTACATTATGTAAGATACCCTCAAGTAAATCTCAGTGGTTTTATGTACAGTGACCAAATACAAACCAGACTTTGAGGATTCATCATATTTTTTTAAAAAAATACTAAACCAATGCAATTGAGCAGGGCAGAACAGAGCAGGTGTCTAAGTTCTCACCTGTGTATAATGTAGTGAGCATGTCTACATACATTCAACAATATATATTTAGGAATATTTGATGCTTTCCATGTTGGTGGAGTAGTGAATCTGCTCTGAGCTTTAGTCCAAAGTTTAAAGGTGCCTACAGACTGCTAACCCTGTGTAGCACCTTAATTAATGTTCCATTAATGTTCTAAAAACTGGAGTAGATTCACCAACCACTGACATGAAAGCCACTGCCCATCACTGGATCTATTCAAGAGTGCCAAACAGAGCAATCCTAACTCATGAAATCCACTGATAGATGGTGGTTAGTGTAGTGCTGGAGCCAAATGGATGCCCTAGTTATAGAAAGCTCCACAGGCATTTAAATACCTCTGGTGATATTCCATTTCAGGATAGAAGTAGGTAACTGTGGATCCCAAGGCCTTTAACTACATAGTGAGATTTCATGACTGAAGCCCTCAGCTTTGTCAGCCTTGAGCTGATGCATCTAATTCCACTTCCTTTATCTGTTTCAAATCAAAGAGATTGTAAATCTGCCAGACCAAACTGCTCAATTGGCTGGTTGAGCTTTGGCAGTGGTGAATGATCCACTGTTTTACTCTTTACCTCCCACACTTCAGCCAAGATCCTATTCACTTTTATTTTAGTGTAGCAGAGTTACACTAGATCTAACCTCTGTGCGACTGATCATATAGCAGGCAATAAAGTCTTGCACTTACTTAGTGTGAAACAGTCAATGATCTACCAACTCAATTAAATCTGAGAGGATCATTTCAAGCTTTACTGCAAGATTACCCTTCTTGGCTTTTCTGCCACCTGCTCTTCCTCCTCATGATAGTGTTTTTTTAATACAACATGCTCCTAATTACAGTGCCTAACTTTTCCTATGAACTGGCAAGGTTGTCTTTCCTTGTGGAACAGCAGAAGTTGTACTTGGGATTTGTGTGACTTCTGAGAAAGTGCAAGTTCTTGCACATTTTTACCAGTATAGTACTGCATGTGCAAGTTTTACTCTTGCACAACTTCCCAGAATGCACAATTACATGTAACAGTTGTTACATTAGCAGAATAACCTGAGAGGATCCTGAACACAGGATTGTGCAGTCTCTCTCTCTCTTTCAGTAGGATTTTGAAACTGCAGGTTGCATTCAGACTTTTTTTTTTAAAAAAAAAATTCCATTAATTTATGGTGACAGTATCCAAATATAATGCTGGTTTTTAAGGTAGACAATTTGACAGGTGGTTCCTTTCTACTTCCAGATATACAGGTAGCTCTCCTTTCCCCATATTAATCACATGCACTTCCATTGGGCTTAGCGTAAGAAGAGGAGCCCTCCCTCCACTCCATCCGACATCATCTGAGGGAGAGATGCAGGCCCATCTCCATCGGGCCTAGCCTAAGTGGGAGCGAAAATGTTGTTTTATGTTATATGTAATTTTTATGCTGTAAACCGCCCGGATTGGACTACCAATGGGCGGTATAAAAATAAAATGTATTATTATTATTATTATTATAAATTTCAGCTAGAAATCTTGCAGTTTATTTATATCTTTATCCTGCCTTTACACTGAAATGTAGCACTCAACTAACAACTTCACCCAAGACACCAATGAAAGCATCAAGAGCATTGACAGAAACAAAATAAGCAATGACTTCATTAAATTCAAGGATCAATAAAAAATAATTAATTCATGCTCCCTGGAGTATGTGTATTTGAAGAAGTGGAAAGAAGGAGCTTGGCATTTTCTTATGACACCAAAGCATTGTAATATAAACATTGTAAACTGAAGCATTGGGAATATAAAAGACACTAGAGTCAAGGTACAGAAGATTCAAGGACAAATGAGGTTTATTGGGGTCTAAAGATGGCTTCTTCTTCTTCTTCATCTTCTTCTTCTTCTTCTTCTTAACAGCTCTCGAGTCAATTTTGACTCATGGCAACCCTGTGGATGAGACATCTCTAAGATTCCCTGATCTCGACAGTACTATTCAGGTCCCACAGGTTCAGGCATGTAGCCTCTCTGATTGAGTCTATCCATCTGGCATGAGCTCTTCCTCTCTTTCTACTGCTCTCTATCTTTCCCAGGATCATTGTCTTTCCTAATGATTCATGCTTTCTCATGATGTGGCCAAAATACAACAGCCTCAATTTAGTCCTCCTGGCTTACAATTCAGGCTTGATCTGTTCTCAAACCCATTTGTTTGTCTTCTTGGCCCTTCACAACATCCTCAGCATTCTTCTCCAACACCATGGAGCTTATCTCATTAACTTTTAAAGCAGAGAAAGCCTCCCAGGATGCAGCCAGGATGCTGGATGGGGGCAGGAATTATGGCACAGTAAGTCACCACCAAATTGCCAGGCAACTGCAGCCCGGGTTGCAGCTGTACTCAGCCAAACCTTTTTAGAAAACCTGGCTGCATCCCAGGAGGCGTTTTCTGCTTTAAAAGGTAATATGATAAGCTCCATGGTGTTGGAGAAGAATGCTGAATGCTTGATCTGCTCTAGGACCCACTTCTTTGATGTTTTGGCTGTCCATGGGATCCTCATCACTCTTCTCCAGCACCACATCTCAAATGAATTGATTTTCTTCCTATCATCTTTCTTCACTGTCTAGCTCTCATATCCATACATTGTGATGCAGAATGCAATGGCTTGGACTATCCTCACTTTAGTGTTGAGGATTATATCTTTGCACTTTAGGATCTTGTCTAGTTCTTTCATAGTTGCCCTTCCCATTCTTTGTCTCCTCCTGATTTCTTTACTGCAGTCTCTTTTCTGGTCTATATTTGATCCAAGCTATGGGAACTCATTGAGTATTTATATTTTCTCATTGTCTAGGATGAATTCTTGTAGCTCTTCTATGGTCATTATTTTTGTTTTCTCAGTGTTCAGCATTAATCTTCCCTTGGAACTTTCCTCTTTGATCTTCTTCAATAATTGTTCCAGGTCTCTGTTGGTTTCTGGTTGTAGTATTGTGTTGTCTTCATATCTTAGGCTGTTAATGTTTCTTCCCCCAATTTTCATTTCTCCTGCCTCTGATTCTAAGCCTGCTATACCAACAATATTTTCTGCATTCAGCTTGAATAAATAGGGTGATAGTATGCAACTTTGCCTTACCCCTTTGCCAATTGGGAACCAATCTGTTTCTCTGTACTCTATTCTAACAGTAGCGTCTTGCCCTGAATAAAGGTTATGTATCAAGATGATCAGATGTTGTGGCATTCCCATTCCTCTAAGAGCAAGCCAAACCTTTTTGTGATCTGTGCAGTCGAAGGATTTGCTGTAGTCAATATAGCACATACAAATTTTCTTCTGGATTTCCCTGGTATGCTCCATTATCCAATGTATGTTTGCAATGTGATCCCTAGTGCCTCTTCCTTTCCTCAATCCAGCTTGCACCTCTGGGATTTCTTGCTTCAATATTTCTTGTTGGAGTCTTTGCCATAGAATTTTAAGCATTCTATTTGTTTGCATGGGAAATTAATGCAATGGTTTTGTATTTACTGCAATCTTTTTTGTCTCACACAAATAATATTTGCTAGTGAAGAGAAGAAGTTTATACAGGCATAACAGAGAGCCTGCTGCTACACTGCCAAAATAAAGCAGTTTGACACCACTTTAACCTTCATGGCTCAATGCTATGGAAATCTGGGATTTGTAGTTTGGTGGGGTATCAGATCTCTCTGACAGGAAAGGTTAAATATCTCACAAACCTACAAATCCTGGAATTCCATAGCATTGAGCCATGGCAGTTAAAGTAGTGTCAAACTGCCTTATTTCTGCAGTATGACAGCAGCCCCTAGGGATAGAGCTGGTAAGATATTACATAGGTAAGGGTGGTGCAAGGCAGAAGACTGATGAAACTGCTTGGAGGCTGAATAATATCATTTTACATGGTTTTAGCTCAGAAAAGAAGTCCATTTAACTCTTTGGATGTGGGTCATGCAGCCCTTCAGATGTTATTGGACTGCAATTCCCAGCAGCTCTAGCCCCTTCATAATATCCCCAATGGTAAAGAATATTAGGCGTTGCGGTCCCAAAAACATCTGGAGAGCCACATTATTTTTATTCCTATCTAAGATGTATTTTTAATGTAATGATACACATGTGACCAAAGCTGGTACATGCCTGTACTTCTGATAGAAAAGAGGGGAAAGATTCTAGAGCATTCATATATATATATATATATATATATATATATATATATATATATATATATTGCACTACTGGAGTTTATCTTGGATAGATTTTCCAGTTGTAATTTGCTTCACATCGTAAAAATAGGTCAAGCTTAATTTTTTTCATTAAAAATCAGGAAATATATGTAAATTCTAACTTATAAATGAATGATTTCATTGAGATAATAGGAGAGACATGAAGATAGGACAGAATATTTTAGCTTCTGTGGCCTTGGTGGCCCACTCAATTTTTCAAATTACCAGCTCAGACTTTATGTATGAGTGAATTATATTGGTCACACTGTTTTCACCATGACAAAATTTCCTCTGTAAATATAATGGAGAAATGGGGGGAAATTAATGCAGGCCTGTATGACAATTTGTGAATGATTCTCATGGATCATTTGCTGTTTTAATTCAAAGGCAGCTGCTCTTTTAAACTACACAATTATAGCACTATGGTTCCAATTTAACTACCATGGTTTCATACTATAGAATTCTGGGATTTAGGGTTTTGGGAGGAACATTTAAAATTCTCAGCCAGAGAGCTCTAATACCTCACCAAATGTCATGGAAGCCCTTTATTGAGAGATGATATTAACCTTTTCTGTGTTTTCCTGAAAAGGAAAGTGGGACACAATTCTGTTTATACCTAAGAGCATCTGGATATTTTTTTTTTAATTAGGGAAATGTTATAGCACTAGTATAGTACTGAATTTAAAAAGAGACAGAAAAGAAGATCCCCGTCTTGGAACTCATACATCCTAAGTTAGCCCTAATATGTGAGGAACACTGCATGTATGCTTCATAATTACAGTAGGCATTTTTGGTTTCTACAGTAGGAATTCATTTTATGACATAGTTACTGGGTAGTTGGAGCCACAGAAGCTAAAGAGAAAATGTCAATTAGCAGGCTTTCTCAATCCCCATCCTGTCATAAAATGATGGGAGTTGTAGTCAAATACCTCAGCGAATCATTGGGTGGAAGAAGATAATGATATGTCTGCAGGTCAACTGGACTTTGGTCATAAACCTTAACCTTCAAACTAAACATTTTAGAGCTATTCCTCTGACCTGAATGGGGCTCCTCAGAAATAGCAATCTTCAAACTTTTGGATAATTCATTCAACCTTAATTCATTCACAGTTTTAAAACAACTGGAGGTTTTGGCTATGTTTCTGCAGGCAACTACAGACAACTATAGTACAAAGAAATAAACTGGATATGTCCTTAGCACATGCTGCCATTAGTTATTAAAAGTTGATTCAGTTGGGCTTTCCCACATAAAAGGATATTATGTTCTTTGACCTTTTTCTGTAAGCTATCCTTATTTCATGCTTCTTTCCTTGGTTCATCTGAAAAAGAAAGGTTTTAATTTACCAATTTATATAAAACTTGTATTTATGGAACAATAAACAAGAGCTGAAATCAATTTTGCCTCAAAATACCCCTCCAAATCCTCTTCTATGAAATTTGATAGCAAATGTTCTTTTCATATTCCAGAGAAAGATATCAGGCTGCTGGATCAGACATTCCTGACACTTTTGAGTCTGAATCACCTGTATCTCTGGCCTCAGCAACTTGAAGACCTTTCACCAGCTTAGGATGGTGTTCTGGCCTGACTCTACTCATTCATGCTTCTTGCAAATGTTTCTGAAACTGCAGTGAGTTCATTATTCACTAACTGGGATCAAGAGTATAGATCCTATCTTGTTAATCTTGATACAATTACACTGGTTCCTAATCCATTCCATGCCAAATTCAAAATTTAATTATTGAAGACTAAATGGTGATGGGGAAGATGTGACACTTCAGATGCTCTTGGACCATAGCTGCCGTCAGATCTATACATTGTAGTTAATTGTGATGAATGATAGGGTTTGCAGTCCAATATCTGGAGACCCACAAGTTGCCTATATCTAGCTTCTGACTAAGATAACTCAAGAACTGCTCCGGTGGAAACCTGCTCGAGTATTAAGATGTACACCTGAGGTCCTTCTGCAAGTCTCTCACTTACACTCAGGCAAGGCAGACCCAAAATGATCTTCTTTGTTGTGTCTCTTGCCTTTGGAATGTGTTCCTCAGTGTTGTTCAGTTAGCATCAACTCTCTTCAGCACTACCTGAATTTTATTTATTGGGAAAGGCAGGACTCTTTACAATGTTTTAGTTCTTGACTGCTAACTATGTATAGATTTTTTAAAAATTGCTGCTGCTAATCTTCTTTTGTTTTATTGAATGAATTTTTATTGATGAATGGGTTTGTTTCTGTATTTCTTTGAAGCACCTTGGATGGAGGTTGCTGAACTTAAAAAATGGTGAATAAATGCCTGACATCAATTAACTCTTAATCAATTAACAGAACAGCTGACTTTGGGACACCATGCAAAACCTTCAGGCACATGCTTTTTCAAATGATCTCTGCATTATTGTGGGCTAGATTTTTTTAACAAAAATGTTTTTTCATGTATGTTACCTCTAGCTGCCTTTTGACTTCATTGTAACTCCATGAATGCTATGCTAGAGGGACATTTCCTTCGAACTGAGTACAAGGATCGTGTTTGCCCGTGTGGAGAAGGCCTAGTAGAAACATCCCATGTGCTTCTTCATTGCACTTTCTATAAGGATGACAGACTAAAAATAATCTCAACAGTTAAACAGTAAACCAAGTAGATCTTCTGAATGGTATCTGAAATTTTTATTAGCAGATAATGATAGAGGAATCACTGAGGAGATTGCTAAGTTTATTTTATCTGTTATCAAAACCAGGAAAATTATGTGCCATAAAAGTTAATCTTTAAGTAAACTGTTGGACAATTTTTTATGTAAAAAAAGGATAAGCTGGTCACTCTGATGATAAACTTAAGTTACATGTCTCTCTGGGAGCTGTTTTAAACTTGTCTTTATTTTATGCAGAATATTTTTATTTACCCCTTTTATCTGGTAGTAACAATTTTTACAGTTGTAATATTGTATTTTATACAGTTGCTCAAATGTTTTATGTGTTGTAAATTTTATGTATTTTGTCTTTTATGTTTGCTTATGGTCTGTTGACTACAATAAAGCCATTCATTCATTCATTCATTCAACTCCATGAATTTAAACAGAGACTGGATGGCTATTTGTCAGGAGTGTTTTCAATGTATAGTTCTGCATGGCAGGGGATTGGACTGGATGCCCCTTGTGGTGTCTTTCCACTCTACAATTCTATGAATTTCACAGGGCTTTCTTAGACAAGGAAGATTCAGAGGCGGGTTGCTATTGCCTTTTGGCTGCTGTTGCTGCTTTATTTGTTTTATTTGTTATTGTTTGTTTTTGTGATTGGAGTTTATTTTATGATGTTTTAAATAATATATTTTAATTGTTAAATGGGTTTAATATTTTTTTAAGGGGTGGGTGGGTTTTTGGTTTTTGGGATTGTATTAATACACTGTACGAAATTTTTAACTGTTGTTAGTCGCCCTGATTGCTTGTCAGAGGAGTGGGATACAAATACATTTTATTATTATTATTTATTATTCCCCTGAAATTTCTCCTACAGAAACTAGTATTCATTGACCAAGTACAATTCAAGTGCTAACTAGGGCAGACCCTGTTTAGCTTCCAAGATCAGACAGGATCAGGAGCCTTCAGCATATTTAGACCTTAAGGTGGTGGCATAGGGATTCCAAAAACCATCCTAATGTTGCTAGAAATACTCATTATCTGCTCTGCTCCTAACTGAACTGCAACCTTTGGGATACAAAAAGGGATCCTGGTTTGAATTCAAGAAAAGAATAGTAATTTGTTCTAATAACAAAGCCCATGTTCCATGTAATTTGACCCAACTGTCCATATTTTGCATGTGAAGTGGAAACAGTTGTTTGAGAAAACATTAAACAGATCCAATTGACAACAATTTGCCAAGCTAGAAAGCAAACATTTCCACTCAAGGCTATGTAAGACTGGCAGGGCAGAGCCAACCATCTTCTGTCTCTAATAAGAGAGCAAATATTTAAGTGATGATTCAGATAATGATTGGGGAAATGTCCATTTTATATAGGAAATATTATGAAATGATATCTTCCTCTTAGTGTCATACAATGAACAGGAATGAAACAAGAAATACATGTGAAAAGGCAGACATGTATTGCTGCAAAGAACAGGGACACGTACCTAACCCCTATGTCATTAGCAGGGCTAGAAGGTAGAATGACATTAGCATCTGAGGCAGGAGGTCACAGAGGTAAAACATGAAACTCCCAGCTGTTCCTCCTGAACTAGTTCGCTCTGCTAAGGACAGAACTAGTAATGCTATACAACCTTTCCTGGGCTCCTTAAACTAGCCATGGGTTTGATGGAGGACATAATCCCATCACTAATGTTGTGTGTCAAATTGAATTGCCAGTCCAACTGGCTTCTGTACATGGAATAGAGAAAGGGTTCTTTTCATCTATTGCTTCAAGCAACAAACTGTCTTTGGCCAGCTGTGGTCAGAATAGATCCTGCTTCCAAGTTGTTACTGATTAACACAAGCAGGACAACATAAGGCCTTTGCAGACTGCTAGAAATAGTGCAAATTGAGTCCACTTTAAGAGTTAGGGTTAGGGTTAGGGAATCATGGGAACAGTATTTTATTGTGGCACCAGAGCTCTCTGACAGAGAAGGCTCAATGTCTCAGAAAAAAAATATTCCCATGATTCCCTAGCACTAACCCTAACCCTTAAAATGGACTCAGTTTGCACTATTTCTTGCAGTCTGCAAAGGCCAATAGAACACACACACACACACAAATCAACAACAACACCCCCCCACACACACACTATAACCAAATCAGAATGGATACACTACAGACATGGAAAAAAGCATCAAAACATGATGACTTGATCAAAGTAACCAGATATAAAGTTGACACAATGGGGCTGAAATAACCACAATTTCTGAACAACACTTGAAGTGATTTAGGAGAGATTTAGAATAGGATATTTCCAAAACGATATTTCCAAATTCCCACACTGCCTTGAAAAGTCTGGCAATTTCCTACTAAATTCCAAATGTTAATGCCTTGAATTCCTTTTATGAGCTTATGATGGGGACAATCTAACAAGTTCTGTCCACTATCTGCACTTATTATGCTCCACACACCTGCAGTGCATATCACTTTACACTTACACTGAACCACAGTTGCCATTTTGTTTCCCCAGTTCACCCAGTTTGAAAACACCTCCATTCATAGCTTTTCAGTCTCCTCATTACTTTTGTTCATGGCACACATAAAATGATATATTTTAAGGGTTCTTGCCTAAGCACAACTTCTGCCTCTTCATTTTGAAGGAAAGGAAATAGGGAGATGTTGAAGAGAACAAATTAGAAGTGAGGGACACATAGCCAGCTATTGGACTTCAAAACTCATCAGCCCTAGCCAGCAGAGCCAATGGTGGGAGATAATGTTAGCAATTTTATGTCAACAGCATCTGGAATGCCATTCATTCTCTGCCACCCTCAAGACATGATTACAATGCACAATTTATATGAGGTATCATCTACTTTTTTCTACTCAGGAACTCTGAATAAGGTTTCTCAGAAATGCAACTATATGGGGCTTCTTGTGAATTCCCCAAAGCCATATTAGAAGATGGATATATACATAGAGAGAAAGCGAGAGTGTGTGTGAGAGAGAAAGTGTGTGTGTACATATACCAATCTGCACACATGCTGCACCAATCTGTCTTTGATTATACGTGTTTATGTACATGATCCTTCTTTAAAGTCATTAAGAATTAGAATATGGCCATTGGCTTCTGCCCAGATGTATATCAAGTAATGGATGTAAAGATGGTTCTGAAGGATGCTTGATATTAGGTAACATGTTGTTCCAGCATTTCAGATTTATGGCTATCTTTACTGGAACAGATCCACAGCAACCTTTTACCCAGGAAGATTCCAAATCTCTTTGTGGCCAATCAGTCATTTAGAGTTAAACCCTTCTGCCTTTTGCTAATACAAACAGCTTAAAATACAGCAAGAACTATCACAGCTTATCTTCAGTGGGAGGCTCTGTGCAACTTTATCAGAGAGAATCTGCACTGTAACCTCCACAATAGCTGAATTTGTTCAGCAATTGTTTCTGTTCATGTCTGCTTTTCATCCCCTAGGCGAACTGTCAGTAGACCAGGACAACAAGTTCATATTATCAGGTGTGCAATCTCTGCATAGCAACTGTTCGTTCTAATCCTGCAATGTTATTTGTGCAGGACTGATGCTTAAAATTATACTGAGGAGAAACATCTGCTTTGTGTTGTTGTAATGGCAATAATGGCTGATTTAATTCCATTCTCTATAGGCTGCTTGATGGTTGTCATCACCAGTTTATCTGAGCATCTTTCCAGAGTACATTAAGTGACATCTGTTGCATTAGAGACCATCTTTTCCCTCATCATTGCCTTCAGGAAGATTTTTCAGCTCAATTCAGGAAGTTTTGTTTTGTTTTTGTTTTTTTAACAAAACACACAACAAAATTAGGATTATGTAGAGGCTGCATTTTAAAAAATTGTTGTGGTTAGAGGTTGAAGGAG
The DNA here is from genome assembly GCA_020142125.1 of Phrynosoma platyrhinos. Classification (NCBI taxonomy): domain Eukaryota; kingdom Metazoa; phylum Chordata; class Lepidosauria; order Squamata; family Phrynosomatidae; genus Phrynosoma; species Phrynosoma platyrhinos. Next base: position 180,393,554 of record CM034706.1, on the reverse strand, counting down.
GGGGTTTTTTTCCTTAGATTTGACATTTTTATTTGGAGAAATTTTCACTTCTGAATTACTGATGGCAAAATCATAGCAATGCTCTAAGCATTCAGAACCAAAGGCAAATGTGACCTATTAAATTACACACACACACACACACACATACACATGGTGGAATGGAATGGAACACTTAATATAGAGTTGCTGCCAAAAATGGCACTCCTGAGATGAGTTCTCCACTCTTCTTCCCAAGTCAAGCTGTTTGAATAGAATGTGATCTGGCCACATGCAATTTGCAGGGGTTTGGGCTTTTTGCAGCCTTCCTCCCTGAAAAACTCCTCAAACTCTGCATGAAGAAATGAGCTGAACTCAGTGGACAATCAGTGTAAATGTCCATGTGATATATGTGTGGAGACTTTTGGATCACCATAATTTCATGCTATTGGGGAGTCTGTTTAATTGATTCAAAAACAGGACAAGCTGAAGGGCTGACGCAAGGCATTTTGCCATCTGAGACAAAATACAACATGGTGTCACTCCCACTGTATACATGGACACCACCTGATGGCCAATACATAAATCAAATAGACTACATAACTGGAAGCATAAAATGGAGAAGCTCCATTCTCTTTGCAAAAACAAAACCAGGAGCAGATTGTTTCACTGGCTTTAAACTGCTGATATCAAAAGTTAGAATAAAGCTAAAGAGGGACACAGTGACTTAGTGGTTATGACACCAGTTCTGACTATTATAAGGTTGGCAGTTCAAGGCCCAGGTTCCATGTGATGAAGTGAGCTCCTGTCACTAATCCCACTTCTGCCAACCTAGCAGTTTGAAAGCATGCAAATGCAAGTAGATAAATAGTTACCACTTTGATGGAAATATAACAATGTTCCATGCGGTCATGCTGGCCACAGGACCACCAGAGAGTCTTTGAACTGGCTCTTCAGCTTAGTAACAGAAATGAGCACTGCCCACTACAGTTGGTTACACCCTGGTGGTGCTGTGGTTAAATGCCAGCACTGCAGCAGCAACGCTGTGAGTTCAGTCACAGGGCTTCAAGGTTGACTCAGCCTTCCATCCTCTTATAGGTCAGTAAAATGGGTAGCCAATTTGTTGGGGGCAATTGGCTTCCAGATTGTAAAGCACTTAGAGAGTGCTGAGTTCACTATTATAAAAATGTAAATGGTATTGCTATTATGACTAGACATTCATGGGAAAACCTTTATCTTTAAAGAAGAACACTAAACCAGCCTGAAGAACATCCCTGTAGAATTTAAAGATAATATAAAAAATAAATTAGCATTATTAAACCTAATTGACTGGGAGCCAGAAAGAACTCTGGACTGAAGCCAGAGACATTGTCAGGGAAAAATGCAAAATACACTATTGATAGCAAAAAAAGAAAAAGAAGCCTCAATGGATGACAGATGAAACTCTTCAAACAGTTAAGGACAGGTGAGAAGCAAAAGTAAAAGGTGATAGAAATGGCATCAGAAACCTAAATGCAATTGTTCAATGACTTGTGCACAGGGACAAGTAGAACTACTATACTAATCAATGCAGAGGAATAGAAAATGACAACACAAAAGGAAGAACAAGAGACCTCTTCCACAAGATCTGAGAAATCAAATGAAAGTTGGAAGAAACCTGGGAAAACTAAATCACCAATCTTGACTATCTTCAGTAATCATTCCAAGTCTTTGCTATTTCCTGGTATCTCATTCAAGAAATCAGAAGAAGGCTTGGACTTGGAAAAGCAGCTATGAAAGAATTAGACAAGATCCTGAAATGTAAAGATATATCATTGAATATTACAGTTTGAATAGTCCATGCCATTCTATTTTCCATGTTTATGTACAGCTGTGAAAGCTGGACAGTGAAGAAGATTGATAGCAAGAAAATAAATTCATTTGAAATGTGGTGCTGCAAAAGCATTCTACAGATACTGTGGACTGCTGAAAAGACAAAATTTTGGGTCCTAGAGCAAATAAATCTGGAAACGACCAAGATTTTCTTCTTCCCTGGACTGGATTCACCCTTTCTCGCTTGCCACACCTTATTCCTGGAACTGCTTCACCAAACATTTATGGACTATTACTTCTCTAGATAATTTTAAGTCTGAACTAAAGACCTTTCTGTTTATAGATGCATTTCAGACAACAGTTTGATATCTCTTATAATCCAGACTAAGGACGTTATCACACATGGGCCAGAAAGTGATAATAAAGTGG
>CM034706.1:180287503-180299870 GCA_020142125.1 Phrynosoma platyrhinos | reverse complement strand
TTCCACTTTATTATCGCTTTCTGGCCCACGTGTGATAACATCCTATTTCTCTTAGGGTCACTGCAGAGACTCAGCTGTCCCTCCCCATCCCTGCCAGTACTAGGGAAAATCCCATTTTTGTTTGGGCTTGACTGTCTGCCAATTGTTGGGAAGTCATGTTGCAGGGGGAGGTTAGGCAAACTTTTATTAATAAGTGAATATCTGTATTCAAATTTATTTCTGTTTTTTTTTCTCTATGTGCTGATTTGATGAAGACAAAGATGATGATAATAGCACAACTGAAACATGCAATAAAACAATGTTAAATGTCAAAATGTGTGGGAGCTGCTTTTGTCAATAATCTGCCCAATCCAATCCTATATACTTCTGTGCAAGTTTTGTGGGAAAGAATTATGGCAACCCTAGACTCGCCCAAGCTCACCCAGTGGGTTTCCATGACTGAGAGGGGATTTGAACCCTGGTCTCCAGAGTTGTAGTTTAATGCTCAAACCACTACACCTCAGTGGCTCATGCCTCCCCTCTGGGGGTCACTTTTACAGTAGAAAGCAGTTCAATGCCTGCCGAAATGCATTTTACAGTCATCATTTCTCCAGCATCTCAATTGAGAGGTGCACTACAGTTAAATCTACCAACACCATCCCAGAAAAAGACAGTGTAAAAGTCAAATTTATTTCACAATTTGCCATTTCATTCAACTCTATTTTAAACTTGAATTACTGGGAGTAGGGGGAAAACTCATTTATTGGTTCTAATTTTCAACAATGTACCTCTGTTATTTGCATAACATATTGTATAAAAAGAAAGGAATGCACAAGTTCCCAGGGTTGTTTTTGGCTAGAGGTACAACTGGAGATTAACAAAAACCCCAATGAATACCATGGGGCTTACTGACATGTAGATATGGTGAAGACTCAGCCAAATGATTTGGAAAATGAAACATATAGTGAAGATGATTTGGAGGATCCATTTCATGAATCTTTAACTCCTAAAATTACTAGGTTGATTTCATAAATGTTTGCTCAAATCTCCCCAGTCTTCATTTAGACCAGATATTTTGTAGATATTCTCACTCAAGGAAAAACTATTTTAAAAAACAAACACCTATTTTGAATGTGACTCCAGAGTTTTAATCTAATTGATTTTATTTTTGAATTAATGCTCAGCTTTCCTAGATGGTTTATGATGAAGCATCTTGGATCCTCCCATATCCTTACATTTCTTACCTGAAAAACTGAAGATAAGATAGTTGCAGTTAAACTATAAGGTAGGGCATCAGCAAGTGAGGCAGGTTTAGGGCCATAGTTCTGTTGTGAGCTACATCACCCCATTTCAACTGAAAATACACTCAGAAATATCCATCACTCTAATTTGAATTTTGATTTCCAGTTTTGTTTTGTTTCCTTGTAGAACCTAGTGGTTTTTATGTCAACAGGATGATGAATTTACTCTAACCTAGTAGCAGAGGCTATTGTCCAAAATAGGTTCAACACCTTGTATAAAGTAAACTACCTCTGATGGACAGAATGCACATCTCTACATTTAACTTATCTCCATATAAAAGGGAAATTTTTTACCAATGCATCATATCAAAACTATACTCACATGGTTCACCATAAAACTGTTTTATTCATGGCTACATTTTTCAATTCCATATCCTGCAAGACAGTCTATTCCATCTACACACACAAAATGCATTCAACAAGCAAATGTCTTCCTTGCTAGTTTACTTTTTTTTCTGCCCTAAATATCATCATTGTCCTTAACAAACATTGCCCTCTAGTATCCTGAGAGTTAAAGTGGTGGCAATTTAATTATAGTAATTAATTAATAATACCATTTTGCACACAAAGCGAGATTGTCTGTGTTCTTCTATAACTAATGCAGCCCCTCATGGGAAGTACAAGAACATTTACTCCCAAATATAAATTGATTGATACTAGTAGACATACCTATCCAGATGATAAAGGCTTCCATGCAATTTATGTATGCTTATGTTAGTCATATCAGTTCTGTCTGAAGTTCTCCCAATAATAAGATGAGGTACCATTACCTCATTCTTCTTACACTAAACCCTTGGAGTGTATCAGTGCTGAGTTTATGAAATATCAGCATCTTTTGCTCTTGGATAAGAGTATTCTTGGATAATAATATTGTTTTGTTTTTATGGTTTAGTGTATAATTTATATGCCACAAGCTACTTTTTTAAACAATGAAGACAACCCAACCACTAAGTGATGTAGAGGAAACATACATGTCCTATTGTATGTGTATGTATATTTGCCTTCAAGTCACCTTAAGGCAGCTCCACGAATTTCATATGATAATCTTAGGCAAAGAGTATTCAGAAGTGGTTTTGCTAGCTTCTTCCTCTGAAATATAGCCCACAGCACCTGATATTCATTGGTGGTCTCCCATCCAAGTACTAACCCTGCTTAGCTTCAAAGATCGGACAGGGTGTGGTGACTTTAGGGCATTTAAGCTACATGTCCTTTTCCTGTCAGTGAAACTGTGGCATTCCTAACATCTTACTGGACTACACTTATGATCAGAAGTCTGCATGATTACTATAATAAAGAACATGTCAGAATGACAACAGATACATTATTCACCTGAAGTAGGCTTGTGCTGATACAACACTGGTTAAAACACACAGTGAGTTCTGAACACAAGGAGAATGAAATTCAGAAATTATTCTCCACCACCACCACCACCAAAAAAAAAAAAAAAAGAAGTTTTCTCTTTTCTTTTTATTCTTTTTCTATTTTTCTTTTAACTGATGCTGATTTTCTTTCAATCCAGTAAGGTGTTAGGAAATCCTTCTAGACATACCATTCATCCAGCAATATTATACTGTTTCCATTCCTTATGGGAAATAGTATGTAATATAGACAAAGGCTAAGCAAATGCATAATGAAAAAAGGATAAGTAAATTCATAGAGAAACACTGGCTTATCTATGAAAAGATAATGGTGAAAATGGATACAGAAGGGAAGGATATCTGGTGTTGCATTAACTGCAGAGTATGAGATGTGTTGACCAGGTACTAGATAAGTCTTAATATTTCCATGGAGATTGTATTCATGTATGCATGTACGCAAAGGAAAAAGGAAAGATGCTGTTTGGAACAAATTAACAATGTACTACATAAACAGCACTGTTTCCCGGTCAGTTTTGAGGCCCAGATCAAATTACTTTAAATCTCTAAACAGGCTAGGACCAGTCTACTTGAAGGAATATCTGCTCTGGGGTTGTAGCTGCAGAGGGATAAAATGAGGGCATTCCCTCCAGTAAGAATTCTCATCTGCATGAAAATTTTCTTCAGCCCCCAAATTTCAAATTTTCCAAATATATGAGCTTTTGGGTGTGAACAATTTGCAGTGTCTTACCCTGTGCAATGCCAAACATGTGAGGACTGAAGGAAAGTTTCACTGTGGAGGCAGAATTCTTATTTATAGGGGCAATGCCCCCATTTTGTGTCCCCCTGTAGCTACACCTCTGGTCTGTTCCTATACATTCCTGACTGGTTTCTATTACTATGGTGATCTTTTGGAAGGTCTTCTCTGCATGCTGCTATCCATGATGGCATGGCAGATAAGCTAACAGAGACAGATGCTTCCCATTAGGCAGTCCCACCATTCCCTGGTTGTCTATGAAATAAACCCCCAGGAGAGATCCATCTGGCATCCTCATTAGTAGCGTTTAGACACTAGGCTACAATCTTCCTGTCTTCTGACATAACACATTCTGTGTATTTTTTCTTTGTTTTTAATTCTTATGTTTTTCTGGCTGGTTTTCAACATTCTCACATTTTGATACCATGTCAGCAGAAGTGTTCTGTAAAAGTTCATAGAATCATTGATTTACAGAGTTGGAAGAGACTTCAAGGGCCATCTAGTAGAACCCTCTGCCATGCAGAAATACACAGCTACATATTCCTGACAGATGGACATCCAGCGTATGTTCAAAGACTTCCAAAAAAGAAAAGACTGCTTTTGACTTGACTCCAAGGATAGATAGACAGACAGGAAGGATATGGATATGGATATGGATATGGATATGGATATGGATATGGATATGGATATGGATATTCAGCTCAAATACTTGAAGGCACCAGATCCTGTCTACTCAGGTCAACCCTGGTTAGTATTTGAATAGAAAATCACCAAGGAATACCAGCTGCGGTAGGCTACATTTCAGAAAAGGGCAAGATCAAACCTTCTCTAAGTATTCTTTGCCTAAGAAAAATCTGTGAAATTCATTCGATCACCATAAGTTGACAGGCAGTATGAGGGCACATACATGCACATACAAGAAAATGGATATGGATATGGATATGGATATGGATATGGATATGGATATGGATATGGATATGGATAAGTCAATTCAGTCACAATTTATCCTTAAGAGTTACCTTATTTTCCTGCGTATAAGACTAATTTTTAACCTGCAAAATCTGTGGTTAAAGTGGAGTGGTCGTCTTATACGCCGGGTATAAGGATAAGGAGGATAGAGGTGCTAAAACTCTATATTTTGACTGGAAAAATGGGGGGTCGTCTTATACACCGGGTGGTCTTATACGCCGGCAAATACAGTATTCCTTGTTGACCCTTATATACCAGCAAACAGAATACATGCATTTGTTTGTAGAGCAAGCAGTCATTTGAACAGCCAACTAAAACTACTCACTTAATCGGAACAACTATTTAGTTATAATGATACCCTTGCTGGTCTTTAGGTTTAATAGCTGTGTGGTCAGGCTTCATTCTTTTGCCCTGCCTTGTTGTCTAGTCACAGGCTCCATGGCTAAATAATACTTTGCATAGCTTCCATTCCTAAATAATTTCCTTATGCTTTGCCTCTCCCAGTGCCTTGGAAGAGACTTGATTCAAGCACTCCAGCATGATGCATACTCTAGGCCCTCAAATGTCTCATGGCACACTAACATTCAGGGACTTTTTAAAAAATTAGCATGTATTAGTCTAATTTCTAGGAATGGAGAGGATTGTTTCTGATTGTCACTCTCAGCATCTGAACATGTTAGCAATAGACTTATTTCAGTTAAAGGAAAGATTAATATATAACTTGTACACAGCACAAAAGGCTACTGTTAGGACAGAACTGGAATGGTTTCCAATTGACAGGGGGTCAGGCAAGGCTGTATTTTATCACCATTATCTGTTTAACTAGTGTGGTGAGTATATCATACATAAAGCAGGATTAGACTCAGAAGAAGGAAGTGTGAAAATTGGAGGAACACCAGCAACCTGTAATTTAAGATATGCAGATAACATCATACTACTAGCAGAAAAGAGCAACAACTTGGAATAATTACTGAAGAAAGTCAAGGGGGAAAGTTGAATATTAATAAAATAAGTAAAATAACACAAAAATAACAACCAGAATTTTAATAACTTTAAAGTAAACATTGCAGGCATTGAAATAGTTAAAAGATTTTCCATACCTTGGCTCAGTCAGTATCAAAATGGAGACTACAGTCAAGAAATCAGAGGAAGACTAGGACTTAGAAGGGTAGCTATGAAGGAACTAGATAAGATCCTGGAGTGTAAAGATGTATCATTGAATACTAAAGTTAGGATTGTCCATGCTATTGTATTTCCAGATTCTATGTATGGTTTTGAAAGCTGGACAGGAAATAAAGTGGATAGAAAGAAAATCAGCTCATTTGAAATTTGGTGCTAAAGAAGAGTTCTTCTGATGTGCATTGCTAGAAAGACAAATAAATGGAAAATAAAGCAAAGCCTGAACTCCCCCTAGAATCCAAAATAACTAAAATGATATTGTTGTACTTTGACCAATACATGAGAAGAAATTATGCTCTAGAAAAGACAATAATGCTTGGTAAGGTAGAAGGAAGTAGGAAAAAAGAGGAAGAGGAAAGCAGATGGACAGACTCGGTCAAGGAAGCCATGGCTCTAAGTCTGCAAGACCTGAGCTAAGCTGTTGATGATAGACTGACTTGGAGGTCTCTCATTCACAGGGTTGCCATAAGTCGACATCAACGTGTTGCCAGTTAACAGCAACAAGAAGACAATCAACTGAGGGCTTGTAACTATGGGACGGTCTGTTGGGACCTGCACCCACAATGGGTTTTCTAGTCTCCATCCCATGTTTACAATCCAAAAAAAGAAAGTAAATGTTCAAACTTTTAACTAATGGAATTATAAGGAAGAAATGGCAAATAGATTGTGCCCAAGTGCTCAAAAGTTGTTGAGCAATTCCAGATCAATAACACCTATTTATGAGAAGTAAAGCTGTACTGCTACTGCCCCTAACATTTTCTGATTGATTAGTCCAAAGGCACTGGATTGTCCAAGAAGCATAGAATCAAAGAGAACTAGAAGGAGTCACAAGGGTTATCTAGTCCAACACCCCACCATGTAGGAATATGCAACTAGAGCACTCCTGAGGGATGACCATCCAACATCTTTTTAAAGACCTTAAAAGCAGGAGTCCATCCACCAAGGCAGTGTATTCCACTATCTAGCAGCTCTTACAGTGAAAAAAAAATCTTCCTAATGTTTAGGGGGAATCTCTCTTTGTAATTTGGATCCACTGGTTCATGTTCTAGTCTCTGGAGCAGCAGAAAATAATCCTGATGCATCTTCTACATGACATCCTCACAGATATTTAAAGAGGGCTATCATGTCATCTCCCTGTCATCTCTTCTCCAAAGCACATCCACTTCCCTAAGCCATTCCTCATAGGGCTTGATTTCCAGACCTTTGGTCATCTTGGTTGCCCTTCTCTAAACACATTCCAGCTTGTCTATATCCTTCACGAGTTGTGATTCCCAGAACTGAACACAGCATTCCAAGTGCACTCTTAAATTAATCCAATAACTTTAAATAATATGATACATTTTTCAGGGTCAGCCCTATCATGAGCGAGAGTGAGTCAACCATTTAGGGTAGTAGATGTTGTGGGGCAGCAATGATAGCTTCCTGGCTGAGCCTCTTGGACTCTCCAGATGTTGTGCTCTGTTGGAAGGAAGAGCTGAGCATGCGAAGTGAACTGCCCTGAACCTCACAAAAAAGAAAGACTGTTCCCTCAGATGGACACTAAATAGGATATATCACCCATGCTAAAGTAAGCTAAAGTTGTCATTTCCATCCATTTCTATAGCTGTTTTGGGAGAAGGGGAAGCACCATTTTGTCCAATTCAGACAGCAAAATATCTGGGCTGCCCTACTACTTTTTTTATGCTGATTTATAAATCAGTTAACCTAAGAGACCTTTAGGCTCAATGTACTCTTAACTGATATTAAAACAAATCTTAATTATAAGTACGTTAAATGTATTAAATAGCGGTGAGTGTATGTGCCTTCAAGTCATTGGGTTTTCTTAGGCAAGGGAAACACAAAAGTGTTTTGCCAGTTCCTTCCTCTGAAATATAACCTATAGCACCTTGTATTCATTGGGAGTCTCCCACCCAAGTACTAACCCAGACCTGATTCTGCTCAGCTTCCAAGATCAGATGGAATCTGGTGCCTTTAGGGTATTTAGGCATAAATAGATGTATACAGATGGTTAATCAAAATGCCTTTGGCTTTAAAATTTTTATAGAGGCATACTCTCCAAGATTTTGTGCCTATTGAGGCTAATATGTAATGATTCCAGACCTTGGCTATGTCATTTATGAACATTTTGATATAAAGCATGACCTAGGAAGTATGAGAAAGTCTTATGGGAAACTTGTCTTCTCAGACATTATAAAAGATTGTATAGATATGGACAAACTCCCAAGTTTGTATTTCTGTATTTTTATTTATTAATTAATGTGTATTGTTTATTTATATTGGATGTGGACCACTCCACTTCAAATCCATCATGGCACATTTGGATATGATACAAATAGCTAGGAGAGCAAGAGAAACAAATAGACACTAGATATTCAAAGATTTCATTTTATCCATTTAGGCCCATCAATTTTCTTGGCAAGTATTGTCTAGTCTTGTTATCGGCATCCTGTGGGACTGAGCAACAGGAAAACCTAAAAGGCAAAAAAAGGAAAGTAAGAAACAGCCTCAAGTAAAGTCTAACGGTTGGCAGTGGTCATGAAGCAGAGCTCACTAGTCTTTCTAAATATTTATTTAAAAGCAAGCTGAAAGCAAACACTTGTGTGCATTTTTTCAAATGCTAACAGACCCCTCTGTCTTCCTATACTATTCCAGAGCAGCAGCAAAAGAACATTTGCTTTTAGACTTCCGAGTTAAAAGCCACAAGTTTAGAGACCGCACACATCTTGTCAGTTCCATGCCAGCCACAATCGTAAACAAGTTGCTGAATCCAAATGTATGTACTAAAAGATCTTATACATCTCCCGCCTGTGCACGGATTTGCATAACTTGGATGCAGATAAGCATTACTTTTCCAAAACAATAAATTAACAGATGACTTTGAAAAAGGATGTACTTTAATGGAACAAATGGCAGTGAGTGTGTCCTTACAGCCTGTACTTTTTCCTTTTCTTCCTTTTTTTATCTTGGTCTATCCACCAGGATGTGTGTCAAGCAGAAGTAAAAAGGAGACTGCAGCTCTTTTCATAAGCATGCACCTGATGTAGGCAAAGGCTTGCACCAAACTTTATGCCACAAAACTTGTTTTGACTGCAAAAGATTAACATGGCTACTAGAAAGACTGTGGAATAGCAATGGGTACAGACAAATTATATCCCAGTAAATATTCCAGGAGCTCTATTCAATAAAGGGATGTAGTAAAAGAGCTGCATAATTTCATCCCTCTATTCATAGGTTGCAATGGAGGTGTGGGAATAATGATTTTTTTAATCCCCTGGGTATGTATTGAAAAACTCACTTTTCATAGAAACTGTAGATTAACCACTTCAGTAATCAGCACTTTGATATGTTGAGGTGTAAATCCAGATCACTCTCACCAAGGTGGTACCTAAAGTCACTGCACTTAAAAAGATGCCTACGGACATGCAAATTAAGCCTCCCTTATCTGAATTTATGAAATCTGAAATATTCCAAAATCCAAAAATATCCACATGGGTGGCTAAGATAGTGACACCTTTGCTTTCTGATGGTTCAATGCACACAAACTTCATTTCATGCAAAAAATTATTTAAAATCTTGTATAAAATTACCTTCAGGTTATGTGTATAAGGTGTATAAGAAACATAAATGAATGTTGTATTTAGACTTGGGTCCATCTCCTAGATGTACATATATGCAAATACAGATATTGCAAATAAAAAAAAACTGAAATCCCAAACACTTCTGTTCCCAAGCACTTTGGATAAGGGCAACTCAACCTATATATGAAAAAATATATACTTGATGCTAGGATGTCAACCCACTAAAGGCTTTTTAGCTGTTTCATGACCTGCATTAACCAAATTTTAAATCAATGAAAATCATTTCCTTTTGTGTTACTAAATAAAATGTGAATGAACGGGTGACTGGATAGAGTACCCTTGTGTTTAAAAAATGTTAGATAGCCTTTTGTGCTTGTTCATATCTTAATAGAATAATGCTGCAAAATGAAAATTAAAAAATTATCTGGCAACATCCTAAAGGCACCAGGTCCCATTTGATTTTGGAAGCTAAGCAAGGTCAACCCTGATTAGTACTTGGATGGGAGATAGCCAATGAATACCAGGTGCTGTAGGATATATTTCAGAGGAAGGAATTGACAAAACCACTTCTGACTATTCCTTGCCTAAGAGAACCCTCTGAAATTCAAATGATTACCATAAACTGACAGAGAAAGGCACACAGACACACACACACACACACACACATTTTAAATTTGCTTCCAGTGATTGCTGCTATTCCCTAGAACTAAGTAATATCATTGGTTAAATGACCAATTAATTCAGTTACATTTTTATGTGGGATCTTTTTTGCACTAACAGTGTACAAACATTTGACTTGCATAGAACTCTCTTGCATAGAACAACAGGGAAAGAAAATGAAGTGAATACCAATTTAAAGCATGCATGCAAAAAAAAAAAGTTAGCAAAACTAGCATTGTTTGTGCTTAGCCCCACCAAATCAAGAAAGAAACAGGTTTAGGATCATGCACTATGTTTCACATTTTCAGTCTATTACAAATATATTATATGTAAAACTGGTCGCTTAATTACCAAATTTTCAGCCAGACACCTGGTTCACTATCATTCAATATATGTCCAAATGTGGAGAGAGAGCACATATGCATGTCTCTTTGCCATAGCTCCAAACCCATAAATCATCAGCATCTCAAACTTGGGTGCATATCAATTATTTCATATATCCTTACTGTACATCTACATATCAGAACAGAACATTGCTTCTAAATATCTGAGACTTCTTGATCCTTGCAGTGTTGCTTCTTCTTTCCAGTAATCTTCTCTGGGAAAAGGGGAGACACTTCTGATAGCCTTGAAAGAGAACAAAAGGTACATGATTCATCTTATTCTATAGACTGGGGCAGGGGAGATATGTTGTGGGATTTAAAATGTAACATTTTGGGCTAAAGTCCAACTGGGCAACAGATAATCTTTACCAGAGGAGGGGTGCAAAAATGTTCCTAGGAGAGCAGGAAAGCACTGCTGTGCACAGAAACCAGATCAGAAACATATGTGCTTCGAAAGGATCCAGCAATTGTAATAAACACTGGATGTATGTTACAAATATTCCCAGTGCCAAAGGTGGAGGAGTAAGAATGGAATAAATAGACAAGAAGGGCAGAAGTGGGGTGGGGTTCTGAAAAAATATAACCATAATGGAAAGAATAAATGAATTCTGTTCTTTTGCATTATCTGAAATAGTGTCTCTGATTTCTCAGATTTATTAGCACTGCACTTCTTAAGATGCTCAGATTGTACTTGAAAATAAGTCCAAGCGAGAATCAGAGGAGAAACATGTACATAAATTGGAAAAGCAGCCTGACCCTAAACTTATTCAGTCACAAGCACATCCTTTAAAAATATCTATGGGATTTATTTCATAGTGCAAATGCACAGCAATCCCATGTATGTTTTACATGCAAGTCCTATTGAACTAAAGGGGACTTACCCCTGAGAAAACAAGAATTTGTTTATTTAATATTGTGTGGAAAACATGAAGTTCTCCAGATGTTGTCAGTCTGCAACTCCCAGCACTCCCCAGCTATGTTGACTTAAACATGAAACAAATCCATGTTTTCTCAACTGATGGGAGTTTTAATCCATGAATATCTGCAGGGCTCTGCACTCCCAGCCCTTACCTATTACCATACCTTCCAATATTTTGCATATCAAAACCTGGAGATGTGTGGCCAAGCAACATTAGAAGGGGTTGAAGATAGCAAAAGCTATTAATAAGGAAGAACACATCAGCTAGGAGAGGTTGCAGCAGGTTTTGTTTGCCTGATCCTACAGGGAAGGGCAAGATTCTGTCCCCTCCTCTTCTTTCCTCTCTCCTCAGCTGAGTTAACTGAGTGAAAACTACTTCTGAACTTCAAATTCACCTTTGCAGCTGTTGAAGTAAGCTGAGGACAAGGGAGGAAGAGGAAAGAAACTGGGACATTTTAAAAGCTGCAGGAAAAATGGGAAGACAAATATTAAGGATTGGGACTGTCCATGCCAAACTGGGGCAGATGGAGTTTATGTATTAGGCTTCACTCCTGTGTTCCCATCAAGGAAATCAAGACAAGATGTGATGTTCTGCTTTCCTATTTTATCATCACAACAATCCTGTAAGATAGGCAAGCCTGTGATAGCGAGACCCAAGTTGACCCAGTAAACTTTGGTCCTTGATAATCACCCAACCAGATGGAGTTTCAAAGGTCACCTGTATCAAGACACAAGACAGCATTTTCAAGTGTGAATTTTATTTATGGTGTGTGTGTGTGTTTGGTGTGCTGTTTTTAATGTTTTTTTTTATTGAAATGTTTTTTAACTACTGTTATGTTTTAATACTAGTATTAATTCTTTTGAAACTTTTGTAATTAAAGTTTTAGTTGTATAATTTATTTATTTTTAATAATAATCATTGCAAACTGCCTTGAATCCCATTTTGGGAGAGAGGCAGGATATACATCCAATAAATAAATAAATAAATAAATAAATAAATAAATAAAATATTTACAGATTCTACAGCTTCAACTCTGAGGCACCAAAGACATATTTCTGATTTTTTTAAAAAAATTCTCACCTTTGTCTTCTTCTCATCCCTGTCAGCAAAACCAACAATCCCCACACACACCCCGTCCCTACTCCACACTATTATTTGAAAATGGCCACCATTTTTTCCCCTACAATTGGCCACAGATTTTTCCCTACAATTAAGAAAAAGGGAGCAAGTCTCCTATCTCTTAAATCAGGGGTAGGCAACCTAAGGCCTGGGGGCCGGATGCGGCC
>CM034706.1:180230799-180243203 GCA_020142125.1 Phrynosoma platyrhinos | reverse complement strand
GGGGGGGGGGGAGAAGAGACCTCTAAGATGAGCAAATAGGAAAGGGACATGACACTGTCTTGTAGTTGTGTAGAAAGGAAGATATTAGCAGATGTAATTCACATGACACCTATTGATTCAGGTGAGCAACTAGACAACTGTCAAAAGTGAAGAAACTCTGTCCTCATTTTCATCTTGGCAACTGAGTGTCATTAACCTTCCCTAATCTTTTTAATTACTGAGGTTAAGAATGAGAAATCTGGGCCATACATATTGTTTGACTACAGTCTCTATCACCCCATTCAATGACCATGAGAATGGGGTTGATGAGGGTTGTAATCTAGCAACCTCTGGATTTCCTATCTCCACCCTAAGTGCTATCAATATATGGTTGCAATGGCATTTCAAAAATAATAGAGTTTGACACCGCTTTCACTGCCATGGCTCAATGCTATGGAATTCTGGAATTTGTATTTTATTGTGGAACCTGACCTCTGTCAGAGAAGGCTAAATATCTCACAAAACTACAATTGGCAGAATTCCATAGCATTGATCTATGGCAGTTAAGTGGTGTCAAACTGGATTATTTTTGCAGTTGGGATGCAGTCTCTATGATACCAGTTTAGTACTTTTCTTATACCTCTTTTATGTGCCTTAACAAATACATTTAAGGCTGCAATTTTGGGCATGTTTATTTGGGCACAAGCACCATTGAGCTTAGTGGTAGCTGCTTCTATATAGATAACATATACAATAGTCAATGTAGTAATAAAATGATTGAATTTACATTAAATTATATACCCAGTGCTGTGAGCAAAATATCTGCTCAGGCTGGTTATAAAGAAAGAAAAAGTATAATCAAGTCAAAAAAATCAGCAGTAATTTAAAAAAAATTAAAAGTGGTGGAATGCAAAAACAGAGGGGAAAAATGAGGAAAATTAACTAAATTAATTTTAGTTAATTTAGTCCTCTTTGTCTCACAAAAACTTTTCCTGGATGGTTTCCACTCCTTCAGAGCAGACTCTGAAGATAATAGTGGTTCTGGGGAAAGAGGATTCACTCCTTTGATTTTTCTGCTGAAAGAAGCAGTTCTGGCAACAGAATAATCCTATTGGATCCTGAACACTATTTTGTAAAAGAAAGCATAAGAAATGATATTTTAAAAAAACAAGTTAAGTCTACAATAAACTGATCCACAGTTTCTGCAGGGAAAAGTGAGAGTCCATATTTCTTAGATGAAGTTTAACAATCAAACAAATAATAAAAGAAAATGGAAATCAGGGAGACAAACATTCAAATGATTTCTTAACATGTGAAATCGAAGGCTTCATGTGATTTCTTAACATTCTGAAAGTAATTTACTTTGCAACAATCAACATTATTGGGTTGAATCCAGTGTGTTTGTCACACACAGGTCCCACTGAAATCAACAGGATCTAAAGCAGTCATGATTGTCTTTTCATATTAACTTCTATGGGACCAACTTGTGACCATCTTATAGCACAATGCTATATGTTTTCTATGCTGAAGAAGTGGGCTTCTTTTTGTAAATGTTTTTGGTAAATAAATCTCTTAGAGTGTGTTTTTTGATGTGTATGTGCCTTTTAAGTCATCTGTTGACTTGTGGTGATTCCATTAATCTCATAGGGTTTTCTTAAGCAAGGAATACTCAGAGGTGGTTCTGAAAGATCCTTCCTTTGAAATACGGTTGGCCCTCCATATCCACAGATTCTTTATCCACAGATTCAAACATCCACAGCTTGAAAATAGTTTTTAAAATATATAAATTCCAAAAAGCAAAGCTTGATTTTGCCATTTTGTATAGGGGACACCATGTTTGTATACCATTGTATACAATGGGACTTTAGCATCCATGGATTTTGGTATCCATGGAGAGGGAGTCCTGGAACCAACCCTCAGCATATGCTAAGGTCCTGCTGTATAACTGACAGCACCTGGTATTAATTGGCAGTCTCCTTTCCAAGTACTCACCAGAGCTGAAACTGCTTGGCTTCCAAGAGCAGACAAGATCTGGTGCCTTTAAGGTATTTAGGCCACTTTTAGGGTATTTAGGATGCCATGAACTTTGTGGTCATTCACACTTACTTTTTGGAACAAAGAGATTTGCATCTTCATGCTGATCCAGAACTGATTCAGAATTGATTTGATGTTCCCATTACATTTACTGTGATCGAATCTCCCTGTGCCATTTTAACCCTGTTCCCATTTACATTTGCCATTGTATTAATTTAAAACGGAGGTGCCTCTATTTCTAGAACAGTGCAGCACGATCCGAATTGATTCGTAGCATGCTCACACTAAAGATACAGATCATTGTGGCTCTTTATAAAATGCACTGATTTAGGTGGACTTGACAACTGCTTCCCCGCAAACTGCATTGATTGTGGTTGGAGAGAGTATGAACATCATGGAAATAAACCAGTTCCAAACTGGTTTATTTCCGTAGTGTGAATGGCCTCATTATTGGTTATAATCCTGTATACGTTTACACAAAAGCAAGTCCCTTGGGTCCAGTGGGATCTGTTTTTAAGATAAATGCCTATAGGATTGTAGGATTTAGTCTGGGTCCAACCCATTTTTTTTTTTTTACTATGTTAAGAAATGTGCATGTAACCTAGGAGGTGGGAATATGTAGCTGACTCAAGAGTTCGATGTTCTGAATTTATGGTGGGATGCCCTTGTATATTTTGAGATAATATTCAAATGAAGTTCTTAATCCATTGTATGATCAATAAGCTTTTAACATTTTTTTAAAAAAATCCTCCAGTGGTCACAACCTAGTGCTAATGCAGGCATCCATAGCTAATTTTACATTGACAGATGGACATACAACCCCTGTTTGAAACATCCAGTGAAAAAGTATAAACCACATTCATAACCACCCATTAATTCAATCTGAAAATATTTTAATGTGTTTTTGGGATGAAGCAGATGGGGCAAAAGGAGTGGCCAGAAGCTGCTCCCACCCCAATCGCTACGGGACCACAACAGGACCACAGCAACCAGATGCTGTGGTCCTGAACAGCATTTGGTTGCTTCTCCTTTTGCGGCTGGGTTTGGGCCACGTTAGGCATCTGTGTGGCATTTATGTGGCCTCTGCGTGATCTGTGTATGTGTGTGTGTGTGTGTGTTTGTTTGTGTGTGTGTGTGTGTGTTATATGCACTCCCCACCCCTGGACTGGCCTGACGGTGCCCTTTTAGGGCCATCTGTTTGAGGTCTATAGGCCTAAGCAGACTGCCAGAAATAGTGCACATTAAATTGAGGCACTGCCCTGGCTCAGTGCTAGGGAGTCATGAGAACTGTATTTTTTTCTGAGACATTGAGCCTTCTCTGTCAGAGAGCTCTGGTGCCACAATAAATTACAGTTCCCATGATTCCCTAGCACTGAGCCAGGGCAGTGCCTCAATTTAATGTGCACTATTTCTGGCAGTCTGCTTAGGTCCTAAGTCTATCCAAACTGTTGTTGAGCTATGAAACAAGAGATGAGCAATAACACATTCTAGCCAAGAATTCAGAGCTAATTGAAACTGAAGCCAGAAAGAGAGAAAGAACAAGGTGTTTGGTAAAAATCCTTCCATAACAGGGGCCACTCTTTACCTTTTCTGGCATGTCTAAATACCTTAAAGTCACTAGATCCCATCTGATCTTGGAAGCAAAGCAGAGTGAGCTCTGATTAGTATGTGGATGAGAGACTACCAGTGAATACTGGGTGTTCTAGTCTATATTTCAGAGGAAGGAACTGGCAAAACCACCTCTTGAGTATTTCTTGCCTAAAAAAAACCCACAATGAAATCCATGGGGTTGCCATAAATTGACAGATGGGATGAAAGTGCATGGGTGCACACACATTCACACAAAATTTCACCAAGTTGCAATTGTATAGCTCAGGGATAGGCAACCTAAGGCCTTGGGGGCCGGATGCGGCCCCCTGAGGCCTTTGGACCAGCCCCAGGCCAGTCCTGTTCGCCACCACCACCACCCGCCATGATGATATTGATTATTGTTGTTACTACTTGTTCTTGGGGTTTTCTTGGCAAAATATCCACAGATGTTTTGCCATGGCTTTTCTGGGGCTGAGAGAGTATGCATGCATATATATTTTTAATTGTTTAATTTTTTAAAATTTTGTTATTTTTATTTATTTATTTATTTATTTATTTATTTATTTATTTATTTATTTTTGGTGCTTCAGCCCCCCCAATTCTCTGAGGGACAGCAACCCGGCCCCCGGCTCAAAAAGGTTGCCTACCCCTGGTATAGCTATTATAGTATAGCTAGTATAGCTGTTTTCATGACTTCCCCCCATTCTCTGTTTCTACTTAATATTTTTTCATGTATACGTGGATACTGTGGATGATATGTCTCATGCACGTAAGGCAAAAACTAGTTCTTGTCACATGAAGGAATTTTCTTTTAATACATTCTTTGAGGAAAAGCTTAGTGTTTGCATGATAATTTTGCATTAATTTTTCATTGAGAAATAAGAAGAATCTAGTGTTTTAAGGGGGTGGGTTGGGGTATTTGTTGTATGGGGTTTTTAACTGATGTAAGCCACTTAGATTGTCTTCATTTAAGCGGGGTATAAATAAATTTTATTATTATTGTTGTTGTTGTTGTTGTTTTAGTTAATATATCTAATGCTTGGCTAGACATCTGGTCATTAAGTAATCTAAGCCTATCTCATTGAGATTAAATGCAATTCTTTTATGTAGAAAAAGTGCACTATGCTAGTCTGTGACCATAATAAATTATTGCTTGAAATACCTTAAAACTGTTACTGAAGGCTGAAGTATGACCGCATCTTGATACTTAAACAGTCTTTGCTAATGCTTCAAAGTACAATTATAAAATTAAATATATCTATATATCTATATATACCTCTTGCATTTTCCAGGTAATGCAAGCACAGTTTGCTCAGGACAACAACCCAGATGCACAAACACTTCAAAAACTGGCAGAAAGAACAGGCTTGAGCAGGCGTGTGATACAGGTAACTGTACTTCAGTTACTTCACAAGTATTGTGATCAAAGCTCTTCAGCTGATAATATTCCCAGTTTTCTTACTCCTTAATATTCTTTATCTAGAAACAGATATTGTATAAAATCTTGCAGCAATCAAAAACATTGGTTATTTTTTGGAGAGAATTCCACAGCTAATGTCTTCCCTCAAATACTTTTACATTGCTGAAACAACATAATTTAAGGTTCCAGGAGTAACGTGAGTGATAATGACCCATAGCGAACATGAAGACCAAAAGCAAACAGAGAACTCTCTGTTTTTGATTTTACAGTCATTCATGTCCATGTCCATATGCTTTATATATGAGGCCTTAATATCACTATGTACTGCATCTGAAGATGTGGGATCATATCTATGAAATCTCATGCTAACATAAAACCCAGTTAGTTTTAAAGGTGCTCCCACTTCCTTTTTTCTCCTACTCCCTTCCTCCTTTTCATGCACATATAGTTAACTTAGGTCTACTTAGCATCATAAAAGCACATAAAACATTAGTAAACTAACACTGAAGCTACTGCTAGTTTGTTTAACGTCATTAAATTAAAATGTCTGATGATGAGTGCAATTGGCATGTTTTGTGTCTTCCCACTTTCCAGGTGTGGTTTCAAAACTGCAGAGCACGCCACAAGAAACATGTTAGCCCCAATCATTCATCTACTACTCCTGTTACAACAGTGCAACCTTCCAGGCTTTCTCCACCCATGTTAGAAGAGATGGCATATTCAGCATACGTACCCCAAGATGGGACAATGTTAACTGCTCTGCATAGTTACATGGATGGTAGGTACAGTAGCTTGCTATAACTACTTTATGGACTTGAGAAGAAAATGTGAAATACATCTTTTAGCTCAGGGTGGGACACCAAGCAACTCATGGGAAGCTAACAACATACTTATTTTGTGTCCAAAGGATATCCTTGAGAAAGCCTAATTTTTGTGGGGAGTGGGGTGTTTATAAAAAGGTCTATAGGCCTTTGTTGCAAAGAGATTCTCAAGACTGATGGGAGTATCTGCTACTAGCTCAAAAAGCCAGCAAAATCTCTACATATAATATTTCTCCCTAGATTAACTTTATAATTTTCTTACTGACTCACTTATGGAAGTGGTGAGGTTGTTATTCCTTATCCTGTGTGACAATTTATGGTGCTTCTTTGGCAATGGAGGATCTCTATGGGAAGAATGTGATCATATATAAGAAACTATGCCAGCATTGAAGACAAATTTGGGATGACAAGTACACTATCATTGCTTTTCCAGTGTGAACCCAACATTCCTATGTCACTAGAGTGGCTTGGAAAATGGACCCCAGGTCCCTTAGCATAAGAAATATTCTCTGCCTTCTTCCAAAATTGGACATCTTCTAGATTCAAAATATTCCAGACTAAATTTCCACACATCAGCTTGTGTTTTAGAATTTCCTGATAAACTCATATTATTATTATTTTTCATCCTGGGTCCTCAGTAGAAGATAAATTTGCTGCCCTAACAGCTAGATATAAACATGAGTTGTGTACAGGTTGCTGGAAGAAAATGTGACTTATCAACTTGCATGCATGTGGGCTTATCATTAATGCTAGGCAGATAGTAAAACTCTACCTTCATGATCATTAACACATAACACTGATGACAACAGAACCTTATTTGATTACTTCTATATGTAATTTACAGTGGGCCCTTGGTATCTGTTGCAGTTTGGTTCCAGGATCTCCTGTGGATACCAAAATCCATGGATATAAGTTCCATTATATAAAATGATGTAATAAAATGGTGCTCCTTATATAAAATGGCAAAATAGGGGTTTGCTTTTTGGATTTTTTAAAAAAAATCTCAAACCATGGACTATTGATCCCTGGATGCAGAATGCCTGGATACAGAGAACCTACTCCGTCCCTGTGGTCAGATTTTAAGTATTCATAGGTATTTATTCAGTGGCTATGAAGAGATAATCACTTTTGGGGGACATGCTTTCATTTCTAGGACAAAGCAGGATAGCATTCTTGTTTCCATAACTGAATCTTAACCATACATATTTGGCATAACTTTGAATTTGCCAGAGGCTAGAATTCTTAATTGCAGCAGAGGGTCTGATAAGCATTTCTCCCTAGAAAATGACTTAATGTCTCAGCTAGATCATTATTTATTCACAAAGTTCCACATTTTTAAATTTTCATATTCTAACTGGATCATTTTAAAGGAACATTAGAAATGCAGTACTGCATTCAAGTTATTACTTGTATAGCACTTAAAACACACACACACACCACACAAGCTTGCCCCTTTACACAAATAAAAGAATGATAATGTCAAGTTATGCCACTTATTTCAGATCAAAATGGGAGTCTCAGTTCTAACATTACTATTGGTGATTCCCTTTGGCTTAAATAGCTTTCATCTTTCAAAGCAGGCTTTAAAGGGCTTCATTTGATCCCCAAAAATGGTTTTGTAATTGTGGATTGTGGCAAAAGGGACGTCAACTATATCTGTAATAAAATGCCTTCATCACAATTTGCAGAGTTGTACGTATGCAAGTGTTTATATGGGAACAACATGTACCACTAGGGTGTAAAGCTTTGTTATTTTAGAAAAAGGACTCTTGCAGACGCTGGTGACATGGGTGCCACTTGCTGGTGTCCCAGCCCTGTCAGTGCAGTTGGATTTTTATTCACAAGTAATATTTTTCTACTTCTTGCCAGGCTGACCAGCAAATCTTTCTATTTTTGTAGCTCATTCACCTTCTGCTCTTGGACTCCAGCCTCTGTTACCCCATTCAATGACACAGCTGCCAATAAGTCACAGCTAATTCATTTCTTTCAGGGACATGAGACTAAGGAGGTACCCTTGAGTCACCTATTATATCCTGTCATTGAAAATCAGTTTAATCTTAAATAGCATCCAAAGCATTTTGAAGATAATTTTGTTGCCCAGGTATGTAAGTATAGTTGGCCTGCAAGACACTTTTATGGCTTTCTCCATAAATATGTTTACAAGACTTATGAAAAAGGAACACCTTTTTTTTTTGTATTGTCTGGAAGTAGTCCATTCTAGCTATGTGTTTGTTAATTTATTTATCATCAAAAGAGCACTTTGCCTAAAAGAAAAGACTGACAATTGTGCAAAATGTTTACAATTCATTGTGAAATTGTAGTTCATCATTAGTTTGTATCTGTAAGTTATTGTTATTAAAGTATTACTTGTATTTGAGTTACATGCTGCCTATACTTTGAAACTTATGCCCATGCTCTGGCAAAACTTTTATTTGCCAACTTTCTCCAGATGACCTAAATAAAACCTTCTGTTGTAGCATGCCAAACAAACAAGTTCTTGCGTTAGTGATATAACTGTGGTGTTTACAAAGGACAGCTGATTTTACTAGTTGAGGTTGTAAGGAAAGAGCACTGCACTGACATAAATGTTAAATGGTTTGGTAGCCACCTCTGAACTCACAGTTATGACATCTGATATGGAATTATTTAACAATAAATGATATTTCAACATCAAGGATACACATTATGACTGAAAAACAGGCTATTGGAATTATTTAAAAGAACTCTCTAATTCCCTACAAGCTTGGCTTTTCTCGTTATATATTACATGCGTTATGGTTTCTTGGATCATCTTCTGAATAAAAAGGTGAATGCAATCTTTAAATATATCAAAGGCTATTTAGACCTTGGCACTGCAAAGCTTGAGCACAAAAGCCTTTGTCTTTGCTTTAGAATGGTTTCATGAATATATATACACATAGCAACATTCACATCTCTCTAGACAGCAATAGATGATGAAGGGCATTGCAGCAGTTTCCACACATGCACGATCAAGATAATGGCTGGTGAAGCAGGAATGAAAAAGGGGTTTGATTTAACATAAAACTTTCTGCATATGTGATGGTTGACCCTAGGAATCTGTAGTTCTTCTCGTCGTCTCTTTGCCTTGAACCTAAAGATTATATTGAAACTGTCATCACCAGTGGTATTGCAGAGCCAGGCTTACTGAAAAGTATGCTAAATACTTGTCTGGGGCCTAACATTGTTAGGAGTTTCAAATATACCGAAGAATAAAAGATCCTTACTCCAATGGATATGTATCATCTAAAAAAATGAAGCATACTTCTTGCTTCAGAATTATTACTTTTATTCATATGCCTATTAAATTAAATTGTATAAACTGAATCGATGGAGACTTTCTTTAACTCAGTGATCAAAGCTAATGTTTACAGGACTTTGTATTGTATATATTGCTCATAAAAAATTGAGGAAGGATTTTCATTCTAATAGTCAGCTTTCAAAAAATAAACAAAACCCAAACCAATTTATCCATGGTACACCATGTCTTAATAAATCGGTTCTTCATGGAGTAATTGAGTAATTGTTGAGTGCTAAGGCTTCCATAAACCTATATCCAACTTGAAAGTACTCAGGTTTGTGTTGTGTACAGCCATAGTTTCTGGTATATTTTGGAAATCTATTATACTTGATCTTTAAAATCTGAAACAAACTTTTGGAAGCCTGGATGATATTGTTTTACTAGATAGTTGTGCAAGCTGGTTTGAATTGTACAGTTGACTATTAGTGTCTACTGGGAAAATTACCTAAATACCCTGAAGGCACCAGATCCCCTCTGATCACAGAAGCTAAGCAGCTCTGGCTTAGTTAGTATTTGGGTAGGAGACTACAAGCAATTACTGGGTCTGAAGAAGGCAATAACATACTCAGATGAAGGCAATAACAAACCACCTCTGAGTATTCGTTGTCTAAGAAAACTGTATGAAATTCTTGACTATGCCATAAGTCAACTTAAAGGGACATACTTTAGTAAGCAAATATACTTTTCCATCTCATAGACAAATGCTTGCAGAACTTTTGAAATTAGTGGTTTTCTTTTTTGTCATATTTTTTAGTAACTTAAAAGATAACACTGTATTCATAAAGGTCCTCTTTGTTTACTAGAAAATGTTGTTGCAATCACAGCCAAAAAAGGTGCTACTTCTGTAGTGTAGCTTGCCTCTCTTCCTATCTTATGCTTGTAAAATCGATACCATGATGCCATTGTAGTATTAAGGGAAAAATTGCTCCTGCTGATCCACATAAATTGTCTATATACAGTCTGAGTATCATCACATTTTCCAGGATTTTCAAAAACAACGCTCATGTTTTGGTGAGTTCTTAAGTAAGAATCCTCTGTGTGTGTGTGTGTGTGTGTGTGTAGGCCATCAATTACTACTAATTGTGAATGTGATATATGGCCTCTTGTATTTGAGGCAGTATGCCTTTAAATACCAGTTTCTGGGAACATGAGTGGGAGTGTGCTATTGTCCTTATGTTTTATTTGCCAAGTTTAACTGGACACTTGGCTGACAACTCTGGGATAGGCCAAAGGTAGTATTGGGTTCTTATATTTTACAGAAAATACAGGACTTAACATTAAGCAACTTGTACCCTTTCATGATAGCAAATTAAGGCATGCAGCACATATTCAGATCATAATTATATCGTAGATTCCCATAGAAATAGTGGCTGTTCTAAAATAACTTTTAAAAAGGATATTTTCTTTAGGTTTCATGAGAAAAATGTTGTGTTACATGTATTACATTTATTTTTGAATGTGCCTTTGTGGATTGGTTGATTTTGTAGTATTGTAAAAATCCAGTGTGGTGTAGTGGTTTGGGTGTTGGACTAGGACTCTGGGAGACCAGGGCTCTAAGCCACACCTTGGACAAGTCACACTATCTCAGCCTCAGAGGAAAGCAGAGGACAACTCTTTTGAACAAATCTTGCTAAGAAAACTTTGTGATATGGTCACCTTACGTTTCGCATGTCAGAAACAAATTGAAGGCACACAACAATCATTAACAACAGCCATAAGAGTCTGTTTAAATAGGATTTCTTTCTTCTGGTTTCTTTCTTCTTTATTTGTGAAAATTAAAATATCAAGATGATACACAATCAAATATATGTACACATTGTCTGATTACCACAATATCCAAATATTTGTATGTCATCTCACTAAGTCTTTCAGTTTGATTTTTAAAACTGATAATCTTGCAGTTGCTTTTCTTGGCTTCTTTAAAAGTCCCTTGTTCATGAAATGGATGGGAAGGGGCCAGCTTATTTCACTCATATTCTTTAATATGTAGCACCTGAGTGCTGTAGGTGTAAGATTTTCAGGTGGGAAGCCAAAGCTTTTGTTTTTAATTGCAAAGTGTTGGGGAAAGAAACTGTTCTACTAACCACCAACAGTATAATATTTATGTTCTAAAGGAACTCCCAGAGTCTGTAAATAACTGGTTAAAATAACTAGCTATTTTTAATTAAATGTCATCTCCAATAACTAAAGTGTAAATATATTACGTGACAATTGCAACACATTGAAGGATAGCATCATACTTTTCTGTGGTGCAGCTAACCTTTTAGTTACTTTCCTAGTCATGAGGGAACCAGTAAATAGAGGAGTAGAAATAATACAAGGTTCAGGTGTTGGCTTGTGCTGCTAAATAATAAAAATATCAGTAAATATCAGCAGTAATGAAAATATTTCCCTTATTTTTGAGAAACAGAGAATAAAGAGAATTAAGTAAACCTATATTGTAAGAGTGAGCTTTTTTATTTTAGTTTAGTTTAGGTATACACACCCACCTGAATCACTTGATTAATGGGCAGAAATTGTGCTAGTTTGACAAGGAAGATATTCAGCAATATGCATCATTATAACTTGATGATAAATTACATTATTATAAGGCTTGTATTGTGGGATTAAGATTCCCTGCTCTCCCCATTTCCTTTCAGATTACAGCAGGAGCCTGGCTGGTCCCCGTATTTTTGTAGTGACCACCACCACCACCACCACCCTTACCAATTATTGTTTTCACCAACGTGGGGAAAGCCAGTCAAGACTTGTGGATTTAATGAGCACCCTCCCTCCAAAAAACATCCCATAAAATTCACATATAGGTATAGATATATGTTAACAAAGTAGATGTGTTTCTGGGTATACCATTATTACAGAAAATTTGGTACCAGAGGCAGAAATAACATGGTGATAGGGACAGGTTCCTACATCACAAAACATGAAGAGCAATTCAATATGTTTCAGCAAACATTTTATTCAAAACTAACAATATACTTGCCTGAAATGGGGAATAAAAACAGGTCAGGTAAGCCTTGGATAAGTATACAAAACCTTTTGAACCTTCTGGAAACCACTTGAAGACTTTCCACATAATACATTGAGAGATTTTTCTTTCTTTCACCAAGTTTCAGCTTTCTTATGATTTCCAATTGAGTGGCATGCAGAAGGTAGCTGGTTAGGTAGGTGTATCTGCTTCCCCCTTCTCTCTTTCTTGTTGTTTCTACATACTCAGTAAGGGGTTTGGAGGCAGGTAGTGGCT
>CM034706.1:180193863-180226154 GCA_020142125.1 Phrynosoma platyrhinos | reverse complement strand
ACTCCACGTCACTCTGACCTTTGAGGCTAGTCACTGGCAAGTCAGCTCAACTTAGGCTGCGGAGTTAGACTTGTCCCCTTCACCATCTCGCATTCCATTCGCTTTCCCGGAGGAAGATTCACATCGTGGTAAGCATCACCATTAGTAAAGCCTGCATCCTGTTCCAATCTCCAACCCTACTTTTCCTGAGCCCTGAATGAGTGCGTGTGTGCATGCGCAGCGAATGTGTCCCCCTATTTCAATAAACTAGACATTTAGGGTTAACATCAGTCTCAGCCTCATTTCTTGGAATCCTCTGGTCTCTTGGTATAAACATTGGGAGAGCAGTCCCCAGGTTCTTGTAGTCTACCCACCTCTTGCAATATTTGAGCTAATTACAAAAATTCCCCTAAGGATTTGGCTACATATTTTGTTCTATGCATCAGGCTTCAGAGGAAATGATGCATGTGGAGCCATGCATGCTTGCGTAATGTTAATCCCTGTTGACCTAACCAGTTCCCCCACCCCAACTGTGAATAACTTTTTAGGAGCACCTGCCCTTTTTTATAATGTGTTGGTCTCTTGTCTTGACTCTTGGAAAGGAGAGATGCTCAATGGCCACCCCAAAAACAACTGTCAAATAATTAGCAAAACCACAATTTAAATGTCAAATAAGTAAAGAAAAACAAACAAACTAGAATCCACTGTCCTGCCTAACATATTTAATATTTATTTAAATGTACATATTTAATTAATATTCTTTCTCATTTTCCATAGATGTCCTGTATAAAAACTGCAGAGTTCTGAGGCAATCTGATGCGTCCTTGGCCTCTTTCCTTGACCCTTCCCTGCTCCTCTAGCAGCGTTCTTCTCTGTTTAATAAATATGTGACCACATGTCAGCAACAACTATTCTGTGGTGTGACACATGGACACAACTACCCTAAAATTTTCCTATAATGTCTCAATGGGAAACAGCACAGCCCCCCCCCCCCCCGCAACAACTCTGTCTTGTAACAGCTGTGCTTGCAACCCACACCAATATTATTATTTTTCCAAGTGTCCCTGTGAGTGAGGAGGGAAGTGAGGGGGTAGGCTGGGGAGAGACCTTTGTGCGCCAGCCCTCCTTCAGATAAACTTTGTTACTGGATCAACTTTGAACAAGGAAGAGAGGCATGCATGTAAAGCAAAGACTGAAATTTATTTTTTTCTGGTTTAAATTAAAATGTTGCTTTTAAAGGCATGAGCTTTTGTATCAAATCTGCACGGCCAACATTTGGAGCCTTTGAATTCAAGTCATCAGGTCAGCCAGAAAAACCATTAGCTTACAAAATATCATTAGAAGGGTAATTTGAACTGCATGTGTGGCACTCATTTTGCTGAAGGCAAGGGAAACAAGCAAACCGCTGTCTTTCTGGGTAGGTTCTTCCAGCAAGAGCTAGGGCAAGGCAGGTCTTTCCCACTGGAGCACAAAACATTAAAGGTACTTTGTCAAAGAATGTGTGTGACATTTTTAGAAAATCCTGCTTGACATAACAAATAGGATTCACTAATGTGTTAGCTGTCACTCTTCCTTAGCCTTCTGTCCTGCAGGTGTTAATCTGCAACTCATTTTCATCTATGCCCAGTGTGACCAATAATTGTGATCCATTTCATTTGGAGGGCCAAAAATAGAAGAACACCATTGCATGTGTAATTCACCATGCTGCTCCCATTATAAAATTAAATTTAAACCCTTCTCCTCTTCCTCCAACAATCTCAAGATGGTGTATGTGACTCTTCTCCACTTTATATTTATCAGCACAACAACTGTGGGAGGTAAGTTAGGCTAAGGGCCCTTGGTCTATGGCAGGAGTAGGCAACCTTTCCCCTTTAAGGGCCGAGGGACTTCAGCTCCCAGAATCCCAGGAGCTATTGGCCAACATGGGACCGTTGGCCAACATGGCTGAGGCTTCTGGGAGCTGAAGTCCCTCGGCCCTTAAAGGGGAAAGGTTGCCTACCCCTGGTCTATGGTAACCCAGTGAGTTCCATTGCTCATTGGGGCCTAAAAGATGGCTTTCTGAAGTCAATAGCCAATCACTCTATTGAGACTATTGCTCCACATTCTTAAAACAGGGCTAGATCACTTTAACCGCTCTGGCTGCCTCCTGTTGCATTTTGGAACATGTAATTTAGGAAGGAGTATTTAGAATATTCAGCCAGAGACCCCTTAAGCTTTACTGAACTACAAACCCCAAAATGCAACAGGAGGCAGTCAGACCAGTTAAAGCAACCTATCCTCGTTTTAACAGTGCAGTGATATAAGCTCCTAAATTGGCACTGAAACTTGGGGTTGCATGTAACCATTACGACATCGTTGTTGTTGTTGTTGTTGTTGTTAGCTGCCCTTGAGTCAGTTCTGACTCATGGCAACCCTGTGGATGAGATCTCCAAGAATCCCTATCTTCCACTCCCTTGCCCAGATCCTGTAAGCCCTTGCCCATAACCCCCTGATCGAGTCTATCCATCTGGTTTGTGGTCTTCCTCTCTTTCTTCTACCCTCTCTCTCTTCTGCCCTTTCCTAGCATTATTGTTTTTTCTAGTGATCCATGCCTTCTCATTATGTGGCCAAAGTATAATATTCTCAACTTGATCATCTTTGCTTTCAAGGAGAGCCCTAGTCTGATCTGTTCAAGAACCCATTTGTTTTCTTGGCTGTCCATAGTATTCTAAGTACCACATTTCAAATGAGTTGATTTTCTTATCTGCTTCCTTCACTGTCACCGTACATAGTAATTGGGAATACAATGACCTGAACAATTCTGACTTTAGTGCTCAGTTGTATGTCTTTACCCTTCAGTATCTTTTCCAGTTCTTTCATAGCTCCCTTCCCATTCCTAGGCTTTTTCTTATTTCTTGACTGCAGTCTCCATTCTGATCAATGTTTGATCCTAGATATGGGAATTCTTTAACCATTTCAATTTCCTTATTGTCTAGATTTAATTTGTGTATTTCTTCTGTGGTCATTATTTTTGTTTTCTTTATGTTTAGCATCAGACCTGCCTTTGCAATTCCGTCTTTGACTTTCCTTATTAACTGTTCCAATTCCTGAATGTCTTCTGCTAATAATATGGTGTTGTACGCATATCTTAGGAACAACCTATCTTGACTCTTCCTTTTTCTGATTCATGATTTCTGATTCATGATTTCTGACTCGTAACTAGTAGCTGGTGAGATTTCTTCTCTAAATTTGTCTAATCGCCTTTCAAGGCTAAGTGGGTGGTCACTGCAGCAACTTTTTGAAGCAGTGATTCCCATTTGTTGGTATGCTGTTTGCCACTGTATCTCTTTTTATTACAGTATTGGAGAAGAAGTACTTCCATCTGCCTGGCCTGAACTGGCTACTGTTGTGCACCTTTGGATAATCCTGGGTTCTTGTATCCTTCTGGAGTCGAAGAGGAGCAATTCATTTTCCCCAATTCTTTTACATCATGTATCATTTTCTAAAACCTCTTTCACATTCCCCTGTAGTCATCTTCTCCCACTTGTCCACTAAATTGTGGTTTCCTTCACATTAGTGCTGAAGTAACACTCTATCATATGGTTCTATTGACCCACACTCCTTTTATATGCAGATATGGCATAAAGTTGTCCATAGGTAGCAGATGTGGGAATTGAGACCACTGAACTCAAAGAGGCTCAGAGAAAGTTATGTCAGTTATGTACAGATTTTCTCTTTCTAATGGCATATTCATGCATTATGTAGGTGGGTAGCACTTCAAGCATAAATTCTTGTATTTATCAATCCAGAATACAGAGAGGCTTTGGGCCATTTCACATTATAGAATCATACCACTATGATTCCACTTTCTCTGCTATGGTAGCATTCTATTGTAGCTGGGATTTTGTAGCTTGGTGAGGCACTAGAGGAGGTCTGTAGCTGAAAATTTTAAACTACCAGTCACAGGATTGTGTGTGTCCTTTGTTTGTATGAACTGTTGTTGTGTGCCTTCAACTCATTCCCAGCTTATAGTGACCATAAGGCCTATCATGGGGTTTGTTCACAAGGGGTTTCCCCTTGCCTTCTCTGAGGCTGAGAGAATGTGACTTGTCCAATGGGTTTCCATGACTCAACAGGGATTTGAACCCTTGTCTTCAGTCATAGCCTAATCGTCAAATCACTACACCATGCTGACTCTCTGTTCTGAATTATATATCTATAAGATTAGATTCTTTGTGTCTTAGGATGGAACTTGCCCAGCACAGATACAGGGTGGATCTCAAAGGAATTGTAATTGTTTCTATTATTAGTATTAGTATGAAAACTAATACTTAGTATTAGTTTATATGAAAGTTAGTATAAAAGCGAGGCTGTCGGCAACTTCCCAGAAGGCCTTTTCTGCTACCACACCCAGATTATGGAATGGTCTGCCGGACGAGATCCATCTTATTACCACCTTAAACAGTTTCAAAAAGGCTGCTAAGATGGATCTCTTCCAGCAGGCCTTTCCTGAATAATTATCCCGACCCAAGAGTTAGCTATTTCTTCTCCCTTTCTATGCTGCTGCTGTCATGATGCTTCTTTGTTTTTTTTGCTGTGATTTAATTTAAAATATGTTTAATTGTTAAAGTTTAATAAAATTTTAAGGGGTGGGTGGGTTTGGGGGGTTGTATGTATTTATTGTAATTTTAATTGTTGTAAGCTGCCCCGATTGTGCTGCAGAGGGGTGGAATAGAAATAAATGTTATTATTATTTTATTATTATAGTATTAGTATTAGTATTTGTATCTTGCTTTCCCCAAAAAAACCTGGGAGTAACAGTGGTTTACAATCTAAAAACACGATATAATTAAAAACTTACAGAAGTTACAATTAAAATGGAGTTAAACTATCAATGGAGAGAAATGTATACTGCCTTGCCTGGCTTTTGCGTCCCAAATGCCTCATGGTCAACAAGGGATATAGCCTTTATCTTCCCCCACCATCTTAAAGTCAGGAAAGATGTGGCTCTATAACCCTCCATTGTCATATTTTTGACTCTTGACATGGCTGAACATCCATGCTTGATGAAGAAGACTGTGAAATTTGAAAGCATGTGTAATGTATTTTATGCCTTTTGGTTGGCCAAATAAAGGAATCACTGCAGTGTGTGTGTGTTTGCCCCTTTCAAACCACAATGTTTTTGGACTTTGCCATATTTTGTTGAATGGTCAGCATGGCTACCCCCAGATATATCTCTTACGGTAAAATTATGCATTATTAAGGACAAAAGTCTTCTTTTGAGTAAGTCAGTCCTGTGTTTTCTTCCAGTTCAGTACAATTTTGTGCAACTCCCTTTGTGTCTCCTATACATGTTCATATCACACTTCAAAACATTGGTTCCTAGACCTATTTCCAATCAAATAAACAATGTAACTACTATTCCAGTAATGCTTAGCTTTGAACACAGGACATTGGTTCTCTATGCAGTTCTTCCTCTGATGTTATGTATCTTTGTGTATTTCATTTATAGTAGTTGTTAACTGATGCCAAGTCAGACTTCAACAGGGTGATCCAATGAATAGAGACTTCCAAGTTACCCTGTTATCACTAATAGGCATCTGTACAAATATGAGTCTCCACATGGTTCAAGCTAAAGCTATCTGGTCACAGAGGCTGTGATATGTATGATTATATCATTTATGCTAGGAAACAAACTAGCATAGGCTCACTTAATTTGTCTGGGCAGCTATTATGCTGAACATTTAACATAAGAATTTAGAAAGCTGCTTTCTAGACTGAGTCTGGATGTTAATCTATACAATGGCTCTGCGGGGTTTCAAATGGTCTTTCCCATCTTCCTGGAAATGAGATCAAGACGTCCTGCATCCAAAGCATTCCCTCTAATACTGTACTTTACGTGTAGCCTCTTCACTGTACAGTTCAGTCTAAATAACCCACTATAATCTCTGAAGCAAATCATGCAACCACTCAGAAGCAACTGTCCACAATGAATATGGACAGTGAGTGCAGACTGTGCTGCACAGCTTTTCAACCACTAAATGTGCTTATTCTTACCAGGAAAATAAGAGCTCACATCTGGGTCTTAAAAGACAACTGCATGCTGCAAGATACTTTTAGAATATAAATCTGCAATGGAAGCACAACTCTTTTATATCAGATATACAAATCCCAGCTATTTCAGTGCCATTCTTGTTAAAAATTAAAAACAAATGTTGTTTTCTTGAAAACAATGTAAACAAACCCGAGATTGACAGCATGTTGTCCCTAAGAGGCCCATGACCTTCTCCAGGCCACTTGGAAACCACAAAAAAAAAAAAAAAACCCAAAAAAACCCCCAAACCACATCTTGGCATATTGCATCATTTAAACTGCTGAGAAATAAAGTTTGGGCTTTGTGAAATACTTGTTTTATTATAGCTATTTATTGTACTAGTGTAGATCTAAAAAATTCCTTTGTAGTCTTCAGTGTTACATTTCCAGAAAACAGGTTATGTATAATCAATGAGCCATCCCCAGTGACAATATTTTTGATTACTACATCTGTTTCTCTTCTTTGTATCTGTGTTATTGAAAATGTATTTCTATATTAAAATGTTCAAGATATGGATTCAACATATATATTCCCTGTTCCTGTGCTACAATAATATTCTGTGTTGTAATTATGATGTCCAGAGAACTTTTCAATCTCTAACAAAAATCAAGTGGTATTTTATTACAACTAAAATAAAACTTTGTTAATAAATCCTGGATTGGGATGATAAATTCTAGATCTGTAAACTACAGCACAAGTCCAGATCATCACTACATGCTGAGTCTCCCTTATCTGAAATGCTTGGGACCAGAAGTATTTTGGATTTATTTATTTATTTTGGATTTTGGAATATTGGCATATACATAATGGGGTATCTAATCACAAAATTCATTTATGTTTTGTATATACTGTATAGACATAGCCTGAAGGTAATTTTATACACAATATTTTCAATAGTTTTATGCATGACACAAAGTTTGTGTACATTGAACCATCAGAAAGCAAATGTGGCACACTTGGAACATTTTGGGTTTATGAATTCCAGAGAAGAGATACTCAGCCTATACTAAATGTATGACAGTATTGCACTTAGATGATTGTATTATTTGCACTATGGATATCTGTAAAGCTAAATTTTGGATTTCAGTTGAGTTGGATCTACTAAGTCAAGATATTGTCTAAGATTTAGTGCAGCAAAGGCAAATCATAAAATCAAATTGGCATAGAAAAGAAAACATTAATTTCTTGCTGACCACTGGTTGCATCAGAATTGTCCCTCCTTGAGGGCAAAGCTGTTCCAAAACATGGCAGTTGTCTCAGTTATTAGAGTGTGGGTGAATGTTCCCATTCTGCATAGAACAGGCATATTAGAATGTTGATTTAGGTCCAATGGAGTATCTTGGTGCACAGTTGTTGTGTGAAACTCTGGTGTGATCACTCATTTATCTTGGGAAATATATCTAGGATACTGTACCACACAATAACAACATTTATTGATATTTAATGCATTGTTCCAGGTTTGCAAATATGCATCTACCTGGTTATAATTGGTGATTGAGATATGCATCTTAAGCAACCAGCTATTTCTGTAAGTGAAAGATGCAAAACTGCCATATACAGATTCAGACTGCTGATCAATTTATCAGATGTTGGCCCTCCCAATTATTGAATTCATGATTCTTTCCTGTATCTTCACAATAGTCTGTTAGGTTGTAAGATAGAGAAAGCCTTGCTCAAGGCAACCCAGGGAGTCTTGTAGATGAGTGGGACTAGTAAGTTCAACAGACTCAATTGGCCCAATATTACATATTGTCACTAGAAGGGGTAGGACTGCCAAAGATGGGTTGCAAGTCAAAGTATGGAATGCTGGGCTGAGATCCTTTAGCAGTGAACAAGGATGAGAACCAGGACTGTCTGTGTATAAAACTAGGGTTCTGTTTCTGGGCTAAATGTCATCTCTAAGAGCAGCCACCTGGAAGAGCATGAAGTAGTTGGTTGTCACTTTGTTAAGGTTGTCCATACCCTTCAAATGCTTAAAATGAGTGGCCAAGATCCTGGATCAGGAGCGGTACTGTAAAGGTAATCATGTATTGGGTTCTTGCAAAGTGAATATAATTATGATTATGGGCTGCTTTTCCACCACCTCCTCCTCCACTGGCAGCGGAGCAGCTGAGCCGCGATGAGGCACGGAGGCCCAGCACCCCCTTTAAAAGGCTGCTTTTTAACCACCACCTCCACCTGATAAGGGAACGGCCGCGGCGGCAGTGACGCGAATGGGAGGCCAAGGTGGAGGCGCTAGGGCCGCCAGGGATCAACACCTTCCCCAGTAACAACATAGCTGTGGCTGTAGTGTGGCCAGAGAGACCAGGGCTGAGGCGAAGGCTCTAGGGCCGCCAGGGACCAACATTTTCCCCTTAGTAGCAATACAGTGGTGGCTGCATTAGTAGGGGCGGGAGGGGGAGGAATGAAATCTTTGAAATTGGTACATCTCCTCCACTGACTGGAGAGAAGCCTTCAGTTTAATCTTAGAGGCCTATCCTATGGTAAGTAGCCTTACCATCCAGGAGAAGAAGATAAATTTGTCTTTTGCCCTTCCTTTGCCTGAATTAACGCTGCTGTATATTGACATTGAAAAAATTATGTATTTTTTAAACTGTATATTTTTAATTATTGTTATTCAATCTGTTTAGTTTGATTTGTTTTTGGGGGATGGGTGGGTGTGGGAAGGAGGGAGGGGATTTGAATTGATTTTATTTGTTCTGATGTTTTGAAATGTTGTACGCCGCCCCGATTGCCTGGCAGAGGGGCGGGATATAAATAAAAATTATTATTATTATTAATGATTAAAGTTCCACCAGGCAGAACAATGACATGCCTTCCCCTCACTCCCAGCCCCCCTTTTAAGCTGGGGCAGCCCCCCAAGGGCATTTACTGGATGATGGAGGGTGAGGGATGAGTGCATGTGGGTAGAAAAGTGTCTCACTATGTTTCTATGGATGGACACACAGTGACTTTCTCTGGGACTCCTCTTGAGGTACTGGAAGTGATTTCATTGCTATGCATTCAGCTATAGGAAGACAGCTGGACAATTCTCCATTGCCACTCACTGTCTACTAACCAGCAAATGATTGTGTTGGGGGGAAGCTGCTGCAGCCTAACAATTAGGGAGGTTTGGACACTTTGTGGTCTGTAGACAATCCCAACCTTTGCAACAACAACAAAATTGAGTTACACGTGTGAACTGGACCTGTGCCTTTACAACTTACTGTAATGCCAGGTAATAAAGTGGGCCAAGAAAAGTTCTTGTGGGTTAGGAGTTTTGTGTAGATACTTAGCAGACAGCATTACTTAGCCATCATAGTGTACCCCAAACATGGCGGTATTCAATGAAATTGAATTGGAAATCCAGAGACAGCCAAAAATACTTCCGACATTCTCCTACATTGTAATTCTATTTTCTAGGCAGGCCAGAAGACTATGATCTACAGCATTCATCTTTCTTATGATTTAATCGTATAGAATTAAGGATATGGAATAATGTAGTTTTGTGGGCGTAAGGTAAACCTTTGGACAGATCACATCAAAATGTGGAGATGAATGAACACAATGCTTCCTCACCCTCCTTCTTTCCTCCCTTCTTTCTCTCTCCATTTTCAAAAATGGGCAATATGAAAAATACAAAAGTTCCAGGCAGCCGATGAAAATGGATCCCCCAGCCAGCCAGCCTAGCCAGGCCAAAAGCAATGCGACTGTGGGATACGATTACATGAAAATTGATCTGAGGCAGGAAATTGACTTGGTCAGGTTGTGCAGAAAATGATGGCAAGCAGGAACAGCATTGCAGCCCAGCCTATAAAACAATTCTTCCCTTTCGCATGTCTCCCAAAAGCAACCCATCTGTCAGCTGTGGGGAAAAGATGGATCCACACACACTCTCTCTCTCTCTCTCACACACACATTGTCACAGAGCACTTTTCTGTTGTAAACCAGCAATAAAAGCACAAGTGGCACATAGGGACATGAGACTGCAGAACACATTTAATGTTTATGTTCCATGCTTTGCTGCATTGCTTTGGGTGATGTAATTAAGTATAAATCATGCTTTATTGTGGAAAAAGTCCCTTAATGTAATGAGACATAGTTACTGTTTCTAGTGAAGTGAAGCTCCCTTTGACATATTCAGGAGGAACCAAAGGGGTTGTGAGTTAAAGATGACACATTTTGAGTTGTGGGTTACCACAACCAGCTTGTAGAATCAGAAGATGCCTCCATTGTCAAGCAAGTCACTGTCATGCAAGTCAATACCCATTGACCACATTTAGGCAGTGTGGGATATTGAGCGTGACCTGTGCTGAGAACTCTCAGCATCAAGAATATGATACCAGATTTAGTGAGCCCTGGTTTTAAAATTCATCTGGAGGTGGATTAAGATATCTATGGCTTGCAGCCAATGGTAGATTTAAATGTAATATGAAAGTTAAGACAAGTATGTGATACATAAAACACATCAATCACAGAAAGTCTGTTTATGAGCACGCCTTAAAGAGGAGAAAGAAAACGGGTTTGCAATAAGTTATGTCTTGTGAATGAGCAGCGACACAATAATCAATAACTGCAGACCATTCAGGGAGGCTGCACGTGACTCATGAAAATGCTGGAGTACTTGAAGAAATCCAGATTTAATTAAAAACAACTCTGTACATATGGGGTGAACATTAAAGGCCATGGACTCTCAGCAACCTTTTACCTGAACATTTAGATTATAAATGCCTTGTTTTTTTTGCCTTAGGCTGAGATGGTACATTATTTGAATATAAAGGTGATGGATTATCTTGTGTGGTGAATATATATCATATGTTGCTCAATGATTATTAATAGTTATTATTGTGCTTAGAAGTATTCCAGGTGTTTTTCAGAACAAGCAGATGGTCCCTGCACTTCCATAAATGCGTAACTAGTTTTCAGATAGCAATACACTTTTTTTTTACACACGTTTCTTTTATCTTTTACAGAATAAAACTATTTCCAAAGTCCATATTGTGGCAATACCTTTAGGAAGAATCTCAAAATCATCTGCTGTTGCCCTTTAAACATGACTTAAAATGATCTATAGGTCAGTGATATCATTTTAGGGTGTTGTTGTTTTTCCTTTACAGAAGTTGAGGGCTTTCAAATAAGGGTGATGCTACAATTTTCCAATGGTATCTAGTTCCATTATCCAGATTTTCTTTGAGCTATTTATCTTTGGCTCTTTTTTAAGTGGCCTTTGATGGTGAAAAAGAGGAGGTTGGGCATCTTTCACAGAACTGTGATAATACTGAATTAAACTCAGTTGTCCTCCATTCCAGTGCAGGACCTCTGATGAGTAGGGACTACCAGCTGCATAGCCCAAATGCCTGAGATGTGAAAGACGAAGCGAAGTTTGTGCAAACTTTGCATTACTGCTAGTAAATATGCTCTTAACTATTCAGGCTTCGTTCTTATAATAGGCTTGGGATGAGGAATTATTTGAAAGATGCTCTGGTGGAGTAATTTCACATACAGGCTGAGTCTCCCGTATCTGGAATTCCATATTCCAAAATACTCCAAAATCCAAAATTGAAATAGTAAGACTTTCATTTTCTGATGGTTCAGTGTATACAAACTTCATGCATAAATTTATTTAAAATATTGTGTGTAAAATTATGTTCAGGCTATGTGTGTAAGGTGTATATGAAACATAAATGAATTTCATGTTTAGATTTGGGTCCCATCTCCAAGAAATCTCATTATGTACATGCAAATATTCCAAAATTTGAAAAAATCAAAAACACTTCTGGTCTCAAACATTTTGGATAAGGAAGACTCAACCTGTGCCAACTGTAATGTTGACATTTCCATTCTATTTCATGGAATAAGTTCTATGTGATTGTAATAATAATTCAACACTGGCTCCATTTTGTGGGATCTCGCATCAACAGAAAGACTGATTTGTAAAACATATGTTATATTGCATACCCACCAAATACCTGGACAAGGTTTAAGTATCTTTCCCTTAGACATAACTTGCCATTAAAAAACTAATAATCAAATTCACTTGGAAGAGCTGATGTTGAAATAGCCTGCTGCTGCTGCTGTTTGTATGCACCACACAATGTATACATGGATGTGCTGAGGAATCCCATTCATCTCATCAGGCTGTTTCCAGGTCACATCACCTTGGACTCCTAGGAGGACCAAAACTGAAACTTCTGGATGAAAGAAACCTTGCTTCCCAATTTGGCAGTCAAGACTGGGGAGGAAGTGGGGAGTGCTTTACCAACACTTAAAAAATAAATGAATGAAAAACAAATTAAAAACTAAGAGGAACATTCCTTATGTTTTCTTCTAATGACTTGTTCTTTTTCTAGTACGAATTCCCTTGAGGACTTTTCATTATTTTAAAACCTTTTAAAATATATTTTTAAATGTGAGCAGCCTTGCCAGCACACATCTGGACATGCCTGCTCAGAGGGATCTAATGTCGAAGAAGGGGAGATACCAAGAGTGGGCAAACTTTGATATAAACTTTTCAGTCACAGAGTACATTTCCTTGTGCAAACCAAAAGCAGAGCTGAAGACGGTTGTAGATATCGCTAGAGCCAAAAGGACCTGAACTCATCCATCTTATTATCCTCTCTGCCTGCCCACCATTCCTCCATTTTATCCAGCAAGATGTTCCTGCAGAGGACAGATGGTTCCTGCAGAGATTGAAATTGCCTACTTGCAGGGAGCTTTTCAAATTAGACTGACGGCTGAAGGCCTTATATAGTCCTAGGGCTACAAGTTTCTCAGTCCCTGGTGTTTATTACTACAGCCACAGTACTTTGATGGACGGATAGTTTTTGTAACAATTGGAAGAGCTGCAACTCTCCAAATCCTCTAACCAGCATGAACACTATCCACACAGTTTGAGAGAATGCTGAAAGTGTGTGTGTGGAGGGGAACGTTTCCAAGCTCTGCTGTTGTTGTTGTTGTTTTGACATTTGATTTACCAATCCAATGGATTCTGTGCTTCAGTTAGATGATGG
This sequence comes from Phrynosoma platyrhinos, assembly GCA_020142125.1. NCBI lineage: Eukaryota > Metazoa > Chordata > Lepidosauria > Squamata > Phrynosomatidae > Phrynosoma > Phrynosoma platyrhinos. The sequence continues at coordinate 180,213,113 of CM034706.1, read as the reverse complement.
GAGAGGGGATGTGGGTAATGCAACCCAAATTCATTTGAGAATATAGGTCCCATGTAAAGAGGAATGTAAAAAGAGAGAGAGAGAGGCATCCTTTTGTATCGAAATCTTTTATTAGAACAAACCCCAAGAGTTGTAAAACAATAAGTAACAACAAATTGTGTTAAATATTAAACATTTTAGTTCTAAAAAGATATTTTCAACAATATGTTCCTAATATTTCTGCACAGCAGAAGCAAAAAAGGGTTTTAGAGCCCAGACAGCTGTGTGCTCATATTAATTTGGTTTGGCACAACACACTCCCTCCCCACCAAACCAGACGGTCTAAAATCACCGTTCAACTAGAGATGTGATCATAGGGGGAAACCAACAAGATCTTTCTTTTGCCACCATGCAGTTTATGCATACATGTTTAAAATGCTGATGGACCATTTTTTTAAAAAAAGAAGCAAAACAAAACAAATGAGCAGTCTGCATTGATGATCACTATTAGTACCATTAGTTACACATCTCAAAAACTGAAGAATCCATTATGTTCTTAGCTTTATGACCATGAAGTGCAAATCACCAACATTTTACAAGGGAAGCAATAATCAGTATCAAAAGTTAGAAAATTAAACATCCTTTTATAAAATAAAATCTTATTTTAAGAAGAGTCTTAAAAACGAAGCATCCATTTTACAAGGGTTAACAAAGCAATAAATACTTTACACTAGTGTTGTATACATCTCCTTGTTCCCATTTTTCCCTAATTTAAGTAGCAAGGGTTCAGTCACATAAGACTTAACAAAAATGAATGGCACCATCTCCTCTGACCAGCTAACCAACATATGAAGGTAGATGGTAGCTCTAAAAATTAATCTGTAGTTCCAGTGAATAACAAGAAACATTGATTTGATCTTAATCAATCCTGGGCTTAATCTTAACTCTTTTGTCCCAGAAATGGTCACTTGGAAATAAGCACCACTGAAATCAGCTGTGACTTACTACCAAATAAATGTGTTCAGGATTGGAGTGTAAGGTTGCAGCTCTGAAAACAAACCTCATCTCATCCCACATATGATTGGGATGGCACTGCAAACTAATTTGGAGAAAGAATTTTACAATTGAAGGCAATGCTGCCCACACTCTCTCAAAGGTATAAAATATTCAAGTCCTCTTCCACAGTGGCCTGAATCTTATCCTTACTTCTAACTAAAGTAGACCCACTTACGAATGGATTGACAGATTACTGACTAGGGCTGAATCTGCACTGCAGAAATAATCCAGTTTGACAACACTTTAACTGCCATGGTTCCATGTTATGGAATTCTGGGAATTTTAATTTGTTGTGCACCACACTAAAATTCCCAGATCCCCATAGCACTGAGTACTGGATAGTTTCTGCAGTATGGATGCAGCCTAAGTAGTGTTTCTAATTGTGGTTACAATGACAGTGATGCAGGCAAAGGCATTTCCAGTCCCAAAGGGACACAAGACCACTTGCGCTTGGGAACTAAAACTAAAAGAGCTTGGCATGGATAATATAACATTCATTCCTGTAACTACATTATGGTGTTTGCCAGCTGTAGCAACAGAAAAATAAGTACTCAGCAAATATTTACAAGGCCAGAAAGAAGCAGTATTTCTGAAAGTTCATGTGGCAGCTCAGCAGTAGGTTGCCAAGATTATAGTGGATTCTTGTCATTGCACCTTTAGCAGCCACCTGATGATCAAGAACCAGAAGGCAAAGCTTTTCCTAGGCCAACCGCCAGCTGAAATGTTAAGTAAGCACCATAACAAAGAATGGTGAAATAGTTGGCAACCCTACTTCTAGTTTGTGGACATTAAAGGAGAAAGATGTGAAAAAAGAGGGCAGCACCGTTGCCCAGCCATTTTGCATATCTCTCTTAGACACAGATTGCACTACCTATTGAAATGAAGGGCCAGCAGAGGCAGAACAATCCCAAAGACATGTGTGTGCCTCTTCTGAAGTTGCTGGACTGCAGTTCCCAGAATTCTTTGCCACTGGCCAAATTGACTAGGGCTGATAGGAGCTGTAGTCCAACCACTACTTTGCACAGTCCTGCTCTGGGGAATGCCATTCTTTGCTGCTTTCTATAGAAAAATATAGAAGATGCAAATCTTTTGCAGAACAGCAAATAACCAGTTCTGCCCCTATACATTTCAAGTACTCTGAGAATGTTATCGTGTCAAACAAGGACAGGTTTGTGGTTCAAATGGTGCTTGTAAATTTCAAAACAGAAGCTAGTTAACTTCATACCAATAGCCAGTAAGGCACTTTGTCATGGAGCACACAACCATACAAACCAGGAAACTGACAAGACATTAAATGCAATATATAGACATTTATATATTCTATGACCATTTAGACTGAAAAAGTGTATTTATGAACTTTGTTTCTAGAGAAATTTTCACATTCTTTAAAAAAAAAAAAAAACCAAAACCTGTTCACTCACTTAGAGGATAATCTGAAACAGTAGAACATTTCACATCTTTTCATATATATATATATATATATATATATATATATACTTTAAAAAGCAGCCAACACTTTAAAATCTTTTACTCCAAAACATCTAAGCCACAAGAATTAAAGGCAAAATGGGAAAAAAGAGAGGAAAAATCTCAGTATACACTCGTCCTCCCCATTTGGAAACTTGGAGTCTGAGGTCTTGCTTCTTTGCAGATGGCAGGAAGGAACAAAATGGTGCCCGTGTGAGGTGCGCGCATTACATACAGGGTCACACACCCATGTTAACTAATGGGCTTTGAATATTTATGGTTTTTCCGATTCGTGCACGCACAGGGTGAGGGTCTAGAACAGATCCCCCGCAAATCGGGAGGGACAACTGTTTTTATAAAAAAATTCTCCCAAGTTTTTTGTTGTTGTTTCATTTTCTTGTTGTTGGAATTTAAAAAATAATGTCACTACAGACTTGGATGGCTTCACACGTACAATAGCTTTGGTATAAAACATGCATAAAGAAAACCCGACGGTCAAGAATGTACTGAAGAAACGATGCCACAAAACCAAATGTGACTGTGTGGATAGGACAGTGGACATTTCCTACTGTCCCTTGGTTTGCATGTTCTTTTTGTTCAGAACCTTCAGCAGAGATTTACTCATGTAATAAGGTCTTGCAGAAGAGCCATCCTGACTTTCTAAATCTTCCACTAGGAGGAAGAATGGTAGAAAACATGCAATCAAACCAATGCAATATGAAAGCAATACTTCCACCTGCTGGCCCTTTTGTGCACAACAGGAAAAGTGTCAGTATGTATTAAATACTGGATGTTTTGGCATTTATATATACTGTAAACACTGGTGCAATAATATAATCAGCCCTTTAACATTACATGGACCAGACACTGCACCAGTTCAATCAAAGACATTTGTCTTGTCATTGACTAGAACGAGTGCAGGATCAAAGCCTATTTAAAATTTATCATCTGATTCGTCGGTTACTCTACTTCTCTAAAGCGAGGAAGTGCATTTTTTTCAATCAAGCTTTATGTTAAAGCATGTTATGCATACAACTGACATTATAATAAACAGCAGGATTTGGCCGCACATTAAGAAACACACCAATCAAGTCCAAAAGTATCTGTATTTCAAAAATAAATTATTACTGAAGTTTGCACATTAATTAATGTTAATTAATTGCTGAGAAAGATATTCAGGAATTTTGTCTGTCAGATTTTGCAATAATTTAATGGCTACATTTTGGTTGAATTGAACTGCCACCAAATTTCAGTGCTATTGCTTTGCATTTTCACAATTTTCTTATTTAACAAGATGGCTCTAAATTGTTCCCCTCAAGGACACTAGGCATCACCCTTCACATTGATCAGAATCATTTCTGCAAACATATCTTAACTATTGACAACAACAAGTGTCATACCTGGTGATATGTTACTGGAACAACTTTGGCAAACTCAGTCCTGCACACATACTGCTGGGCTAAATTGTATGATTCAAATTATTCTATTTTTTTTCCCAAAAGAGAAAGGAAGGGTTCATTTAGAGGCCAACAGAGTGTGGAAGCCAACATTGCACACATTTATACAAAAGGAGTTTCTGCCTTCTCTCCCATTCCCTTCCATCTGTTCTGGAGAGTTCTGTAAACCTCCAGAAAACTTTTGAGAGCATGCAGAGGGTGTCATGAAGGGGAGTAGGCAGAAAGATTTCTATTCATTCTTGCTGTTGAATTTAATCCTATTCATGTGAGATGCATGTGCATAAAGATGCGCATCTTCACTGCACGTTGTGGCAGTGTAGTTCTTCCCTTTTTGCAAAGTGATACCCAACAGAGCTGTCCTGATGATGTGGCTGCATGTGTCTTTGGGTGACAATGCACATCTGCTTCCAGGACCACCAGCTCCCATGCATAACTAATTCCTTGTAACTGCAGCTGAATGTGGGACAATGTAATTTAGCTGTCACACAGTTTGAATGTAACAGCAACAGATGGTGTCTACAGCATATAAATGACTGTCTATTTCTGATGGACGGGATTATTTTCATTAATGGTTTGCATTTCTATGTTCCTACTCTGCACATTAGTTGGATCCAGAGTCTTGCTCATTCAAATGGAAGAGCATCTTCTATTTGCAGAAGCAACCTGGATTCAGCAGCAGCTTCCACTGGGAAAAGAAATGTGGATGTGTTCTCCAGCCATTCTTTTCTCCTCCAGCATCTCTAACACTACCGCTCCCCCATGCTATTCTGGCAAATCTTTCAATGTTTCAGAATTACTTACTCAGAGAATGCTGTGGGGGAGGGAAAGCCGAAAACAGTATCAATAGCAAAAACACTTATAAAAAACAGTTATCAAATTTCTCTGAGCACAAGTCATGATCCAATCCTAGGAAGAGATTCATATAGTAAAAAATTGTATTGTTCTTTGAAATACATGTTTAGTTGACTGCATAGCCAAAGTTTTATTTCAGAGTTGTAATTGTTTTCAAATTCTCTGTATTATAATATTAATTTAAGCACTCCAATCCCAGATTCTTTCAACTTGAAGTCTCACTTATCTCATAAAATGACTTTCAGGCAAATATACTTAAAATTCCAAGAAAGCTTAAAAACAAAAGGTTTTTTTTAAAAAAAAATAACTTGTCTGCTAACTCTAATAAATGTAGCTGAAAAGCAGTATTTGTAGCTGTCTCTTTTAAAAGGGTCAGATCCAGTAAAATACAAAGCTGTTTTGTACCACTTAAAGGAAAGTGCTATGTAGAGTTCAGACTGCAACTCTATGAATTGCAGGCTGCAATATAAAAATTCTGAGGTTGGGGATGTGCTCAGCTACTTGCAGAAAAAGCAAGCCTTTATATTTCAGGTTTTAAACACAAATGTTCATTGCAAGCAACAGTAATCCCAGTCTTACTTCTAAAAGGACCTGAGGGCTGACTGAATGAAAGAACTCATAATAATACTGCATTTTATACAGTATGCGGTTCTAATCTCAAAAGACCCTCATAATTTAGCAACAGAATAACAGCTGGGATTTTCTGTTTGCAATTTAGCTGAAGCCTGAAATTAATTTAATGTTCTGAGTAAATAAAGTAAGGGACCACAAAGCAAACCCCAACCCAGTGGTTATGAATATGATGGAGCATATTCTTCATTGTATTTTCCCAAGACTGTTTTCTTATCCAGCTTCCAGTAACAAGCACTCATAATCAAAGAGATCTGATTTGCAAGTGTTGGACTATTCTAGTGTTTCCCCATGCATTTATGATCCTTCCACACACCAGTGTCTAGCAGGTTACTCTCACTGGCAAATATGAAGTAGGGGGGATTTCATCTCTCTCCAACAGTAATTTATGGCTGACTGTCACTACATAAGACAGCTTCTCAGTACTGAAACACACCCTCAATTGGCAGGGAAGGGTAGGGGGCACCTGGACAGGATAAAATTCTGTAGCCAGGAGAAAAGAACAGACAAATCTATTTTCTTAAGATCCAAAAGAGCCACATCTGTCCTCTAATCTGGAATTTCAGCTGGATTCTGCTTGCATACCCTCCACCCTCACTGAGCTACTAAATGGTAGTGGGGCATGCTCTGACATGGGGCAGTTGTCTTCCAGGAGTAGGAACAGTAATCCAGTGGATCTATGTGGGCAGAGCTTTACACTTTACCCACACAAATGTAGGATCACCACCCTTCTATCCTCAAAACCTGCTCTGGGGGCTGGGAAACCTTCTGGAGTAGGTTTTCTACATGGAGGGGAGAGAAGGAGAGTGGAAGAGAATCCTGATGCACACATGTATGTCATGGTAGCCATAGCCCACAGTTAGCGCTTCCCCTCTTTTTCCTATGTTCCTTTACCTTTCAGAAATGATGATCATATTACAATGCTTCCTACTTTTAATTCTGAATGTTTAAATAATAAAAAACTGTATTTGTCATCATGGATCTGTTTCAAGACAGTGTTCTGCTTTGTTATTCAGAGCACTGAGATTTGATATTTAGTCACTGGGTGTTTTCTCATAAGGGACTCGGAAGTAGTTTTTGTTTCAATGGGTAATTGGCCAGAATGCTCATTCATATTGCATATGTCTCTCTGCTTTTCCTCATGTGCATGAAAAATGATCAGATGTTTACATGAATAGTGCAAGAGAGCCTCAAAGGCAACTTCAGCCCTCACATATTTCATTCTCTTTTTCTCCATGTCTAAAGCAGCAGTGTCTGAGAAAGCTCCAAAACCAAGCAAGAGAAAAAACATTCAAGAAGCACCAAAACTTGGCTTATAAAGTCCAAAAGGACTTCCTCCATGGTGTGTGTGCATGGGGGGGGGGGAATAGATAAATACTAAATTGCACTTGATTCTCTGACTGGAGCTAAAGCTAAATTTTTATATAGCATAGGGCCTGTAATAGCATTTTGAAGTTACACCATAGATTGGTGGGGTTGGACTGGATGGCCCTTGTGGTCTCTTCCAACTCTATGATTCTATGATTTCATATAGCATTAGATGGCAAACAGAGGCTACTGCTTGGCCAACAATTTCTTCCCCCTATACAGATATACTCATCTTCTTAAAAGGCTTATTGTTAATAATATGCCTCTGTTCTAAGCAATTTAAACTATCTGTACTATTTCATTATCCCTCCTTTGAGATGAATCAGTATGGTACTAATCTTTTTTCTTAGCATACAGTATTGGTAATGGAGGCAACCAACATAGCACTGTGCCCTTCTTCATAGGGAACCATTAATACATTTTAATCACAGTTTAAATAGCTGTCAACCAGCATGTACAGTAAAAATACAGCCATAGCACCATAATTACAAATTTAGGACCACCTGCTGGTTATCTGTAGTCTTGATCTGTTTATGGCTAATTGGGATACACCTTAGTGCTTTCAAAAATTGCCTGAATATCCTTTACAAATACACACCTATAAAAAAAGTTATCAAAATGGCTGTCATGTAAAACAGCAAAATCTCAAGTTAGAAAAGTTATTAAAACACTAAGAGCTAAAGATTAAAAAAAGCTTCACATTTATACTTGTCCATAGGCACTCTATAAAAACTATGATGTGGCCTTGTTTCACAGCTGTTAAAAAGACTTATTTTTAATGTTGCCTGTCAGTTTGCTTTTAGATAGTACAAAGCAAATACAAATAACTCATTCATCATAAGCATCATTTGTACTTTTTAAACAAATTATTTGTCTAAATTTAAGGTGTCCTGCTTCTTTCTTTTCTTAAAACTGACACTGTTGCCATTTTTACAATTTCTTTTGAGCATTATCCCATTAACTTTTTAGGACTCAGTTCCTTCTTGCCCAAAATACGGTGTAGACTAGCTGACATGTAGTAGGGTTTCGCTGTAGATCCATCATTTCTTTCCAAGTCTTCGCCTGAATATGAAGCAGCCAAAAGGAGCCAAAGCAGAAAGCAGTCATGCAGCCAAACACAAATCAAAACAAAAGAGACAGCCAGAGAGAGGAAAAGAGTCAACATTAGACATCTTGTTACAACAGAGCTGAATTTTAGTGCTGTGTCATTGCAGGGTGCCACAAAAACACCACTCCCCACCATTTTTTATCAATACAAAGTAATTCATAGCCAAGCCATTGTTCAGACATGTTGTGATTCTTGCTTACGCATGGGCAACCAGTAAAAGGTGATTATGTGTTGGACTAGGACTCTGGAAACCAAGGTATGAATTCCTGTTTGGCTTAGTAAACCCACTGGGTGACCTTGGGTAAGTCATATTCTCTCAGCCTCAAGGGAAGGCAATGGCAAACTCTCTCTGAACAAATTTTGTCAAGATAACCCCATGATAGGTTTTCCTTAGGATCACCATGACTTGAAGGCACACAATAACCATCTTGTACTTAACATTAAAACTCTCAGCGTATATTTTCCATGACGCGTTTCAAGAGTCTTGATTGCAGTGGCTATGGAGAAATTATGAACACACTATCTGTTTTGCTAGGATGAGTACTCTAGGCTCTATGAAAGTGAGTGTTACTATTTCTGTTTCTTGATCTAATTTTTATTTTTGCCACAAGAGGTCAGACTGTGCTGATATACAGATGTATTGCTCAGAGACATAAGAAAGGCAGTCTGTCCCAAATCTGGTGCCCTCCCTGTGTCTTGGATTACAACTCCCATAAACATTAGCCAGCATTACCAGTTTGTAAAAATGCCTCAATTCCCTCTTAGCTACAAAAATTGAAAATGATCCCATGCTTGAACCTGATTTCTAAAACATAAATAATGGCAACAAACTGGTTCTGATGAGAAAAAACAGCCAATCCACGCAACCATTGACAATGAGTTAAGAGTGGAAGTCAATGAAGGTCAGCTTTCTCTGTCCATTCTGACATGATCAGTCAGTATGAAGAATATATATCAGGATAGTAATTGACCACCTCCTGATCCAGCCATTTAAAAATGGAGGCCATAGATCACAACTGTTGGAGTATTCACAAGATCATTTCCACAATAATGGAAGAAACAGTGACTCTACATTAAACATAGCCACCACAATCAGCTTTGAGATAAGGACTGACAACTATTTTTAGCATTTAGATAATAAATTGCAAACTACAGATGCCTGAAGATGATCCTTTGCTCACTTTGCCCAAGGCTAGCAAGTTGAAGGGGAAAAGCTACTGGAAACTAATCTTGATGAAAAATGGAAATTCTAAGGGGAAAAGACAATTAAAGTCTAATTGGATAAAAGTGAGGGGGTTTTGTTGGTGGTGGTGGTGTTCAGATAATATTGTGAATTCCAGATGTCTGTGGACTAAGCTACACCAAGGGTAGTAATGAAAAACAGCACTTTGGATGTGCTCAAAGGCACTTTCACAAGAACAAAAGAAGAATCATGCTGGATCTAAACAATCTCATCCAGCATTCTGCTGACACAGAAGCCAACAGCTACTCACAGGTCTCCAGCATGACATGAACATAATAGCACATTATTATTATTATTATTATTATTATTATTATTATTGAGTATTTATATCCTGCTCTGCAGTTTGACACTGCTTTAACTGCCATGACTCAATTATATGAAGTTCTGTGATTTGTAGTTTTGTGAGATATTTAGTCTTCTCTGCAAGGAGCTCTGGTGCCACAACAAATTACAAATCCCAGAATTCCATAGGATAGAGCCATGGAAATTAAAGCAGGGTTAAACTGCATTAATTCTGCAGTATGACAGCAGTCTGAGTCATGTTCTCTTGAATCTAGTGTTCAGAGGTATACTAAAGGGAATAAACAGCTATCATGACTAGAGCCATAGACCATGGTATCCTTCTGGGACCTCTCTGTGGGATAGGACTTGGGGGCACTGTTATGCAGTGGTTCTAGTCTTTCTTGGAGGTGGAAGCTCAGAAGGTGCTGGGGGACTCCTGTGAGATCCTTCAGGGCTCTATTTTGTTGACCATTTGTTTAACATCTACATAAAACCACTGGGGGAGGTCATTGGGGAGTGGTGTCACCAATAGCCTGATGACACCCAACTCTACCTCTCCTTCCCATCTGATTCCATGGAAGCTGTCTTGATACTGAACCAATATCTGTTGGACTGGATGAGGGCAAACCAATTGAAACTTAATCCAGACAAGACAGAGGTGCTCGTGGTCAAGCTTGCAGCTTGGGTGTTCTCCTGGATTCAATGCTAAGCCTGGATGCCTAAGTGGCTATGAGTATATCTGCACAACTAAAACTAATGTGCCAGCTGTGCCTGTTCCTTTGGATGTCAGATCTGGCTGTGGAGCTGACTTTAGAAACTGTTTGGAAAATTCAGCAAGCCCCAAATGCTGTGGCCAGAACTAGAGATGGAAGCTAGTTATAGGGAGCATGTAACTCCCTTGTTAAAATAACTTCACTGGTTGCCAGTTCATTTCCAAGCACAATTCAAAGTGCTGGCAATCACCTATAAAGCCCTATACAGTTTAGGCCCAGACTGTTATAAAATCTGTATCTACCCGTAGAAGGCATTCTCTTGGTCCTGCCACCATCACAGTCCTGCTTCGTGATGAAATGAGAGAGAGCATTCTTATTGGAATATTTCCGTTTGTATGTTTTTAATTTATATATTTTAACTTATTATATCAACAATTTTTAACTGTGTTTTAAAAACTGTACTTTTTAAAAAGTATCTTTTGTGACTCACCTTGATTCTAATTTAGGAGAAAGGTAGTAAATAAATGAAATACATAAATAAAAATAAATAAATTAGAACCAGTTGAAGAGTCATTGAGTAAGCCAACACTTTACATTCAACTGACTTACTGGAGTCAGCTGTAGTTGAGACTAACAACCAGGTTCAGGCCTGTGTTATAATTAGTCCTTCAGCTTTCTTAAAGTGGAATATACTTGTGGAAATTAAAATATTTTAAGCTCATCCAACACTGTTGTGGCTAATAAAATGGTAAGTATGTATTATTAGCAATAATACATAACATTCATCTAAGTGAAATGTCACTGGACAAGAAGTTACAAAGCACCCAGAAGCAACCTGTTAGTAATTACTACAGAGCGGTTATTCCAAACAAGCCAAGTATTCCAGTGAGCAACAGTTACATTTCACTTGCTGAAGTAATGAAGTTATATCTGATGCAGATATACTTCATATTATCTTGTGCAGTGAAGACTACAATGGAGCAGGAGTAATAGTTTGTTTCTTCATATCTCATAACTTTCATTAGGACCACTTAACAGAGTGGCCTATTATCTAAGTGCTATCCAAAGGAAAGTAAATGAAGAGGCGATTACTTACAAAAGCAGAGGAAAAGTGTGTCAACACACATTGCATAGACACTGAAGAATCCATGTGCAACTAGGTAAGAACCTATAATGACTGTCTGAAAAAGGGAGGAAAATAAATGTTGATTAGACCATCATTACATAAAGCAGCCCTTCCCCAAACTGGTGCTTCCCAAATGTGTTGGACTACAGTTCCCATTATCCCTAGACAGAGATGGTGAAAGTTATGGTCCAATTCATTTGGAGGTCACTGGGTTGGAAAGGCTGAAATGAAGCATTCCTTAGTTTAAACACAGAAAGCTTACAGCTTTGTAGTGCTTCTGTAGATTCAGCAGAAATCAAGTGTGAGCAGTTTTTAGTACTGTTGCAAATCTCTTCTGGATGGGCAGAACCAAGGTAAAATCCATACAGACTAATGGAATGTCCATCTCAAGATCTCTCAATAACCACTGTAGTCTTATCTTACATGCTCCTTCACTGCTCACTAGATCCCTCCCTATATCAGCCTTGTTATTGTATACTATGAGTTCATGAGATTCCCCCTCCTCTTTGTGTCAGATCCAACAACAACTGGGACCTGATGTGGAAGATCAGAGGTCCCTCAATCCTTTGTCTGGCACTGGAGCTTTGATTTGCCCCAAAGTCATCTGTTCAAATAAAAGTTTGGACCACTGTAAATTGTGTTGAACTCCCTGATCTGGACTGAGGCTGGAGCAGTGAGTGAACAACTAAAGCACTCCCATTGCTCACACCAGAGTCCTGATTTAGGTTGAGATCTTTCCACTTACTTTTGTTTAAAAAACAAATTAAAGACATAGGTGCTACACTGTTAAAGTAACATGCAATTTTGACCCTATACTTTGAATGTCTGAAAAAAAGTGATAGAAGCCTTGTGTCTTCCGATCACTGATGCTAGCAACAGCGTTAAACAATGTTAGTACAAAATCCTCTGACAGAGATACTGGAGTGACAGATATGAAGCTTATTATCAGTGTTGCCACAGACAGAATATACCATATAAACACATGTATCACTAAGAGAGCCCTTGCATGTATACAGGTGTAGCCTCCTGTGCCTAGAACAAACACAGGCCTTTCAGATCTTAGAAACTGCTGTCAGAAATTAAGGTTTTAATGAGAATGAGAGGGAACAGTCTTGAGTGGAAGACTGGGAAGAGGACAGAACTGAGACCAGAAAGAGGAAAGGAGAATGAAAAGGAACCAGAAGAGTATGAAGGAGAGAACATCAACTGCCAGCCTCTGTCCTCATAACACCAGTTTTTATTCAGCAATGCTGTCTCTATGAAGGAGTGTAACGAAACCTGAGGTCTATAAGTGTACAGCCAGAGATAAGTGTGAGACACCTTGAATGCTCATCTGTAGTTTAGGTCCATTATTGGATTCCAGCTCCTCTTATTGTGTAGAGCAGGGGTAGGCAAGTTTTCCCCTTTAAGGGCCGAGGGACTTCAGCTCCCAGAATCCCAGGAGCTATTGGCCAACATGGCTGAGGCTTCTGGGAGCTGAAGTCCCTCAGCCTTTAAAGGGGACAGGTTGCCTACCCCTGGTGTAGAGACCAACTTTAAAGTATATTGTTAACAAAGTTGTTCCTTTTGTTTTCTTCCCTCTTTTTCTCTCCTGGGTACATACATCCTGGCTTTTGTTCCCTTCCCCATTAAAACAGAAAAAAAGGAAGAAAGAAACAACAAATTGGGGATGCCAGCATTAACCTCCTTCAGGCCCATACCATGCTGAACACTGACACCAGTCCTGGATAATTCTAAAAACATCAATAATGTCCTCACCAAGAGTGGGACCCAGTAGTAATTCAGTGATGGCGCTTCGTGTGTGAATATCGGTATTCTGTGTGTGAAGAAAAAGAAGGCTAGGACACCTGCAAAAGGGGAAAACACAGGTTATCAGATGCTGACATATGCACTTGGCAGCACTTTAAAAGCATTATCTCTCACGGTATTTTAAAAGATACTGGATAACTCACAGAAGATACTGCCATGCCTGGGAATCCACATAAACAGGTCAATTGACAGCTGATGCAACCAGTTAGCTCAAAAATATTTGTGAATATACATCATACACTTTTAAGATACAGTATATGCATTTTCAGACACAGAAATTATTATAAAAAGTCCTTGTCCTTCATAACTGCAGGCTAAGCAACATACAAAAACAAATACACATGTGCCTGGGAGCAATAATCCATATAGAATATCTGAGCAACAAATCCTCACATGAATTATTCCCACTATTTGTAGTTGAACAAAAATTGACATTTAGATTCATTATTTGCAAGAGATTCATGGTACCAGGAAATTTTAATCTATGATATGGTATTTTAGAGCAATGATACTACACTATTAATTTGATTGGTTTTTATAAATAAAGAAGATTGTAGAATAAAATGCACAGTTGCAAATAAGAAATCTGATTTTTAAAATAACTCTTATTTTTCCCTGGGAGAACTATTTAACTATTTCCATTTATCTCATTCAATACAGTTCATGATAAATTGAGATATTAGCATATGATAACATCTGTACTAAGCAGGAAGAGAAAGCCATGTAAATTAATTAGCCCAAGGAATTTGTCCTTAAGCACAAGGAAAACATTAATCAATTCTGGTATTTCATGGTTTCATTTTACACAAATCTCATTTACTTTGTAAAAGAATGGATGTGAAATAACAATAAATAATTCATTACAGATGACATTGAATGCTGGTGAATTAAGAGTTCAAAACATTCAAAAACTAACTAAATAAAAACAAAACTTGGAGAACACTTGTAGAACTCAAATGTTTTTGGTACAATAAACTTGTAAGATCTTTATAAGATCTTTCACCCAGCCTTGGAGCATCCCTGCTCTTGTACAATGATCAACTGTTTGAGAAGGAGGGAAGAAATCCAGCCCTCCACCCCCTTTTTCCTTTCAGATGTCAGCACTATTCCCACTTAGTTCCCAAATTTGTCTTCTGCTCATTTCACACCAAACTCAAAGAAAGCCTAATAAGACCAAGATGGATGTAGGATGTGAAGAATGCAGTGCCACAGGCAGAAGTATTTTAACACACAGCACTTTTCAGGGAAGCATGCAGTGCTTCATCCTCCCAGGCCCCACAAATTCAACCAAAGCTGTTTTTACCATTGCTGCTCTAGCAGTAAAAAAAGCACTCAGGACTGGATCAGTCTAGCATAACACATTAAAAGTGGATCATTCCTGCAATATATTACTTCAGCCTGCTTCTCTCAAACACTGGGATTGGAAAGCCCTGGTAAAACCCTTCACTGCAATTAGAAACTAGAACTGTCCACTGCAGAACTTCACCCCCTTCCTCTCTCTTCCCCTTCTTCCTATCCAGGTGCTTTCTTTTTATGTTGGGAGAAATAAACCATCCTACATCTCTGGGCTTTTCTGAATGCAATTTGCTAATGAATCCTTAAAAGTGGTTTTAGATGCAGTCTACTTTAAAGGAGTTCCACTTTGATTTAGAATCTTCCAAATTTGTCTGAGTTATCTTGATTTTGATTCAGAAGTCATCTAATTCTGAAAATCAACCCTAGAAGATAGGAATATGAAGACATGGAATGGGTTAACACATCTCATCTCCTAATCTTTGCTGGAAGTGCTGTCTGCATAATGGTGTGAATGAAGAAAATTTATATTTTTCTATTTGTTGTTGTTGCCCTTAAGTCTATCTTGACTCATGGTGACCCTATGGATAAGAAATTTCCAAGACCCTCTGTCCTCCACTGCTCTGCTTAATTCCTGCATCCCCATAATACCCATGACCTCCTTAATAGAGTCCATCCATCTAGCATGTGGCCCTCCTCTCTTCCTACATCCCTCTACCTTTCCCAACATTATTGTTTTTTCCAAAGAGTATCCTCTTCTCATGATGTGTCCAAAGTACGACAGCCTGCCTTTGCACTTTCTTCTTTGATCTTCCTTAGTTCCAGATCTGTGAGGTTTTCTGCTAGTATTATGGTGTCATCTACATATCTTAGATTGTTGATATTCCATCCTCCTATTTTCACTCCTCCTTCTTCTGTGTCCAAGCCTGCTTTTCTTATAATATGTTTTGCATATAGGTTGAACAAATAGGGTGATAAGATGCAGCCTTGTCTGACTCCTTTGCCAATTGGGAACCATTCTGTTTCTGTTCTGTTCTGACAGTAGCCTCTTGTACTGAATGCAGATTCCTCATTAGGACTATCAGATGTGCTGGCACTCCCATGTCTTTAAGGGTGTTCCATAGCCTTTTATGGTCTATGCAGTCAAAGGCTTTGCTATAATCTATAAAGCACATGCTGATTTTCTTTTTTTTCTATATTCTTTTTATTGTTGGTCAACTTTTGGTTTTAATTCATTCTCAAACAAATTATTTCGCTTGTGCTCTGTTTAGATTCAAGCCAATATAACAATTCAAGTAGCTCCTTGTTTATCTGATTAATGAATGTCTTGAGAGACACCAAGATAATGAGGTTTTCCTGTAATGATTTACATAAACAAAACTCAGGTTATAAAAAGGCTGCAGGTCTGCATTATATTGACACAAACTAGAAACATCTCAGTCAAACCTCTTTCCCCAAATCGTCTGTTGTCTTCAATCAATTACTAAATCGAAATAATTCACTCACTTACCAACACCTCCAGCAACAAGAATTTTCCCCAGGAATAATAAGAAGTCTGTCACTTTATCCAGCACTGCAACTCTATGAAAGAGAGTAAATAAGAGTGGAAAAGCTTTTCATTTCAAACAGTCGTTCAGGTCTGTTTTCAGTTATCTTCTGAAATGATTTGGAGAACAATGTAACCCAAAGTTTCAATACAGTGAAGAATCTAGTTTTAGAGAATGATTCCCAGTTGCTAATTAACATTCCAACGGCAACAAAGATTTGTATTTCAAGTTATTAGAAAATTGCTATTTGTTTCCTTTTTGTGGCATCTGAACTCTGCTGCCTGGCTGTTATGCTAACATTAATATTTTAGTAAAGAATTGGGACCCAGTATGGAGTAGTGCTTTGAACATTAGATTACAACTCTGGAGATAAGGGTTCAATTCCCTGCTCAGCCATGGAAACCCACTGGGTGACCTTGGGCAATTTACACATTCTCAGTCCCAGAAAACCCAGCGAGTGACAGGTTTGCCATTAAGTCAGAAGTGGCTTGAATGCACAACAACAATAACAACAAAGAATTACATTGACTCAAGCATTGGTAATTTCATGGATAAATATTTTGTTTGTTTTCTTTTGGAATAACAACTTTCAAGATTTTGTTTGTTCTTCTTTATTATGAACTTTATACAGTGTTTCTTTCATTGTTAGATTTTGTAACTTTGCAAGGTCAATGAACAAATTCTACTACCAAAGGAGAGCTGCTGACAGAACCTCAAGAGAAACTGTGGCTTTGGTTGTAAGAAATCCAGAATCAAAAATTTAATGTTAGCTAGCATACTTATGTAATGCTCATAAACTATTCTTAGGTATGCACAAGAAGGATATGAAACAAATTCCAAAGAAAGAGATGAAATAGGTGGTCTCCCCATGTCTGTCAGCATTGGTTCAACCAGGACCAACTTCTACTTATCTTCTGATCCTTAATTTGCTGCTTCTGTGAATCAGGCCTTAATATACATGTAATATACATGTTAAATAATCAGATAAAACCACATTAGAAGGTAAAAAATGCAGGCGCTCTTTAGATCACTCCCTATTATGTTGCCATCATTTTCATTCCACCATCTTATCACACTTATGTGAACTTTAGTATTATATCTGCAGAACTGCAGAGTCATTTTATGTGTGTATATGTGACAAAAGTTAGGGCATCTAGTGATTATGTCCCGGAAGATAGCAGAAAAGCCAGACTACAAATGTGCATTGGGACAGCACCTGGACCTCAAGGCTAATGAGCATGATGCAATGTTTAGGCAATGTTGCAAGGAGCTGAATGTATAAGAAGCACAGCTCAGTGTGAGTGTCATTGCAGTGGGTCAGTGGTTGGTGCTTGTGAGTTTGTTAGAGAGTTCCTGTATTGCTGAGAGCTGGAGAAGGTGGAAGCCTATTTATGCTTTCATATAAGAGTTCTACATCTGCTGTAAATAGTTTCTGCTGTAAAAAAAATGTCTGAATAAACCCTTCAACTGCAGCAGCTGGCTTCCAATTTCTGTTTGGGAGTATCTCAAGGTCCCCACCGAGATACTGAAATTTACTCATGCCGTGCTTCAGCGTGACAAAGGTTATGGGCCCAGAGAACTGCATGCTGTATAGAGATTGAAGGTGTCTGCTGTCTGAAGCATATGAGTGCCTGGAAGCCTTGCCTGTGTTTGTGGTGAGTTTTGAGCTGGGCATGTAGGGAACCTGCTGTATGGACTTTGTTTAGTTCTTTGAGAAAACTGTAGCTATGGCAGCAATTGGACAGATCGGTGGTGTTCCTCTTGAAAGGCTAAATAGGAAGAATTACTTAGCCTGGTCACAGAAGATGGAATTCTTCCTCAGGAAGGAGAATCTGTGACAGTGTGTTGTGAACCCACCATGTTGGCCTGAAGAGGTTGAAGCTAGATAGGAGGAGATGGCACATTTGTGGATTGTGCTGGCAGTTGAAAACTCACAACTAATGTTAATTTGTGGCCTACCCTCTGCAAAGCAATGTTGGGATACTTTGAGAGAGACGTTGTAAGAGATACTGCTGTATCTAAGGGGCAAAACAGATCACCCTGAAGGAGTGGTTCTGCACCACTCCTTTGCTGCAGCCCCGATCCGGCATTTTTCCAGTGCAAAAAGAAGCAGCAAAATGCTGTTCCTTTTTGTGCCGGAAAAAATGTGCCCCTTTTGCTGCCATTATGGCTCTTCTCTGCTCCTACAGCACGCTGCATGCAATTGCTCTGCCGCAGGTTAGGCAGATGGCATGACATCGGTTCAGGGACAGAGTTGGGGCAGGTGGCGGGAGATCTCCATGCCCCAAACCACCAAAACGCCGACTCTTTTTGTTGGTCTGCTTAGCCCCTAAGATAAACTGACCAGACAGTTGTATGGAGCATGGCTAGAAAGCAAAGGAGATGCGTCTGTTCATTTGCAGAAAATAGAAGCTTTGTTTGGAGACTTGGCACAGTGAGGAGAGTAATTTATTCCTACCTCCCAATGCTTTATTATTTTAAGTTCTCTTGGAGAGGAATGGGATGTTTTCTCACAGAGTCTATAAGCGCTCCCACAAGAAAATATTACAGTCCCTTATCTGATGGGATGGCTAATGGAAGAGTATGCCAGATACCAGAGGAGACTGGAAGAGGCTGCAGAAAGGAAAGCTGTTAACTGGAAGTATTTCAGTGGAGGAGAAGCTTCAAACAGCAAAGACTTTGAGGGAGATACAGTCTACAATGTGCAGCAATGTTATTTCTGTAGGCAGACAGGTCATCTGCAAAGGTTTTGACCTCATAAGAGATAATACTGCTAGGAGAGGACCACATGGAAGGAACACTCCGAGAAATGGGACTAATGTTGTGCCTGTTTTGTTCCAGCCTGAAGGGAAGGTGGATTTCAGTTTGGACAGTGGTTCCTGTGTTCACATGTGCAAGGACAGATAACTGTTTGAGAACTTTGAACCTGCCTCCATGCCTCAGATGTTATTTGCAAATGGATGTGAGATAAAAGCAGAAGGGGTTGGATGTTGCTTCATTTCTAGTTTGAATGAGGTGGTTGCTAATGAGTATTTCGTACTTGAAATGTCTCTCAACATTGTATCTCTGAGTACTGTGACAAAGCAGGGATATAATGTACATTTCACAGGTACTGAATGAGAAATCAGCAAAGGTGGGGTGGGGTGTGCTACTGGTGTGTTGTACAATGGTTTATATTATTTGAAAAACAGTACTAAAAACTCTATAGGTGCTGTGTAGAACCACATACACCTAATGCATAGCAAATGCATACGGTACATTTGACATACAGAGGCATGGGGCACGTAGGATTTGATGTCTTGAAGAACCTGTTGAATTTA
>CM034706.1:180118431-180193763 GCA_020142125.1 Phrynosoma platyrhinos | reverse complement strand
ACAGAGGAGCAGAGTGAGGTTCTTTGGAATGGATGGTCTGCTCCCCAATTATATGATAATTCAGGTGTGAACAACCAGGCTCATAACCCAATAATCCCAAACATTGGGAATTATCAGAAAACCTCAGTCTGCAGTTCTGGGAGATATGATAGGAGGGGATTGTTACACGTATTTGAAGTGTAGTATTATATCTGCAGAACTGCAGAGTCGTGATTATGTCCTGGAAGATAGCAGAAGAGCCAGACTACAAATGTGCATTGGGACAGCACCTGGACCTCAAGGGTAATGGGCATGATGCAATGCTTAGGCAATGTTGCAAGGAGCTGAATGTATAAGAAGCACAGCTCAGTGGGTCATTGCAGTCGGTCAGTGGTTGGTGCTTGTGAGTTTGTTGGAGAGTTCCTGTATTGCTGAGAGCTGGAGAAGGAGAAAGTCTGTTGATGCTTTCATATAAGAGTTCTACATCTGCTGTAAATAGTTTTTGCCTCCTATCATGTTTAAATAAACTCTTCAACTGCAGCAGCTGGTTTCCACATTTTGTTTGGGAGTATCTCAAGGTCCCCGCCAAGATACTGAAATTCATTCACGCCACGCTTCAGCGTGACATATCTACCTCTTAAGTCAGTTATCTCTTGAATCATACATGTTCAATAAAGAAGAAGAGTATTTTCTGTCAAGTGATATGAAATGGCAAGTATTGTATGTATGACTCCTTACCTTACCACATTTCTCATGAGCAGAAAAAAAGCTTCCCTTGCTGACGTGCAGAAGTTTTTACCATATATCGCAATCTGCAAAATATTAACAGCTATTAACTTTTTTTTGTGAGAAAGCAAGTATCTCACTTTGAGGTCCATAGTTATTGCTCTATTGACACCAGGAAAGAAAGAAATCTCTGCTACTATGTTCTCTACCGTTTATGAACAAAACCATCCAATTTTCAACTTGCTCTGGCCAACATTTCATGTTAAAGAACCTTTCTTTCAGCCTATAGTGGGGGTGGGCAGCTGTGGAAGGTTAAGGAACCACACTAGCCTCCCAAAAGACTTTGGAGGACCTCATCCCTACCCTCAGACACCCCGGCAAAAAAAGAAAAGAAAAAGAAAAAAGAGAAAAAGATTGCACTTAAATGCATTCAAGGGGTCATTGAGGTCATTTTCACTATGTCTTTAACCCCTTGGCCATTTTAGACCCAAGAGGATTTTTTTTTAACAACAGGAGGTGAGTTGAACTCACTTTCTGTTTCAAAAAGAGACCTCCCCTGGTCCCAAGGAAATCCAATAAGAGACAGAAATGCCCCATACCTTCTAGAGGGCATATCTTTTGGGGGGGGGGGTGAGCAAAAATGTCCACGTTTTTTTTAATCTCTGTGGAGCTAGGATGTCTTCCTAGAAATGGTGGAAACACCTTCCACATCTCCTAGAGAACATTTCCTTCTGGAAGACTATACTTTGGCCACTCCTGACATAAGGCGCAAACCGTTTAAGCTTTTTATAGGCAGATATTAATATATTGGAAATTGTATAGAATCTAAACTGTAAATAAAGAGTTCATGTCAGTATAAATGTGCACGAAGAAGAAGGAGAAGGAGAAGCTGAGTATAGGATTGTTTCTGGATGGCTAGTGATAGGCTATGCAATTTTTGGAAAGGAAAAAGGAAATAATACACAACAAAATTCAGTGCTGACTTTCTGAAGAAAAACAAAACAGATCTTGACATTTTCCTGACCTTCAGGAATAACTACATCTACCCCTGAAACTTTACTGCATATGATCCCAAACAGTCTTTGGTACCTCAACATTAAGCTACTCTAATGCATTCTATATGGTATTAAAGAAAAAAAATATGTCTGGCAGTCTCAGCTGATTCAGAATATATTGCCTTGCCCTCTGAGAGTTCTGGGTTACTGAGAGTACACATCACAGCCATGCTCTTTGATCCATGTAGGCTTCTTATTCTGGTCAGAATTTGAGGGATTTTAATTTCTAAGGCCCAAAGCAATTGAATAGCAAGGATGGGTGAAGAGGAAAGTTTAGAGGGGTTTTTAATTTGCTTTTAAAACTTTTACACAGCTACAAAGCTTCATGCCTTTGCAGACTGGATAGACAGAAAAGGGTACTGTACTTCTTGTTTGGATTCTGCATTAATAATCAAGGCTGTGCCAGTATGGCTACAGTTCTTCATTTCAGAGACAGAGATTTCATTTTATATTTTAACTTCACATTTACAGGGCAGCCCTATCCATGTTTACCCAGCGGTAAGCCCCACTGAGTCAAATGGAAAAATCAGAAAGTGTACATAGAGTTGCAGCCTTACTCTTATTTTACCATTGCTGCATTGTAAGTTCAGACTAATGGAAATCCCTTCAAATCAATGGGTCTACTCAAATTGAGACTAACAATTGGATTGGTCTTATATGTTATTTTTTCATGTTTGCCACAAATGTATAAGCCAAAGAAGTCATTCAAGATTATGCCCACCATGTGCTTGATTGGGGATCTGTGTCAATCAGATTGCAATCAAATAATATCACAATACACACGGGACTCATAAAATCCCACTACACTGCATGAAGCCCTTTTTATTAATTCTTGATTAGTTTAACTCAATTGGCCTCTGCTGAGATAATACACTTATTAGTTGGTAGAACAACCTACTTAAGGGTAATGTTTCTCATTTTTCATACAGGACTTTTAAAATTACTTTATATACATTTTGTTCCTTCTTGTTTCAAATGTCAGTTTCTCATCTTGCAACTGTTCTAATTTTTAGTTCCATGAATGAGATTCAGATAGCTTTACTGTAGCCTGCAGCAAATGGGCAAAGTTATCCACTACCTGATCAACCATGCTTGCTGAATTCTTCTAAGGACCAGTTTCAGCCATGTGAAAATACTTATCTTTCTAAGCAACAGTAAAGAAATTCATCCAGAGCTACTGGAAATAAATCTAAATATTATAGTTTAAAACAAGCCTTTGGGGACTGTGTTTGTACATAAATAGCTGTTCTTTAGAAAAAGACATAGCAGCATACTTTAAAAGGAGAGAGAAATACATACCATGATGTAGGCATTTCTGTTGATAAATTTGAGGAATTTTTCCAAGCACCAAAAACAGCATTTGAGGCAGCAGAGCAGGAACTTAGCAAAAGCATTCTGTGAGCCTATCGCAAAGTACAAAGGGGGAAAACAAACAAACCCTTAAGAATGATGAAAAATAATTCAGATGCAAACATTTCTTGTATCTTAGTTCAAATTCTATTTGTATCCATCATTTTGTTTGGCTGGCTAGCCCCTTGCTGATTTGCAATAATATTGTACAAAAATACAAGGGGGTATCGTAAAGTAATAATTATAATCCAGAAATTATTATGGTATATTGATGAAATTTTGTCAGTATCATCATTGGTCCCCAAATGCATGATGCTGAGAAAATCAGCTCATTGTGTCCTTTATTTTTGTTACAGGTTGTGCCAGAAGTGACTAAACTGTAAGATGGAGAAGTACGAGGGGGTATCATAAAGTAACAATTATCACCCAGACATTATTATGGTATATTGATGAAATTTTGTCAGTGTCATCATCACCAAGTGACTTTTTCTTTTCCCAAAAATGAAAAATTCATTGCAGGGTTGCCAATTTGACAACACAGATGACATCATTCATGAAGTGGAAGAGTAGTATAAGGTGCAATCTGCAGACTTCTACAATAACGTATTTGGAGGGTCAAGAAATGCTGTGAAAAATGTGTAAATCTGGATAGTGATTGCATAGAGATAAATTAACAACTATACATCAAAACAAACTTTCTGGCAATTTTTTCTAGTGATAACTAAAATTGTATAATATCCCCTCATATCAGTTGCTGAAGTTCAGTTGTGTATTAGGTAAATGCCAGTGCAAAAATGAACCATTGGATTTTCCCAGGAGCCTGCTAGAGTGCTGGAATTGCTGCAGAGCACCCATGACGTGTTTCTCATATCACATCAACTTGGTTTATCTCTTCTTCTTTTTAAAAACGGGGGGGGGGGGGGGGGGTTGCAGACTGCCAGAAATAGTGCAAATTAAGTCCACTTTTAGGGTTAGGGTTAGGGAATCATGGGAACTGTATTTTATTGTGGCACCAAAGTTCTCTGACAGAGAAGGCTCAATGTCTCAGGAAAAAAAAAACAATTCCCATGATTCCCTAGCACTAACCCTAATCCTAAAAGTGGACTCAATTTGCACTATTTCTGGCAGTCTGCAACCCCCCTGAGTGATACTTCTGAACACTTCATTTAAACCATATTAGATATAATGTCATGAAACGCACCTTTGAGTTTGTGATCCAGGTATTCCAGGATTACTCTAATCAGTTGGACTACAGCAAGAATTAAAGAGCCAAATGCTAGGGAACCTGTATGATATCTAGTAGAAAATAAAATGGCACCATTTAGTAATGGGAATGTTACTAGACAGTTATTGTTACTAAACAGTTAATTTTATTAGACAATATAATTCTGATTTTAGAAATGTCTAAGACACTTTACAGTATCTTTGTGGGAAAAACTAGCATGAATATATTAATGGACCACAAAATGCGGCTCCCCCATAGCTTTTAATTCATCTTTGTATCAAAATATGAATCCTGTATAGAAACTATTTTAATTTTTTTATTTCTATCTTATTGCTATCACCATGATTAAGGGGAACTTACAATCACTACTTTACTATCCAATATAAATCAATGAAGTGGGGAGGGAAAGAAGCTAATGTCTGAGGCTTGAATCCTATTGCCCCACCTGGAGTATATGCATTGAATTAATGTCTAGAGTTTATGGATCGGGGATCAACAGTATGCTGATGACATCCGCCTCTGGCTCTCCTTTTCACATCAATGCAAGGAATCTGGCTGTGTTCTAAACTAGTGTCTGTTGGCAGTGATGAACTGGATGAGAGTGAACAAGTTGAAACACAATCCAGACAAGACAGAGGTGTTCCTGGTCAGTTTTAAAGCAGACCAGAGAATACAGATTTAGCCTGTGATGAATGGGGTTATACTCTCCTAGAAGATGTAGGTGTTCCTGGATTCAGCCATGATCCTGAATGCTTAGGTTTCTGTGGTGGTCAGGAGTGCATTAGCATAGTTAAGGCTTGTTGCTCAACTTCACCCATTCCTTGGGATGTCTGACTTAGCTGTAATGAGACATGCCTTAGGAGATTATTGCATTGAATTTAAAGTGACGGACCCCCTATGAGGACTCTGTTGATTGCAAGATCAACAGGTTAGTAGTTCAAGGCCCGGGTGTTGCATGATGGGGTGAGCTCCTGACACTAGTCCCAGATTCTGCCAACTTAGCAGTTTGAAAGCATGCAAATGGAAGTAGATTAATAGGTACCACTTCAGTGGGAAGGTAAACAGTGTTCTGTGTAATCATGTTGGCCACATGATCACAGAGTAATCTCTGACAATGCTGGCTCTTCAGCTTAGTAACCGAGATGAGCACCACCTCCTATGGTTGGACACGACTTGACAACCTTGTCAATGGGGAATACCTTTACCTTTACTCCCCCCACCATGAGATAGAGTTGCATTTAATTTTAAAAGCAGATGTTATTGCATGCAGTTGTGGCCAGGCAAGTGCAACCCATATGCAGCCTGGATCCCGTTTTTGAAAAGCCACAAGATAAGCATGGCTGGGATCCAGGCTGCATGCAAGTTGCACTCACCTGGCCGCGACTGTGTGCAATAACACCCACTTTTAAAATTAAATGCAACTGTATCCCGTCAGGCATACATTGCTTTAAATTCAATGTGATAATCTCCTTAGTTATATGTCATTTGGACTACTGTAATGAACTCTACTTGGGGCTGCTTTTGAAAACTGTTCAGAACCTTCTACTGGTTCAAGGAGCTACAACAGATTGTAGCTACTACAGATTGCTAACAGGTGCTGGTTACAGGGAGCACACAATTCCTTTGCTGAAACAACTCCACTGGCTGCAGTCTGTTTCCAGGCACAATTCAAACTACTAACCTGACCTATAAAGCCCTACATGGCTCAGGCCTACGCTACCTGAAGGACTGTATCTTCCCATATGAACCTGCCTGAACTTTAAGATCTGCAGGGGAGGCATTTCTTTCTATCCCATCACCTTCACAGGCACAGCTGGTGGGAACATGGGAGGAGTCCTTCTATGTGACCACTCCCACACTTTGGAATTCCTACCCTATGGAAGTTAGGATAGCGGCTTCTTTGTTTTCCTTTCAGTAGCAAGTTAAGGCCTTTCTTTTCCAGCAAGTCTTTGGAAACAAGAAAAGGGCTTTTATGGTGTTGTACTATTTTTAATCTGTTTTAAAGTAAGATTTTAATTGGTTTTAATTCTGCTGTTATTTAATACTGTTTTAATCTTAAATCTGTATGTTTTTAAATGTATGTGTTTCATTGTACTCTCTTCCTTTTATAAGCCACCTTAAGTCCCAGCCTTAGAGAAAGATGTAGAAATAATGGAGTTGGACCCCACTTTAAGTGCTGCAGCCCCATCCTATGGAATCCTGGGATTTGTAATTTTACAAGGTCTTTAGCTTTCTTTGCCAAAGCTAAGAACTGTTGCTGCCTCACAAATGACAAAGCCCAGGATTCTGTAGGGGGAGCCATGACAATTAAAGTGGTGTCAAACTGCATTTCTGCAGTGTAGATGCACCCATAAATATAGTGATGGATGGATGGTTTATATAGCTTTTGATTCATCATTCCACAACTAAGGGCCTTTGCAGACTGCCAGAAATAGTGCACATTAAATTGAGGCACTGCCCTGGCTCAGCGCTAGGGAATCATGGGAATTGTATTTTTTTCCTGAGACATTGAGCCTTCTCTGTCAGAGGGCTCTGGTGCCACAATAAATTACAGTTCCCATGATTCCCTAGCACTGATTCAGGGCAGTGCCTCAATTTAATGTGCACTATTTCTGGCAGTCTGCAAAGGGTAAGTCAATGGGTCTACTCTGCTTTGGAGTATCAGTAGGATTTAGCCAGAGAAATTACAATGGTTAAACATGCAACTGCTAAATTGCAACAGTTTTGACCATAAAACGTATTTTCTTTCAGGACCTAAAGCACATTTCTGAAATTAGCAACCAAAGTAACTTACCGTATTGCTCGTCCAAATGATGCAAAGAGTGGGCATGTTGGGATGTCAGCAGGTTTCCTAAAGGCCCAGTAGTAAGAGGCAAAGGCACCAGCAAGGGTACACTGGCCCAGTGCAATGGCAAAATTGACCAGCCAAAGAAAGACAAAAACATTGAAGATTTGGAGGACTAAGATGTATCTGTGGTACAGGCTTTCCCCTCCATAGAAAGCAAAGGTGCACTGGGCCCCTGGGCATAGCTTGGTTACATTGGTTGTGTTGAAAGTCTGTTTATTGGCAAGAGAAAAGTTCATCAACAACAGAGAAACAAAAACAGATACACAAATGTTTCAGAGAAATTCTAAATCATTAACACATCACTAAGTCCAGACTAGTAATTCTTTTGGCATAGTCCCAAACCATGAGTGGGCAAATTGTATCTGGACTACAGCTACTGCCATCTATTGTCAATGGCTATACTGGCTAGTGTTGATGGGAGCTGAAGCCCAACATCCTCTAGAGCAGGGGTAGGCAACCTTTCCCCTTTAAGGGCCGAGGGACTTCAGCTCCCAGAATCCCAGGAGCTATTGGCCAACATGGGACTATTGGCCAACATGGCTGAGGCTTCTGGGAGCTGTAGCCCCTCGGCCCTTAAAGGGGAAAGGTTGCCTACCCCTGCTCTATAGAGCCACACATTTTCCCCATCAGTTTTAAACAGATTTGAAGATATGCCCTTGTGGAATTTCTTGCCCACTGCCCTATCTCTTGTCCTAGCTAGATACAAGTGCCCTAGAAGATTTCTAACAGTGCTGATAAAATCATTGTGAAATCCTAAACATGTCTACTCAGAAAGAAAGCCAACTGAGTTCAATATGACTTACTTCTAGCAAGTATATAGCCTAAATGATTAATATAGGATCAGATCTATTTGTTCATATGTCCTATTCTAACAGAAAGAATACAGAGATTGCTTCTAAAGTGCCAATGCCAACATAGAGGTCATGAATGAAAAAGCTAGAATTTACACAAGGTTTTTACAAGAAAGAAATTATGCATGCTCACCTCTGGGTAACAGGTCAGATTTGCATACTTGCACAGGCTCTGATTAGCCATGACTTTGTACACAGGTTCCCCTGATGTAGCCAGGAAGCTTGATTTAATTGGGTTAAGTAGGAAACAGAATCACAAGCTTCTTTCTAGTCTAAGAGGCACAGCAAATGACACTTGGCACTAACAGGAACCCCCCCCCCCCAGAGAATATGCTTAATTTCTGCCTTTCCATATCTAGCACTTATCATACCACAGTGCTTATGCACTTTCTATAACCCTATTTGGTTATGACTGCAAGCATTTCACCAAGAGAATAAAATACTGTCACCTTTTTGCTTAATAACAGTGAGAGAGCCATGGGGGTAATGGACAAGGAAACAGTATGATTTAATGACCTCATATATGGAGACCAGAGGGAAAGATACTAAGCAAATACCAAAAAATAAAATAAAAATACATCTCCAGATGATCCTTAGAATGGTGGGGGAAACCCACCAGTATTAATCTTCCATGATATTTTTACAGAAAAGCATTTTATTCAACTCAGTAATCCACATCTGGGATTTTCCACGAGGCCTTCACCCAGAATTTGTTGCCAGCTCCCATTCCCCAGCTCTTGCTAGGCTTGCAGTGGAGACTTAGAGGCTCCATGCTGCCCCTGGGAGTGCCGGATCAGGACGGCGGCAATCACAAAAAGCCGCCCTTACTGCCACTGCTGCAGCTCTTCTGCACTCCTTTGGCACAGCATGTCTAAATGCTGCACCAAGGGAGCACCCTGACACCATGTGCCATGCGGTGGGGTATGCGGCATGATGGCGGCATCAGGGTGGAGTCGGGACAGCCAATGTGCAGTTGCCCCGCCCCAACTCCACCCCTAGACCGGCCCTTTTGGCTGGTCTGTACAGGCCCTTAGGCTGCATCTGCACTGCAGAAATAATGCAGTCTGATGCCACTTTAGCAGCCATGGCTCCATCCTATAGAATCTTGGAATTTGTATGCATTCTGTTGCAGTGCCAAAGCTCTGACAGAGAAGACTAAATATCTTATAAAACCACAAATCCCAAAATTCCATAGCATTGAGTTATGACAGTTAAAGCAAAGTCCAACTGAAGTATTTATGAAGTGCAGATGCAGTCTTAGGAAGACTATGCAAAAGTGATCATATATCTGCCTTGTGAATTAAGAAAGTAATGTATTCTTGTGCTATGAACTTTATGAGGAATTTTTACAATTTTAGGTTTCCACAAGACACACAAAGTTCACCCCTGTTTCCATAAACAGGCATCATCATTAAGATAATCAAAAGCAGAGAAACCTGAATGAGAAGCAATGATGGCACAGGAGCATTTCGTATACTTCTACTTTAGCAATAAAGTGGAGAATGGAGAAAGTGAAACGATCCTGTGCTCATGTACCTTTGGAGTCAAAGAAGGATACACAGCTGTCACAGCCCAGTAAGAAATGCAAATTGCAATGAGAATAAAGGTGATGATAGGATAGAACAGTGTTGACATGATGTAACCAATGGCCCTGAAAGTAAGAAAGAACATTAGCAAACAACAAATATCAAAGCTCAGATCACACATTTACACGCTTCTTTAACCTTTGAGATTTTTTCACTCTTTTTTGTTTGTTCAATTGTGCACTTTATATCCCTTTCTAAAATATTTTTTACTGTTATTTTCCTTCCTGTTTGTCTTTTCTCTTTATCATGGTAGCACAGGGCTCCATTTTATTGCCCTTCATAATTTTCTATTGCATTCTCTCCAAATCTCTTTGATCACTTCTTCCATTAACTAATAATGTAAGACAGTACTAAAGAGTGACAAGGGAGATGTTAATGATACCCTTTTAATACTTTTATTTGCTTATTGTTTTTAGATGAGCATTTTTAAAGCATTTTGCATGAAGACATAGATTTTTTGATACTGCAGCATTGGGCTTGAGCTCTAATAACTTTGCTTCTTTATTTTATTACTCATCCTACAGCTACCACCTTTGTCCTGACTATATACTTCCTTTTCTTACCCACAGGCATCCCTTTCAGTGCTTGGCATGTCCATATTTTGAAGGTGACAACATGAATCTGATTCTCTTTGCCGCCTTACAGTGGAATAATCTACAAAATGCTGCTGCAGAGTCTAGAGATAAAGCCACGCTCATCTGGAAATCAGTATGAAAAGGATCTTGTAGCAACTTTGAGACTACTGAGCAAAATACATTGTAGCACAAGCTTTTGTAGACATCTGAGGAGGTAGACCAAGTCTACAAAAAATTATGCTACAACTCCTTTTGCTCAGTCAAGTCTCAAAGGCACTATAAGATCCCTTTGAGCACTATAAGATCCCTTTGAATGCAGTACAGTCTGTTCTTTTCTAGAATGTTTATAGAAGTCAAACGTACCATTTTATCAGACAAAGAAAGGACTGTAGGAGATGGTCTGTTACAGTGTGAAGTTTCCAAAGAAAATGATGGAAGAACTCTACCTTAGTTGAAACCAATTAAAACATTCTGTTCTTAAAATCCAAACAGCAGATGTGTTAGGCCAGTTGAAGCAATAATTAACTTTTCCAAGCTCTAATCCCAACAATACAACAAAAAAAGAATATGGTATTACGGAAGCAATATGGCTTCAGGACTATCTACACCACTGGCTCAGAAACATCTTCCGGTCCACTGCTGGCTAACCTCAAGGCAGTGAAGTGAGGAAAGACAATAATGGATACTTTCTCTGATTTATGCATGGGCTTTTAATAGAGAATAGATTTGGGGAAAAGTTCAGAGCCATCATGCCAGGTTCAGGGATTCAACTGAGAAGTGGCTTACTCCCTATTCAGTGTCCAGGTCTACAACCTGCCATCTTCAACACTGGAGGGGCCATGTTGACCATGGAATGGATCTTTGCCTTGAAAGGAGGTCCTATCTACTTAACCAAAAGCAAAGAGGTTCTGGACTGAGATTGTTGAAGCTCAATCAAAAGTGTAAACAGCTATGTGACAGGTTGATTTTATTATTTCTTGTTGTGTGCCTTCAAGTAATTTATGGTGACCTTAAGGCACACTTATTAAGAGGCGTTCTTGGCAAAATTTGTCCAGAGGGAGAGCTGCTATTGCCTTCCTCTGAGGCTGAGAGAGGATAACTTGTCCAAGGTCACCCATTGGGTTTGCATGGCTGAGTCTCCAGAGTCTTAGGGGGGTTGCAGACTGTCAGAAATAGTGCAAATTCAGTCCACTTTTAGGGTTAGGGTTAGAGCTAGGGAATCATGGGGATTGTTTTTTTTCTGAGACATTGAGCCTTCTCTGTCAGAGAGCTCTAGTGCCACAATAAACTACAGTTCCCATGATTCCCTAACCCTAACCCTAACCCTAACCCTAAAAGTGGACTGAATTTGCACTTTTTCTGGCAGTCTGCAACCCCCCATAGTCCAACACTCAGACCACAACACCATATTGGCTCTGATTTTATTGTAGCAGCAGACAATGGCAGATGTATGCTTCCTCAGCTTGGAATGTGTCAGTTTGGACACATTCACCTATATAGTAGTGCAGTAGCCCCTCCCAATTTGTGTGGGATCCATTCTGGGGGGAAACCCCATGAAAATGAAAAAACGGCAATATTTGAGTCCCATTAAAAATAGTGGTGTGTGTGCCCATGGTGCATGTGCGAGGCCATGTGCAGGCACGCGTCAGCATTTGCCATCCTGTGAAGAGCAAGACTGTGGGCTCCAAGTCCATGAATGGGGAGGGACGATTGTATTTTGATGCAACCTTTATTTGTAAGGGAAATGGAGTCTGTACATGATGTTCTTTATTATTACTTTCTATAGTCCAATGCTGAAATTTTGCTCAGTTTAAACATTGCATTAAATAACACTTCTGCAAGGGCAAATCATGACTTGTGATTGAAACCCCTTGAATATCTTTAGAATCATTGAAGAAAAGTACCACCTTATGCTACTTATGAAATAATCACCACAAATCAGTGGTTTTCAGGCATTAATGATAGACCTGTTGGTTGATGGTGAAGTCACAGACAGTTTACTCTAACAAACTGCTTGTAACTGTTCTAGCTATAGACTGCAAATGCTTTATTGCTAATATAAATTGCCAGTTCACTGAAAAATTAGTTAAACTGAGCTGTGGGAAAATAATTTAGTTCTCAGTCATTAGCAACATATTTTTCAAGACTTTGACTATAGGGTACAGTCTGCTGCATTCATAATAATTATACACAGTGCTTCTTTTCATGCATTCTGCATAAATATTGGAAAGTATTGCCCTCAAGTGACCTTTAAATGTTGCTGCAGAACTATAAGGCATTATTACCTCCCACCAGGAAGTTTATGAAGTTTCAGGAGTGTTTCTGTTTGGCACATATTTGAATAAAAGCTTCTTATTTTATAAAGTGGCTCTGAATTGTAATGAAAAGGATAAAATTATACAGTGCAGTCTAGAGCTGCAACAAACAACTGCTAATCCCCATGTTTATAGCTTTAATGAAAAGGGACTACAACATATTGAAACTGCAGAGCTCCTTTATTCCATAAGAGCCTCCATATTTTGACATTAGTGGCTTGAGAGAAGACAGGCTCCAAGCAAAGGGTACAGATACATATTCATATACTATTTCCGGGCAAAGTACAAAGTGTTGGTCTTGACCTTTAAAGTCCTACATGGTTTCAGTCCATATTACCTACAGGATCGCCTTCTCCCGTACAATCCACCCCAAACACTGAGGTCCTCTGGGGGGCGGCTGCTATAGCCTGAAAAAATTCGACTGGCAGCCGTCACCCAGAGGACCTTTTCATTGGCCACCCCAAAACTGTGGAATGACCAGCCGGAAGAGATCTGACAGCTAGACCAGCTGTCAGAATATAAAACGCATTTGAAGACCTATCTCTTCTGGCAGGCCTACCCAGGCAGTTTTAATCATGAATTTTATATGTAATCATTGTTTTTTATATTTTAATATAAATATTGTGTAGAGTTGCATTTTAATATGTGTATTTTATGTAACAATTGTGTTTTTAACTATGTTGTAACCCGTCTCAAGCCGTGAGGTGAGGCAGGTAAGAAATTATTATTATTATTATTATTATTATTATTACATACTAGCACTGATGAAGCTGTTAGCTATAATGCTGTTTATGACAATAGACTCAAGAAAAATATATGCTTGGTTACTCATCCACAACTTTTCACTGGGATGATCTGTTTTCACATATAGTCGCAGCTTCCCAGAAAGTGAGTCTGAGTACTTGGTTAGAATGGCTCACTGAATTCACTATAAAAGTAAAATTGCTTACATGACAATAACTGTCTTAAATACAAGAAAATGTTTGAACAACTACTACTTAATACTGAGATTCACTGATTATCCAACACTGTACACTTGGGTGTCATTAGGTGACTTCACCACACTTTGGGAGCTCTTCTACATGGCCTTCCAGATTATTTTCTGCTGCTTGTAGTGATAACTATCTGTATAAAGCAGCTGGCAGGGACTGTCAAAATCCCAGCTCTGTGTCCAACTCTAGATGTTAATTCATGCACCAGTAGAATCCTCACTGCAGGACCCTGAGCTGGGAAACCACCAACCCCACTGCTACTTTTCAGACAGCTCCTATGACTGCAGGGGTGGGGAGCGCAAAGGAAGGAAGTTTTGTGAATTGCACAAACATTAACTCCTGGAATGTGGTACCATTAATACACCGATGATGCATAATTGTAGATTTCACTCATAAGTTATTCAAAACCATCAGTCTTGATAAAAGACTTGAATGATTGGAAACTGCAATTCAGTTCATATGAGAATAGAGAAGAGGACTGCTGGTTCACTTGTTCCAGAGGATGTTTGCCTGTTTTAAATCAATTTACCTACTTTAAATGGGATCTGATAATACTTGCCTTGGGAAACACTCCTTGACCCAGATTTGCTCTAGGATATGAGGTAGCTGCTTTGGCCAGGAACATCTTCTTCTTAGTTAGATCTGTGGTTGTCAACATTTACATCCTAATAACTTTGCAGATTGACTGTTAAAATGACCTCCATATGGAGTTGCCTTGAATTACAGCTAGTCCAAAATATGTTTGCTATTTTTCAACTGTGGAGAATCAGACCAACTATTAAAATGTCTTCTATGTAGGGCTAATATTAAATTACAAAATGTGGTTCCTGTTGTTACTGAATGTGGCTATGCAAAGCACAAAAGCAGATCACATGAATGATCTCATCCTTTCATTAATTTCCAGTCTATTTCTGAACATAATTTCTAGGCTGGTGGTGCTGTCTGTTAGGAAACTTGATAACACAGATATCCACTTCATATTTCTCTCTGCTTTGTTGTAGGAGTGAAACACAAACACACAATTGAACATATGTGTAAATGGACCTCATTTACACACAAGAATATCAACTTGATGAAAGGGCAGGGCTCATCTTGCTCCTTTGCCCTCAGGTAAACATAAAAACCATAGCATATATCCATATATAATGAGTGAAGAATATGAGAAGTTTCCAAATGAAGCAAACATGAGAAGTTCAATTATACTTTGAGATATTCTCCCCAATATATTTACCTGCTACCTTCCTTCAAAAGGGCAATGGCAATCCGGATCCGATTTCTCAGAAATATTAACATCAGTATAATGACAACTTCTACTATGCAAAGCAGGATCACTGAAAGCAAGAAAATTAAATTTGTCATCATATATCAAAGCAGCCCATTTCCTTTTTAAATTACTAGCTGTAATGTTACATAAACTGTAAACATAATTTTGTGTTTCTGCATTATAATACTGGATGGTAAGCACGGTCAGGTATGCATGAAGACTCAGTGGCCACATTCCCACTACATAATAAACTAGTTTGCAAACTGATCTGAACTGGTTTAAATGGGCCTTGTTTGCATTTGTGCCAAATTTCTGGTGTGGTTTGTCGAGGGGGCCTCAGCACCACACCCATTTAAACCAGTTCTTCTCCATCTGCTGAATTCCCCATGTCTTTTGCAACAAATCTATTCAGTGCGAGTGTGAATGCGCTGTCTATTTGATTCAGTTCCTGTGGTGCGGTCACCTCTGTGAGGCGACTCCATGCTGAAATCATTCTATTGCTGAATGGGAACACAAAGTGGATTAAATTGAAATGGGTAGGTTCAATCATGGCTCAAGTAGTGTGAACGTCTATTCAGCACTAAATCACTTCATCAATTCAACTCAAAAAATGATTTATTTTGTAGTGGGAATGAGGCCAGTGGCAGATACAGAATATTGGATTAAGTGAATTTGCATAGGGATGGTGATTGAATGAAAGAGTGAGAGTGGGAGCTTCTGTTGGAATGATTTGGAAGAAGGATGTCAGACAGACAGAGGGTATCTCCAGACTGAAAAGTCCCAGTTTTTGTTGCTGTTCTTTTCAATTTTATACTGGGTTAAAACAAATTGATTTAGAGAGTTGGTATATAAAGCCTCTGATCATTCTGGTAACTGACAGAAAAATGAACAAAGTATGTATGGATTTCCAAAATCAAATTGGAAAGAACAGGAACAAAACCTGGGATTTTTTGGTCTTTTTACACTCTCAGACTTTTTACCAGTCTGGATACACCCTCAGAGAAGGAGGGAGGGAGAGACACTACATGAAGGAAGATAGTGATCTATAGTGATGCCATAGTTTGTCTTGGAATTCAAAGACATCGCTGTGTTACTCTGGATCGATGTGCAAAGGGATATTGTAGCACCTTTGAGACTGAGAGAAAGAAGTTTGTGGTATACGCTTTTGTAGACTAAGGGCCTCTACAGATGGCTGGTTTTGGCCCTGCTAGTGGCAGATCGGGGCTGCAGCAACCCCATGCCATGGCCCAGATCCTCCCTTTTGCCTCCCCCAAAAGAGCGGCAAAATGCTGCTCCTTTTAGGAGAGGCAAAAGGCCAGCCTAAGAGCTGGCGCCATGGCTCTTCTGTGCCCTTTCAGCACGGCGTGTCTACATGCTGTGCCAGGAGGGCGTCCTGACACTGTGTGCTGTGTGTACAGGCGCATGGCATCAAGCTGGCATCGGGGTGGGGTTGGGGCTGCCAGCATGTGGCTGCCCCCACCCCAACTCTACCTCCAGGCTGGCCCTTTAGGCCGGTCTGCAATGCCCCTCAGTCACCTTCACCAGATGCATGGAGTGGAATGTCTATGGACAGACATTTATGTCCATAAATGGGCAGGTTGTGTGTGTGAATAGTAACAGAAATGCAAAACCTGGAGGTATGGTGTAAGTGTGAATAAGGGGTGAAGCAGACCACCATGAAGGAGCTGCTTGCCACCGCTCCTTTGAGTGCTGGATTGGGGCTGCAACAACCACACACCATGTCCCTGATCCAGCTGTTTCCTAGCTCAAAAAGAAGTGGTAAAAAAGGGTACCTTTGCCACTGCAGCGGCATTTTTGTTTGTTTGTTTTGTTTTGTTTTTAGCTCCAGCAGCTTGCAGCATGTAAATGTCATGCTGCCAGAGCACCGCAACACTGCCCGCTGTGTGGTCAGATGGATGTCATGACACCAGCTTGGAGATGGTGTTGGAGCATGCATTGTGGCATATCATGCCAGTCTGTTCAACCCCAAAGTCAGTTTTAACATTTGTGGGAGAGGAACGGGAGGGAAGATATTGCCTAAAGCCAAGATGAGTAGATACCCATATGAATATTGGAGAGAGTTCTTGGAATATTGGTGGCTAGGAATTGGAAAGGAGATGTGATAAAATGGGCAAGAAAGCCCATATGAGGCTGGAGTATTAACTAGTGTTCTAATATGTATGATGTTCCAGGAAACTACTGTCTCTGTTTAACCCACTATCAATGGACTGGAGTTTGTGAATACACTCCAATTCTGTTGTTTCTTTTCCCAATCTCCCTTTGAAGGTTCCCCCCACCCAAGAACTGCTGTTCTGATGTCCAAGATGGAATGTTCATGAAAACTAAAATGCTTTGTAACTGGATTCTCTTTATTCCCATTCCTAACATCTGATTTATGTACATTTAGGAAAGTGAACTTGTCACCCTTACATCATACCTGCAGGTTTTGCATTTCTGGTACTGTTCACCTGCTCATTTAGGCACATAAATGTCTATCCATAGGCACTTCACTCTGTGCATCTGAGAAGTAGTCTCAGTCTACAAAAGCTTGTGCTATGAACTTCTTTCTCTCAGTTAGTATCAAAGGTGCTACAATATCATTTTGTGTAGTTTGTCTTGATATGCAATACAAACGAAACCTGAAGTTGCAAATGTTTACAGGCTAGAGAGTAAAAAGTGATATAATATATATATACCTAAGTTGTGTTTAAAAATGGTATTTGTTAGTCACCACAACCATGCATACTATTTTGTCTTTCTTACCAGTGTTAAGTATAGCCCCCCCCCCAAAAAAAACAGAGCAGCTTTTATACAGAAAAAAAAGAGGTGGACAATGAGTCATGAATTCCAATCCATTCAGTCTGAATTTTAAAGGAATCAGCCCACACCCTGGAATTCAGCACCTTGGATAGCTCCTTTAACATTTGCAGATTTGAGATGGTTAATGATCAGTTCATTATAGTTTAAATTTCTCATCTCCCATAGGATAGGCAGGGTTGTGCTTTGCTGCTCCAAGATACTCTAAACTACAGTGGTCTTGCATACATCACACATTTCATAAATGCTTCAGAGAGTAGGATACCAGCCAGAATGTGTCCTCTTATAATCATAATATGTATTTGTATAATTTTGTGTGTATAAGCTTGACTCTTGATGAGTATTACAGCATACTGAAGTGTTTATGAAGAAGGTCATTTGTCTTAAAACAAAGCAATTAAATACAGTACTTTGCTTTAAATGTCATTTAGGCTTAATGTATTATATTTGAAGAAATGCTTCTTTATTTATGATTAGATGGTAATTATTCAATGGTTGCCTTTCCCAGCTATTTTAGTGTATCCCATTTGATGAAGATGAATGGAACTAATGTCTTAAAAGAAATGTCTGTTTGTGACCTCTGTTATCCCAGTGTCACTCAAAAACAATTCTAGGATAAACATGAGGCTTATTGGAAACTAAGAGCAATCTGATAAGAGTATCAAATTCAACATCTGCTTGGTAGAAACCAAAGGAAACAATTTGGAGATATGATTGCTTAACAAATAATTTAAGGGTCTTTTCATGGAAAATGGATTTTATAGTAATATTTGTAACTTAATGAACTTCTTCAGAGATGAGTGCAATGTTTATGTGTCAATTTGTGATCACATATTTTGTGTATATTCATGTCTACAAACTTATACATTCTATGTATTCATAGAATTTCAATTAGACCTGCTTTCTGCAGAATCAGTTTTCTGGACAGTGAGGAGAAGCTCCTATAATAAATATGTTTATTTAAGGAAGCTCTTTCCTAGTATCCTGCAGATGTATAAGATTGCATTTCCCATAATCTTCAGTCAGCATGGCCATAGTATCTTTATATGAAGGGAGGGAGGTATTTAAAGATGTAATACAAAACAACTGGAATGTAATACTCTTTTTATTTTGAAAACATGGTTTTTCACTAAAGCCTGAACTGTCCTATAGCCATTTTTTTTTTTGCAACATTCAATCTACTAGAGGACGGCTATGCTGATGTTTATCTAGCAACAGAAGTTATTCACCAAAGAAACTGGTGATTATATTCATCATTTAATGTCTATTTTTATGAATATTGCAAAAATATATTTTAAAATGTTCATGATAACATTTTAGTGTTCTTAGTTTTAAGTACCAGTACATTTATTCTTGTGGTTGTGTCCCTTCAAATTGTTTCTACATTTATACACTAACAGTGACGTACTCACCCATGGTGTCACCCGGTGTGGAGGTAGGGCTTCTGGGGGTGGGGTCATGTGAAAATGGCCACACAGACTGTGGAAACAGCCACTCACTGCCCACCTAGGTGGGACAACCCTCCCCCAAGGCGCAGAAACCTCCTCTGAGGCCCGTGGAATTGGCTGCGTGGCGGGGCAAACAGCCGCCTGGTGCCTTCCTGGGTTGGAGACCTCCTGGCAGCTGCACGGCCAGGAAGGGCTGCACAGGGCAGGAAAATGCCATGCATGGTGGGAGAGTGGCTGCCAGCCCAAGGAAACAGCTGTTTGTAGCCCACCCAAGTTGGAGACTTCTCCCCTGAGGACAGGAACCCTCCCCCCCAAGACTTGTGGAAATGGCCGCATGGCTAGAAGTGCCATGTGGGGTGGGAAAGTGGCCATGCAACTGGGAAAGCAGCCTCCTGCCACCTATCTGGGGCAGAGGCTCCTCTTCAGGGGACCAGAGTAGGACCCACACAGGCCTAAGGAGTGCATGTGGGGGGTGAGGACTGACCGAGTGTCACCCCCTCTTCTGGGGTGTCACCTGGTGTGGTCTGCACACACCCCCCGCACCCCATCAGTGATGCTACTGACCCTAACACAACTTTATCATGGGATTTTCCTGGCAAGGTTTATTCAGAGGAGGTTTGCCATTGCCTTCCTCTGAAGCTAAGAAAGAATGACTTGTCCAGCATCACCCACTGGGTTTCCATGGATGAGAGGGGACTCAAACCCTGGTCACCTGATGTCTAGTCCAGTACTCAAACCACTATATTATTCTTGTTCTAAATATATTTATATGTGATACTAAATTATTTTTTATTATTTTATACTACATTCCCCCCCTTGATTTTCATACTGTTTTCTTTACTATTAGTATCTCAGATAAACTGACACAATCATATCACCCTTAAATTCCTGTCAATAGTGTACATAATACGGAATCTAATCTATATTGTTCCCACTCTCTTTAATCACCAAAGAGTAGCCTTCTAGTTTAAACATCTCCAGTTCTTACACATGAAGCAGACTAAAATTTGCAATGAACAATTTTACATAGAAATTGATGGATAGTGGCTTTATATACAATCATTTATATACCCTTCATCTTGTATAATCAAATCCTGATCGGTGCCTGATACATCTGAAAACAATCTATGTGAGCAGAAAATGCAAAAGCAGAAAATTGCACAACAGGCCCAATAATCATGTGGAAAATACTTTATGCAAATTCATTCCTCTTAGCAACTTTCTCATTTTCTCTAGAAACAAATGGTATCCAAGGAGGCATCATCATATTATAATTGCCACTGACATGATTTCAAAAATTTTATGAAGGCTCATGAAGTTGTTATTTTCTATAAACAGACAGGCAGACAGTTTCTAAGTTGGATTTGCTGATGGAAGTTTGAAAACAATTGTGCAAATGCCTTCAGGAGAGATGACTATCGTGAACCTACTGTCATTATCAAGGATTGATTTTATAAATATTGAGGCTGATGATTTCTGTTTTCTGCCTGGAGGAAATGCACAACAAAATCTCTACACAGGCTATAAAAACATTGCCAGGTTAAAAATATGGAAGATATGAACCTAAATTCAACTATGGTGTTTTATTTATAAAGCAGAGCTACTAGAGCACAAACTAAGACAATGGAAGCAAATTGTATCTGCTTACTGAGGAAGTGCCTCCATTACATAAATTGTGGTGTCCAGCAGCAAAGCAAGGAGGGCAGCAATTTGGCAAGTGAACACACGTACAAGCATGGGTTAGGATATAAAAGGCCACAGTTTTTATTTACAGCTATTGAAGGCTTGGACTGTAGGTGGCTGGACCCACACATCAGCTATTTGCCTGTGGTCTGATAGCCAAACCCTGCCTGCATGCTGTGTGCTGCTGAGTTAGTGAAATGGGATGTCACCTGTGTGAAAGCCTCTGTATGGATCCATGCCACCTGAGGGTGCGGGTGAATCCCCTACTACTACACCAGGCATGCTCACATTGGCCTCACCCCCAAGGCCCCCTAAGAGAACTTGTCCAGGGTATGACTGGCACACAGGCCTCATCTGCCCTCATGCCACACTGCCTCTTGCCTCCAAATGTTGTGACAAATATAAATATCCCATGACACACTGCCTCCAAATGTTGTGACAAATATAAATGATCATTGGTAGAATTCAAAGATATAGCTGTGCTAGTCTGTAGCAGTATGTCAAGAAATCTTGTAGCACCTTTGAAACTAACCAAAAGAAAGAAGTTGGCAGCAAGCTCATGCTGCCATCCTCTTTCTTTCAGTTAGTCTCAAAGGTGCTATAAGATCTCTCTACATAAATTATCACTGACATTTTTACCCACAAAGAAAGGGAGGGTGGAATAAATGTTGAAAGTGAACAAAGGGCCTTGGCAGACGGCTAATAGAGCCATCCTGGAGGCAGGGAAGAGGAGGGGCAGCCGCACGCTCGGCGCCCCTTCCTCCTCCCGAGGTTGCCCTCGGAGCCGCAGGCCCTCCGCACGGCCGGCGCTCCGGGGTCAACCTCCCGCTGCAGTGTCCGCACACGCTGCAGCGGATAAGTCAGCGAAAGTGCGCCTCACACTTTTGAGGCGCACTTTCACTGACTTGTGAAAGGAGCGCTATTTTAGCGCTCCTTTCAGGGACAGGGAAGGAGCGCCGCAGGATCGAGGCGTGGGGATGCCTCAATCCTGTGGCGCACCTTCCCAGGGCGGCCCCATGCCGCCAGTCTGCTTCCCTCCCCAAAGGCTTGACTGACCAGGGATCTGCTTATATACCTTCCTGGCAGGCCTGACTGAAAACTTCACCCTCTCTTGAGAAGTCCCACCTATGGAATAACTGCACCAAATCTGAGTGGCAGGTTATTCTTGCCACTGCAGAGGGCCCATGAAAACGGTCTGAGCTGCTGGGAAGAGGGCACCAGCACCTGAAGGAAATGTAGGGGAATCTCCACTTTCATCTCCTAGCCTCAGACTGTAAAACTGGAATCCCAGATATGTCTGGCTCCATTCCTTCTCAGACGTTGCCACCTCTTCATCATTCTAGAGTGCAGAGCCATGGCACTACAAACAAATGTCAGGCATGTCTCAAATCTAGTCATTCGTAACATTGCAAATGTTTACTACACAAAACTTCTTCCACATCCAGCTTTTCCTGTATTTGCTTTCATAATGTGAGGTCATGATTCTACAAGTAAATTTGACAGTGAAATAAAACATTTGTAATCATCACTCCTGATCATCACATACACGGGTTTTTCATACCATTTCCTCCACTAAAAGGCATTTCTTATAAGACACTCTTAACCTCTGGCTTTCGGTCCACAAATTAAGGGCAATAAAGTTTAAGGTAGAAGAAGGATGGGGATAGGTCCCCATGTGACCCCTCAAGCCCTTTCTGGTGGCCCCCCAGAACCTCTGTATCCCCTGTCATTCACTAAAAAAGGACCCTTTTATCCTATGTGGGCATGGGGGGCTATTTTGTTCACCCTGGGCTATTTTCAGATCAGTTCCCCTCACCCCCAAAAAATTCAGAAATGGGGCGGTGCGGAGAGGTCTCCAAGGTCCAATGGGGTGTGTGTGCTGTCCTTGGATCTTGGTAGTTGTCTACCAAGGCTTAAGGCATATGAAACCATACTAAAACTGTATAATTAGTGTTAATCTCAAACTGCCAAAGAAAATAAAAATTTAAATAGATAAATATATACTGGGTTTTATAACGTAGACTTTTTGTTCCATAAAATCCACTTACTAAATGCTAACCATGTTTGCCTCAGTTGCAGATATACCCTGAAGTCTGTTTGGAATCCTATATCATAGATAGTAAGATCAGAGCCAGGTATTCCACGAAGGTGGTGATATTCCCAGTAGCAATGCCAGATACCTTTTGGAAAAGAAATACAGTAATACAGTCATTGAGTCATACAAGAAGGGTCAGCAAGAAGAATTTTGTACTCAGTGGCAAGACTTACCAGCTCATCCCCATCACAACGTGATGCAAACTATAGCTAGTACTAAATTAAGATTTTTCTGTTTTTCCAAGCTTTTAAAGATATATTTTAAAATTCTTTAGGGTCTGATATTCATTTCTCTTTCTGATGCCTTTTAAAGTTTTTGTAATATATATCATGTTTTATGCACTGTGTTATTGTGTGCTCTTTTGATCTTTTATGTAGTGCTAAAAGTGAAAACTAGCAGTACAATCCTACACATTTTTATTCAGAAGTAAAAACTAGTGAATTATATGAGGCTTATACTCATATAAGTGGGCACAGAACTGCAGACATATAGTTCATTTTTTATGTTTCAGTCTTTGGTCTAATCTGACATAGAAAAGAAACACTTAATGAAATGTTTAACAAATCTAACAAAACAAACAAGCACCACAAGTGGAAACAAAACCAAATTTATAATATCTTTAGATAATCAAATCTGTGGACAATTGTTTTCCAACCCCAAAATCAGTCCAGTTAAGAATCTGATCTAGTCTCATGAACTGAGACTTCCAAAGAAAATTTTGGCAAGGGTGCATCTTCACACCATTCCATATCCTGTCCCTAATATCCAGAAAATGAGAGAAAAAGCTCAATCAACTTCCATCTGCAATTCATTCAAACATGTCTCCTTCACCAGAGATGTGAAACATGTGGCCTTTTAAATGTTGCAGGACTTAGAACCACACCAATGGCAATGCTGACAGGGACTGATAGGAGTTTTAGTCCCGCAATGCCTGGAGGGCCACATGTTTCCAACCCTGCAAAATACTTATAGCTGTAAAGAAAAAGCATGCAAGTAGCATGAGGATCATCAGTGATGATATAAATCAGAAAGCTTAGACCATTTGCTGTTTCACAACTCTTTGGACTTTGAAAAAACACCTCTGTTCTGCTGAATGAAGACGACAAATGGACCCATTACCATCATATTTAGCAGTTTACTGGGAATAACTAAACTAGTGGACAATTGGAAACAGAAGGTACAGCACCCAATTCATAATTAATATTCTCTGGTTTGTCTTCAGACCGCATGCTCTAAGGGTTATAGGCAAAGGTATATGTAGCATTGCGAAGGAAATGAAAATATTCTTCACTTACCATATCCTATTATACCAATTACACCAAAGATGAAAATCCAGAAGAGAACCCCTGCGATGAATCTCAAAAGCACGAGGAAGAGTAAGCTGACAACCATTGCAATAAACAGACCTCTGGAAAACAAGGGCACAGGAGTTTAAATAAAAGCAGCAGCCAATTGCTAGCCCTACAACCCACCCACTCAACCAATATAATTTAAAAATAAGAAGACTTTTTAAGACGTCGCCTCTCTAACCATATATTTTAAAATTAGATAGCAGAATGACCATAACTCTGTAACCAAAGCAAGTAGAGCAGCTGCTTTATTTATCGGTACCACAGTCAGGCAGTGGAGCAAAATCCATGTTCAAAGTTTCTAGACTTTGCATGGAAAGGAAAGTAAATCATTAAGTTTATGCAAGGGA
Organism: Phrynosoma platyrhinos; assembly: GCA_020142125.1. Taxonomy (NCBI): domain Eukaryota; kingdom Metazoa; phylum Chordata; class Lepidosauria; order Squamata; family Phrynosomatidae; genus Phrynosoma; species Phrynosoma platyrhinos. The sequence goes on along the minus strand of CM034706.1, from coordinate 180,169,255 downwards.
GAAGTTTTGTTTATCATGGTAACTATAGGGGGAAGCACACAAGGGCGTCTGAGACGCCGCGTGACGGTGCGCCGTGGGACTGCGGCATCCGCACCACGGCGCACCGTCAGTGCCTCTGAAAGGAGAGCTAAATCAGCACTCCTTTCAGAAGTCAGTGAAAGTGCACCCTAAAAGTGTAGGGTGCACTTTCCTTGACTTATCTGCCGCAGCGTGTCCGGACGCTGCAGCGGGAGGTTGCTCTCGGAGCGCCGGCTGTGCGGAGGGCCGGCAGCTCCGAGGGCAACCTCGGGAGGAGGAAGGGGTGCCAATCGTGCCGCTGCCCCTCCTCTTCCCTGCCTTGGAGACGACTCTATTAGTCGTCTGCCGAGGCCCTCAGTACCTCCCTGTTATGGTAGTATGGAATTTCATCCACTTTCCAAAATATGGTATTATGATACACCATCCATTCTCTCCAAATCCTTGGGTGTCATAATGGCAGGATGACTAAGAACTGGTTCTCCTAATACAAACCATGCAAAAAGCCTATAACAAAACATTAATGCAAGTAAGCATTGAATAGAACTGTAAGAAGATGTCTTTTTTCATATCTAGTTTGTTCATCTTGCACTGTTTCAATTTTGCATGTGGGAGATGTTAACTCTTGTGAATAACAACTTACATTAAAATCCAATACCAAGAACTGGCATAGTCTTCAAAAATTTTCATCCCAACTGATCTTGCATCAAGAACGTTATTGATGCCACTAAAAAAGAAAAGGTCAGGAAGTTTTAGTTTATGTAGAATACATGCTTTATATAAATAAACAAGCTACTTAAGGGTTTACTGTAATAGGAAAATACAGGCTATATCATAAAACATCTAAAATCATGGCTCTGTCTGTAGCATTTCGTTTACTAGCAAAATGGAACATAAAGTGCCATTGATAGTAATAAAACTGTAATAATGCCACTCTGGGTTTGGGCCCAAAACAAGAATCAGCTACAGAAAAACTAAATTGCATGAAGATTTCAGGGATTTGGGTCTTGTCTGCATGGCCAAAAGGCCCATTCTCCTCCGCACCTCCCATTCTGGTGTAGTCCTGTTTGGATGAGACATGGATCTCAGACCCTGGTTCTGAGGGTAGTCTGGATGACGTCTGGTATGTCCAGCATCAGAACCAAGGCATAACAATGTTAAACCACATTGTAAAAACTTACCTGTTGCTCTTGGCCATCCAGTAAGATATGGAGCCTTCCGTTTCCATGCCATGGTGATTGTCTACATGGGTGTCCTACTGGGCCACCTGGCATGGCCTCTGTTACCATGTGTTGCTTGTTTTGAGATCTGAACAAGGCACCCAGCTGTGACTGTCATTGGCTGCCTCATTCTGACCTGAGAAGCGAGTGATCCATGGCTGGTGGTGGATCCATCAGGCAGCCCAGCAGGATGCCTCTGCAGACAGCCACTGGCATGAAAGTGGGGGCCAAGGTAGCGGGCAGGTTAGGGTAGCTGTAGGGCCAGGATACTCCAGGCTGCAATGCATATTTACCTGGAAGCAACTCTCAATGAACTCAGTAGGACTTACTTCTAGGTAACCATGCCAGATATACTGGCATACCTCAGTTAACAAAGGCTCTGACAAAGAAGCTCCTTTTTAATGAAGCCTGTTTATGACTGTCCAGCCCTGCTTTTTCCCCCTTATGCTCTGTTCAGCTAGTTGTTTGTTTTTGTTTCTTAGTGGCAATGGCACTGGGAGGATGGTGCAGGAGGGGTGCAGAACCACAATTTTCAGTGCTGGGTTGCAGCAGTGTGTCTTCAGTAACAATGCATGAAAGCTTGTTCTTGGAAAGAATAGAATTCTGCTCTAGCTGATCCTCTTGTAGCTGTGTGTACATGCCTAGAAAAGACAAGTTAAACAAAACAGCAACCTCTAGGATCCCTTACTGAGCATGCATGAAAAGGAAAACACAGAGAAAAGGGAAAGCAGATAAGCCTGCCTCACCAGCTACTGCCAGAATATTAAAAAGCATGATGGTCACCAAAATGGAAACCATCCCTGGATTCATTTTAGAAGAAGTCTTCAAATGGGTTCTAGAAGTTTCAAAATATTTTTGTTTACTTATGCAAGGCTTATATGACATGGATGTTTCATTTTACATGTGCGTAGTGTTAAGTTTCAGATGAAAGGTTTGCCCAAATATATTGAACTGCTCTTCTTTTTTACTGTGTAGGACTCTATCCCTTTTCTTTCCATGTTATTTCTGCCTCTGGTACCAAATTTTCTGCTAAAGAAGTAGTTCCCAGGAATAAATCTACTTTGTTAATTGAGGCATACTTGTAAATCTATATTTACAGTAAAAGGTTAACAATGCAAATTTATATCTAATCACATTACTCCCAGTAATCATTACATTGCAAGGAAGTGCTTGGAACTTTTCCTTCTGCTTTTGATTAATTACAACTTGCCATATCATCTGAACCTGGAAACCTGTAGTAAATGTCAATTAGTTTCAGACAACCCAACTTCAAACAATGGTTTGAAATTAACCCCAGCTAAGATTAGCCAAGGAAAGCTAGTGTGGTGTAGTGGTTTCAATGTTGGACTAGGATTCTGGGAAATCAGGGTTCAAATTCCTCATCAGCCAGGGCAACTTTGGACTAGTCACACTCTCTTAGATTCAGAGGAATCTAAGCAGTCTCCCCTCTGAATGAATCTTGCCAAGAAAACTACACGATAGGTTCACCTTAGGGTATCCATAAGTCAGAAATGATTTGAAGACTTACAACGAGATTATCCAATATTCTGGTTGGTATGAGATGACAAGCTGTACTGAATCAAAACTGGAAGAAAAAGGATCATATGTTCTTTTCTCAGCTGCATGTGAGGAGGAGACAAGAAGAATGCACTAGCCTAGGGAAAAGCTAAGCTCATTCATGTCTCATTGAACATGATATTTAGTGTGACATCCAAATACATTCAATATATTCTTTGATGTGCTTAACTTATTGCTCCACAAAGTTACAGGTGTAACAAGTATTTTTTAAAGTTTTTGCCATACTGAGAGAAAAGGGATGCTTCAAAACATCCTTTTGGGGAACAATGCCTGCCAACTACTGGAAGACTGTTTTATCCCAGAGCAAGATAAGATAAAACCAGCATTTTATTTTAAAGTTAATTCTTGGCATAAAGAAACATATTTTAAATGAAATATTTTCTTGCACAAAATATTGTGTTCTTCATGTAATACAATGCTTTTTGCACAAATGAATTTTTCATCAAAAATCCTGAAATAAAAAATAAATAAAAATCAAAGAATATATACAACTCTCATAATTCTACATAACAAGGTGAAAACTTTAAATGCCTTGTTTTCAATATGTGAGAATGAAATCAGCTAAGATTTACATTCCTAGCATAAGCACAGATGAATGTCTATGAAGGCTGCTTATATATTTAGGTCTTAGAATCTGTGGTTGAAATATTGCCAGGGAATAGCTGATAAATTAAGCACTTCATTGCCTTACACTTCTTTGCTCTTAATTCCCCATACTTGGAAAAAGGAAAAGGAAAAGAAGAACATCATGGACAAGGTATATAGACTTGAGTGTGATGTAGCTGAAATAAATAAAATGAAAAGTGCGAAAATTCATCTTCTGTTTAATCTGGGGATAAGTGTGCTGTAAAAAGAGCATACAGTAGAGCACACAGGCAATCAAATTATGTTCTGACAAAGAGGTTGGGCAAAGTAGTAAAAGCAAACAAACACACATAATCCATACTTTGCAGCTTCCCTGAGGTCAGTTACATTCCTTGTTTTTCCTCTTCCATCTTTGAAAGTAGTTTGATTGGCCACCGTCAGAACACCATTTTTAGTGGAGAAATCAGGAAAACATCTCTTAAGAACTGTTAAAACAAAGAAGTAATATGTCTTGCAGTTATATAATTAATCTTCTGTTTACATCTTATATTCAGTTCAATAAGTTCTCCAATCTGTTTTGTGCTTTTCTGCTTCTCTTACAAACTACCTTAAAAATACAACTAATATTATGGTAAATTAGCACTGCTATCTTACCCTAATACTAACACTTAATGGAAAAAGACTTGGCAGAAGCAATATGTTAAACAAAGTGTAGAGTCTTAGCTAATGGACATATTCCATTCAGAAGGGCCAGCATAAACCACTGTAATTATTTTGTTCTACAAATTTCGAACAGTGTTACTATACTGAACAGAACTCTCATTTTGAACAGAACTGTTACAGTGGGCCCTTGGAATCTGCTGAGGTTTGGTTCCAGGACCACTTGTGGATACAAAATCCACGGATGTCCAAGTCCTATTATATACAATGGTGTAGTTATAGAATGGCAACCCTTATATAAATCAGGAAAATCAATGTTTGCTTACTGGAAGTTTTTGTGCGTGTGAATATTTTCAAACTGTGGTTGGTTGAATGCAGAATCTGTGTGTACAGAGGGCTGACTGTACTTATAGGAAGGCAACCTTTTTGCTAAGGGCAAAGTAGATATGATGTAAAATGCATAATGCTTTTAACATACAATTGTTGTTCCTTTTTTTAAAAAAAAATACAAGCCATTGCAGAAGCCAGTATTACTGGCTCCTCAGCAAGCTTGTAATTTGTTCATCCACTGCTTTACTTTGGAGAGATCTCCCATTGCAAATGGCATCTCCCCATGCATAGGACCTCCAGAAGGTGGGATCATATCAGGGATGGTAAACATTAAATTCCCCCTCTTAGAACAATTACCAACCCTTTTCCTACCTAAAAATATTAGCATTTAAATCACAGGTGGCCAAAGCACAGCCTTTCAGGTGTTGTTTGACTGCAACTTCCAGTAGCCCCAGCCAGCAGAGCTAATAGTGAGGCATGCTGGAGGGCTGCACCTTGTCCACCCTTAATTAAAGCCTGAATTTTAAACAGAAAGAAAGATGTTTTGATGGTCTTAAACCCTTTCTTTTATACAAAGCTATGCCAGTAAGATGCTGATGGTTCCATAATATTGTCAGATAGGTTGTTGTTGTTGTTTTTGTTGTTTTTGCTGAAAATACAGGTGGCAAGATCATATTCACTTTCAATCACACTGACTTTGGGCTGAAATCCTGACTTTGGGCCGAAACATCATGTATGTACAATGTACCAGCATGACTAAAACTAGCACCATTTTCCCAATTTTCCTCCCTTCCTCTGTCCTCCCCATGACCTTCTTGCCAGATTACTCTCACTACCACATTTGATGTCTTACCTAGCACTATTTGAAAAACATTTTTACTCCCCACTCAGCTTTTCCATCCTGACAGAGTTGTCGACATTTTGGAATGTCCCTTCTTTCCATCTGAACCTCAACTACCTACAAAGAAGCATCTCTCTAGTCTCTGTCATCAAGTTAGAAAATGGCACTAAGACATTCTTGTCTTCCTAATGGTGACTGCCACTGCAACGATTCCTTGTTTGCAGAGCCTGGGGTTTCACTGCTTGAAATCATGGTATCTATCAGCTGCACACAGCACACAGGAGAGAGAAAAAAAGAGAGAGAGAGAGGAGACAGAAAGAGATTAAAAAAAAGGGAGAAAGGACCTCACTCGTCCCATGCAAATGTTATTATAAAACTAGAGTGGAAGGGAAAGTAAAGAAAGAAGGGGAGGGGAAAAAGCAAGGAAGAAAGAGGAAGGAAGACTGGTTCTCCTAAGTCAAACGTCCTGCCTCGAATTAAAGCAAATTGAAAAGGAGCAGGAAAACACATTGTAAATTTACCAGAGATAAAAAGGAGAACAGCAAAAGTCAACACAGTCCTCAACTGTTTTGCTTTTGTGTGAACATCCTCCCATTGTAATGTCAAAGGGGAAGGAATATTATAAAGGGAAATAGACCCCTTGCATTTTTTCCATGCCCACAATGATGTAGCCAGAGGCTCCTTAGGTGCTTGTAATTTTCTTCCGTTCATCCTCAGTCCAGAAGCATTTTAAATAACTTCTGCCCCTCCTATCCTATCCCCTTAGGATCCACAGTATCCTAAGCACTCTTCTCCTGCACTACATCACAAATGCGTTGATTTTATTTCTGTCTGTTTCCTTTACTGTCCAGCTCTCACATCTGTACATGACGACGGGGAATAAAATGGACTGGATAATTTTAACTTTAGTACTCATTTGTATATCTTTATTCTTGAGGTTCTTTTCTAATTCTTTCATAGCTGTCCTACCCATTCCTATTCTTCTTTTTATTTCCTGACTGCAGTCACCACTCTGGTCAGTGTTTGATCCTGGGTCAATTCTCTATTTCAATTTCCTTATCGTTTAGATTAAAATTATGTATTTCTTATCATTGCTGCTGTTTTATTTGTACTGCACCAAGAATGTGCATAGCTACACTGCATGTTTGCCCTCTCCTTGTTAATCCCTCCAAGGTAGGGGATCAATACCTAGCCATAAAACAGATTTACTGAGAGGCGGTGATGGTCCAAAGACACATGGTAAATTCCATGACCTAGCAGGAATTTGAACTTGTATCTCCTGGTTCCAAGTCCATCACTTCAATCATTTCTTTCTTTTTCTCTGATCGGTGGTTACTATAAAAATGGTACCATGGTTGAAACTTTGTTAGGAAAAAATGGAACAACTAGTGTGTTGAATATGAGTAATGAAAATTTAAAATAATGCATATAGTACAACATGCAAATTAAATGCTTGGATTTTAGGAACTGGAATATAGCCACCTATCCTATAACCCTGATATTATGTGCAAACTGAGTTCAGTACAACCCAAGGATTAGGGTGGACTAACCTTGTTAGTATCTGAACATGACAGGAAGACTGTGTGCACTGTAAAAACAAGATACATTACACAAAACAAAAACTCAGGTACTTACAAGGCCGACTTGGAATGATCATGGACGGACAATCTTCATCACGCATAACTTGGGTCACAGCCTGAAAATCAAAAGGAAAAACATCAGAGCAACATACCATTTCTAATTTATTCCCTCTTTAAAAAAAATAATCCTTGAACAATATTCAACTTTTCAGGTCATTTTGAAAATAAAACACCCTTCTAAATTATTTGATCGAGGCCTCAGTGGAGCATTCAAATGAGAAAAGCATGGAACCATGACTCTGTGGCATACTGCTAACAATGAAAACAGAACAGCAGGCATCAAGACATGCCTTTGAATAGAAAATGCTTCAGCAGGTGGCTTTGTCCTTATCTCAGATAGAACAAAATTACCTTTTAACACAATTAGCATAATTAACTTACGGCAGCAATCAGGACTCAGTAAGGGGTTTTCAGGATGAGAAGAATATTATAGCAGGTTTTAATTTTAAAAACAAAACAACTAAGTTGCTTCAAACTTAAGGAGTGAGTGCAAGGTTAATTAATCCCCAAGACTAATATGCTTTCCCTTATTCCATCAATCAAAAGAGAAATAAACTTCAATGCCTGATCTTATATAACATCAGAACTTGGAAACAATACTCCTTGGACTACAGCCCCTAGAATTCCGTGCCCATTGGCCTTTCCGTATTGGGTTTTCAGGGAAATATAGTTCAAAAAAAGTAAATATCCTAAAAACTGTACAAAATTGTATCTGCTAATTAATATCTAATTTTCTGAGTACAACTGCTGTCTTCTACACCAATGCCTCAAAATGAACTTTCCTAGTGTTGGGTCAGCCTAGCCCAGTCACATACTCTTAATGCTCTCATGCACCTTCTTCTTGTAGCCACTGTTTTAGAACTATCTTTGCCACATCCCACTAGGCAAATGAGTATGTTACAAATCACAGCACCATCCAAGGCTCTAACCACCTTACATTTTGATTTCTCTAGAGTGCTGTTCCCATAAAAGGTTCTGTGGAGAAACCACTGTGGCCAGTTCTATCTTCTTCAATGTGCCTGATCATCATGGGAAAAAAATTGGGGGAAAACAAGAAGAAAATGAACTCATTCCCACCAATGACTGGTACTCACTCTGAGTACAGAGGACTGCAGGGTGGACATCAGGAGAAGAGGCTGAAAAGTGGTCAAGGGATGCTAGGGAGGAGTGTAAAGTGATTGCATCAATGAAAGGTTTTCTAATGAGTGGACTAGGGTTGGCGGTGAGAAGAGAGAGAGAGAGGTGTTTATTTGTGTGTAGTTGGTGTGGGGTATATGTTTGAGAATCTGTATGTGTGGATAATCCACTGAGAGATAAAGGAAGGGAGAAGGATTTTCTTGAGTGACAAAAAATGACATTTTGTTGAACTACATATTTCAACAATTTGGTGCTTAGAACCTTCCTTTGTCTTTCCACTGAATATCTTCCCCTAGCCCAGTAAGAAACATTCACTCACATTGGCATTAATGGGAGAGAAAGTAGCCCTCTCAGCTTAGTGCTGGCACGCCTTTCCAGTTCAGGGGGCAAAGATAGATCTAGAACCACTCCCAAAGGACTTAATTTTCAGCCATATCACTTGTAAAGACACTGTGGGTGATACGGTGGATGTGGAAGAGCAGAGATAGGCACTTCCTAACACCTAAACTTCTTGTTTAGAGTAATTTTCAGGATGAATGGTGGTGGGAATTCTGGGGGAAAGGGTAATGGAATTAAACTGCTGCATCTGCAGCTTGCTTCTTTTCTTTTTGAACATGTTCAGGTGAATAATTGCCTGAAAATTAATCCCCAAATGATCTGAATTTTAAAAAGAAAAAATGGGTGTTTAAGGAGCCTTGTGAGATTGGTGGAGCCCTTCAGGAGTCAGAATATTAGGATTTAGGACCATATGTGGCCTCTAGGATGTCATTTCCCAAGCTTTCCAGCATGGCACTGAAGAGGTCTCCAGTGGTGGACCTCACTTTTCCTGTGCAAAAGATAGTTGACAGTGTCCAGTGGTCCCTCATTAAACGTCCTGGGTGTGTGTGATACACACACACACACACACACACACACTTGCCCCTCTGTTTTCCTGGGGGATCTGTTCCGGACCACCCACCCCACAAAAATGGAAACTTGCTAATATTCAAGCCTATTGGCTTGAATGGACATGTGTGCTCATGGTGCACATGCCATTTTATCCTATGGAGCTCGCCCCTCCGCAAAGAATGAAGACTGCAAAACAGAGGTGTGTGTGTGTGTATAGCAAGTTTCCATTAGTGCTTAACTGTACCAATGAAAGACTCCAGGCCTGGCCATATTGAAGTTGACACCACTTCTACTAGGAGTAACACACACTATAATCCATAATGAAAAATGAAAGGTAATAGAGTGTAATATCTATTTATGCTCACCTTCCGCGGTTTATTAAAGCCAGGCTTGCAAAATTGTCTATAGTATTCCCAATAACTTCTGTAGGAAGACTGCATTTCTATGTAGGTTGCAAACCTGTCTGGGCACTTTGACACACAAAGCTTTAAGACAAATAAAATACACATTGTTCAAAGCAGCATTGGAAGATGAGAAAGTTATATTATCAAAGCAGCTAGAAAAGAAAAAAGTGTCATCTGTAGAAACACTTCATTTTATCAGATTGCCTGCTTAGCATAGCATTTAGAAGTAGACATGATAATTTTTCTTTCCCCCTTCACAGTCTCTAGATAAACAAGTGAAAAAAGGCGGTTGATTTTTCCCCAAAACCACACCATGTTCCCAAGTCTTTTTGACCAGTAGAAAAATTGGATGTACATATTTTTAAAGGTTTTTTAATGAAGCACTTCAACCAAGCTTTTCCCCTACGCAATGTTTTTTCTTCCTTGCTCCACACAAAGGCATTAAAGGATATCACTGCAACATTGCTCCATACAAAGGCATTAAAGGATATCACTGCAACCATAGTATCAAATTTATGGTATGTGAATACCAGTCAATAAAGACTGATAGTTAAAATGGTTTGCCCTCTTATAAAGGACCTTCAGTGCAATCCACTTGCAATTTCCATAACTCAGACAAAAGCAAATGAAATATCCACTATTTTAAAGATGTACACAGTTTACAGCTAGGCTAGATTAGGTTTTATTCTGACTGTAACTTTTCCTGAATCATAATACCTGAAAATCAAATCACACAGAATGTGGAGGTTAACCCCTGGTCTCAAAATCTATTGCACCAGCAGATAATTACTGAAATGGAAATCGGAGAAGGGACAGAATACAGCATTTCACAGGTATTGCTAGGGGACATGTACATCTTAATGCTCCACATATGACCTGTCCTAAAGAGATTTATTTTGCATCCTTCGTAATATAAATCCAATATTTGAGGACATAAAAAGGTTTGCATACAGTAATTTTATCTGTCAATCTGTTGGTCTGTTTAAAATAGCTCACTGATCTATAGTTCGTTTGCAAAATTAAATTACAGTCAGCCCAATGTATCCAGATTTTTTTTATCCATGGAGTCAACTATCCATAGGTTGAAAATATTTGTAAAAATATAAATTCCAATAAGCAAACCTTGTTTTTGCCATTTTATATAAGGAACACAATTTTACTACGACACTGTATTTAAAGGAACTTGAGCATCCATGGATTTTAGTATCCACGAAGGAGCCTGGAACCAAACCCCAGCAGATACCAAAGGTCGATTGTATTTTAAACTATGGATATCAATTTGACTGGGTTACAGAATATTACAGATCATATGGCAGCAACAGATACAATCAAAGGTAACATGCATAAGCTTAAGATCCCATGCGCCATGCTCCTTTGTGTTTTCACGCCTAGCAGCTGCCTCTTTCACAACTGGCTCAAAGGTACCTTCAAGATACAAAGACCCCTGGATCAGCAGCCATTGAGGTACAAGGAGCAGCCACCAGAAGGAAATGTTGTCATTACCAAGTGTGTATGAGCAGAGGCACTTTGTAAAAACACAGAATTGTTATCTAGCATAGTAGAAAGCTCTCATGTTGTTAACAAGATCCCTAGAGCTATAGCTAATAATCTTTCAAAACATCTGTGGTCAATCCTGTAGTACCATAAATTTGGTATAAGCAGCACAAGCCAATTATTTATTCTCTTCCACTCTAATAAGAGAAACAGATAGCCAGCATCCAGGAAACGATTATTCAAGCCAAAAGGTGTAAATAAGGAAAAGCAGTGTGAAGAGACAACAATGAGAATGCTGTTAACTTCTGAATGTAAACTGATACAACTGCTGGCTGTCAAAGAGGAATTACGTATTTTCCAAAACTTCATTCGGAAGGGGAAAAAAACCATTAAGATAATTCAATTTTTTTCCTGAGAACAACAACATAGCACAGATATTCACATAGCAACATACCCAGTAGTAATTTGACAGCACTCAAAATATTTCTTCTCCCCATATCTTCCAAAACATTGGCAAAAGTCACATTCAGAATGGAGAAGCCACTTTCTCAACAATATTAGCTGGGAATTTCTGCGTAAGTGTGGAGATGCAAACATATATAGTACTTACAGCCTTCACTATTATTTACCCCCGCTATACAGAAAACAAGTAGTAATTCTAAGAGTTTTATCTTAGAAGTAGTTATGCTAAGAGGAAATCTATTACATACCTGTGTTGTAGGGCACTGTAGGTTTATTAGCACTATAGGGCTGGCACATTTCAGAATGTTAAAATAAAACAAAATTGTCTTGTTCCTAGAAAAGAATGGACATAAAATTATTACCTCATGCCTATTTATAGCAATAATTCACACAATGTATGAATAATATATACCCCATACATATAATTAAAAAATCACTGCAAAATTCAACATACTAACTGAGACTTATTAGGAGAAGATCACTCAGAAGCTTACCATGGTTAAAATGTGGCTAAATAGTTTCTAAAGCGCGCTAGTATGATTGCCAGTTGTGCTTGTCTCCCATGGTTAAATCGCATCCGCACTGCTCCCATTATCAAAGCTTTCATGAAGCAGCCATTTCTTCAATAACAGGAACTTCCGTTGTTGAAGAAATGGTTGCTCTAGAAACACTTTAATGACGGGAGCAGAGCGGATGCGATTTAACCACGGGAGACAAGTGCAACTGGCAATCACACCAGTGTGCTTTAGAAACGATTTAACCACATTTTAACCACAGTAAGCCTCTGTATGAAGTCTGCATCTGCCCTGCAGAAATAAGACAGTTTGACATCACTTTAACTGCCATGGGTCAGTGCTATGGAATTCTGAGGTTTGTAGTTTTGTGAGATATATAGCCTTCTCTATCAGAGAGTTCTGACAAACTACACATCCCAGGATTCCATAACACTATGCCATGGCAGTTGAAATGTAAAATCTCATGTGTTCTTAATTCATGCTAGTACCTATCAAGTCAAATTCTGGTGAGGTCAATATACCCTATGCAACAGCTCAGGTTGGTATCAACTTATTTACAGGTCATGCTCTAACCCAGTAATTACCAAACTCTGGCCTTCTAGTTTTTTGGACTTCAGCTCCCAGAATCCCAGACCATTAGCCAAGATCACTGAGGCTTCTGGGTGCTGCAGTCCAAGACACCTGGAGGACCTGAGTTTAAGAATCACTGCTCTAACCTATATCTCATAGCTGAAGTCTTTCTCACCTATCCAAGCATTACTTTGTTGTTCAAACACACACACACACATACACACACACGCATGCATGCACATACCTCAGTACAAAGAAGTTGTTGGTATTTATATTAATCACAAGATGGCACTAAAAATCAATCAAAAATTTGTCTGTGGATTAGATATTTTCTGTGATTAGTATAAATATGGTTTATACCTGTACTTGTGGAAAAACAAAGAAAGTGCATGCTAAAGATGGCATGTAATTTGAAAGGCAGAACCAAAGTTAATAGTTCATTTCTGTTTATCTTGTCCAAGGAATAAACAAAGCATAAGGCAGACTTTCATTATCAGCTGCACTGTCCTCCTGAAAATGTGGAATTAAAGGATCGTTCGCACATTTCTCCCATTTTAAACAGGAAGACAGATAGCATATGGGTCTGTGAACATTTTGCTGACTGTCTGCTTTCTACAGATTCTGTCAATGAATCACAACAACTTTGTGAATTGTGGAAAACTCAAAGTTAGTAACAGAGACAAGGGCTCATCCAAAGACCTACTCTGTGGTGATGATGGCAGCAAATAAAGTATTCTTATGTGCTACCAGATAAGAACTTGTACAGAACCATCCTAGGGACCTTTTTTGATAGTCTGAGGACATTTTGGCCCCAATTCACTTGATAGGTTGTTGTGACCAATTGACATGACAGCAACTGATAAAATAACTTGGGTCCACTTTGATGCCAGAATTGAAACATGTTCAAAAATCTTTTGGTCATAAAGTTAAAATGTTGTCCCAGTAAATTCAATGTTTATTGTTGTTGTGTGCCTTTTAGTGATTTCTGATTTATGGTGACCCTAAGGCCCTATCATAGGGTTTTCTTGGCAAGTTTCTTCAAAGGGGGTTTGCCATTGCCATCCTCTGAGGCTCAGTGAATGTGACTTGGCCAAGATCACCCAGTGGGTTTACATGGACAAGCCAGGATCTCAACCCTGGTCTTCAGAATCCTAGTACTGGGACAAAAAAAGTTCCATGTCATTTTTTTTTTATGAATTGTAATGTAGTAAAGTAGAAGTGTTGTGCTGTGGATGTCAGCAGATTCACCTATTTAGAAAACCAAATACGGTATATTTGAATTTTACTTATGATCAGCTTGAATACAATATTTTAGGAGAAAAGTGGATGTAAAATAAATAAATACACAAATGTAACCAGGACCCTTGGTTAATTATGTTCAGGCAATGGAAAGTTTCTCCCTTTTTTTATAACTTTGGACAACACATTATCCAATATCTACTTTATTCTGGAGCTGAAATGCCTGCTAGCTACTGACGTGAATACAGAGGAAATTGAACAACTATGCAGAACAGTAAATACCAGCCATATAGATTTATCTTCTTTATAGGTAACCTGCATTACATGCTGGTCATACAGTCCTCTGAATGCAGAAATTTTTTAGAGCTTATAATATGGAAGTTAACAAATAGATGGATTACCATATAGAGAGATTTCCTAGAGGATTTCTGGTGGTAACAAAAAATGGAATTAATTCTACATTATTGTAGTTTAGTCCCTGCTTCCTCAAAACCTATGAACACTGGAGCCTTTTTAAAATATCAAATATTCTAAAATATTTACATGCTGTAATATTTGTTGAAACCAATGGAACATTTATTTACATTTTATTGCAGTATGCTGAGGCACTAAAATAGCAATAACAAAAAGATTAGCATCCATCTCCAAATTTAATTTCTCTCATGGCATGAATTACATTGTAATTCACTAGAGCCAGCTTGTGGATTTGACAAACCATAAATCTCTGGTCTATGTCAGCAATGGACCTGTATGTTGGGTGTCATTTGACAATTTTACATAACACTTTATTTTGTTTCTCACCTATTTTTCCCCCTCAAAAGTATATTTTTACATATCCTTATAATTATTTTAAATACATATTTACTGACATAATTAAAACATGCATATCACCCTTGAAAGGATATCCCAAAAGACTGAAAAGTCTGTATATTGATCCTAATACATTTCAGTTCTAATACTGTGCACAATCACATGCATAAAAGACTGAGTGAATATAAAGTGCAACTTCTGTGTAAATATGAACAGAATATACTATTTCATACATACCTCATACACTTAAAATGCAATATTTTCAATCTGAGTAACTCATACACTGTGCTACAAGAATCCTTTTACTGCCATACATGCAACAGAAACAGATGCTGTCATAGTTTAGAACACAGCATGCAGTCCCAATAGAAAAATGAATCCTAATACAGACAGACTTGATAGCGTTAGTGCCAATCATTGTCAACTGGTAGCATGACAGGTAGCATGTTAATTCAAAATAAACACTCAACATTGGTTTGGTTGATTTGTTTGAGAGACTATGGGAAATTGGCTTAGAGTAGGGCTGGTCATCTGGTCAACTTCCAACTGCCCTATCCAGTACAACCAGTGGTGAGGAAGATGGAAGTTGTAGTTAAACAAGACCTACACAGCTAAGAGTTGCCAATCTCTCCTTAAAGAATACATATTTGATAAGCTGTAATGATATCACAAGAAGACATGACTCATTAGAAAAGACAGTAATACTTGGTAAGGTAGAGGGCAGTAGGAGAAAATGAAGTCCACACTGCAGGTGGATAGATTCAATCAAGGAAGCCACAGTCCTGAATTTGCAAGCTCTAAGCAGGGCAGTAGGTGACCAGGGAGGTCTCTCATTCATAGGGTTGCCATAGGTCCAAGTTGACTTGACAACAATTAACAACAATGCAATGAGTTATATGACCATGTCATTTTGTAATTTTTAATCAATTGTTTAAAATATTAATTTAAAATGTATTCAGTAATATATTCAAAATATTTTTCTAGTGGATAGGAGGGAGATGAATTGACCTCTACTACAGGAAATAAGAGTTGCTTGACAGTGGAACATGCTTCCTCAGAATGTGGTGGGGTCTCCTTCTTTGGACGTTTTGATTCAGAGGCAGTGCTTTGATTGTGTATTTCTGCATGGCAGGGGGTTGGACTGGATGGCCCTTATGGTCTCTTCCAGCTCTATGATTTACTGTGGTTAAAATGTGGTTAAAGCAGGGATCATAGGTGTTGCATTATAACTCCTAGCAATCCTAACTAGCAAAGCAAATAGTGGAGAATGTTAGGAGCTGCAGTCCAACAGCATTTGGAAGGTTGCATGATTCCCATTCCTGGTTTATATACTGCTTTGGCCAAAGGATTTAACCAGCATTATTTTCTTTATTGAATATTTTGAGCAAAAGGGAAAGCTAGATTAATGCAGATCCAATGCCAATCCTTTTGCAACGTCAGCACAAAGTTAGGATGAAAATGATACTAAGGGCCTTTACAGACTGTCAGAAATAATGCAGCTTAAGCCACTTTAACTGTTCTGGCTCAGTGCTAGGGAATCATGGGAACTGCATTTTTTTCTGGGACATTGAGCCTTCTCTGTCAGAGAGCTCTGGTGCCATAATAATAATAATAATAATAATAATAATAATAATAATAATAATTTTATTTTTATACCCCACCTTTTGTCATGGCAATCAAAGCGACTTACATCTAAAATTAGATTAAATAAAAATACCCCAAAATAAACAATAAAAAAATATTGAAAAATATTGATATTAAAAATATATTAAATACAGATAGAAATTAAAACATAAGAATTAAAACAATAGGCACTCTGGGGCACAGTGAAGATGTAAGAAGGATGTCTGATGGAAGGGAGACTAGGCCTGCCAGAAATGATCCATCTTGATGGCTTTTTTAAAGCCATTCAAGCTGGTTATCTGACAGATCTCTTCCGGCAAGGCGTTCCACAGTTTGGGAGCAGTGGCAGAGAATGTCCTCTGGGAGGTTGACACTAGTCTGTTTTTATTGGTTGGAGCAACTTCCTCCCAGAGGACCTGAGGGTGCAGGGTGGATTATATGGAAGAAGGCAATCCCCTAGGTAAGATGGACCAAGGCCATGTAGGGCTTTAAAGGTCATCACCAACACCTTATACTGTGCTCGGAAAACAATAGGCAGCCAGTGGAGATACTTCAAAATGGGTGTAATATGATCACTTCTTGATGTTCCAGTGATCAACCTTGCTGCCATATTTTGCACTAGTTGTAGTTTCTGAGTTAGGTATAAGGGTAGCCCCATGTAGAGTGCACTGCAGAAGTCGAGTCGTGAGGTTACCAGTGCATGTACTAGTTTCTAGGTTCCTTACTTCCAGGAAAGGGCGCAGCTGGCATATCAGCTGAAGCTGTTAACAGGCGCTTCTGACTGTTGCATTCACCTGATCTGTCATATGAAGCGACGAGTCCAGAAGCATCCCCAGACTGCAAACACAGTCCTTAACAGAGAGCGTGACCCCATCCAGGACTGGAGGTTGCAACCCAATACCTGGTTTGGGGGGCCCTACTGTAAGCACCTCCATTTTGTCTGGATTCAGCTTGAATCGGTTTTTCCTCATCCAGTCCATTACCACCTCGAGATATTGATTGAGGGGAGAACTGCTATTTACCATCATGACAGCTAACCAAGACATGGAGAAATATATTTGGGTGTCATCAGCATATTGATAACACCCCACCCCATGTTTCCTAATGATCTCCCCCAGCAGCTTCATATAGATATTAAACAACATTGGGGACAGGATGACACTCTGTGGAATGCCACATTTAAGCTCAGTTTTTGAGGAGTAGCTGTCCCCGAGTGACACCCTCTGGAACCTACCCGAGAGGAAGGAACAGAACCACTGAAGTACAGTGTCTCCCATTCCTAACTCTCTTAGGCATTCCATAAGGATGTCATGGTCTATTGTATCAAAAGCTGTTAAGAGGTCCAAAAGCACCAACTAGGTCACGCTTCCCCTGTTGATGCTAAGGCGCAAGTCATCTACCAGAGCAACCATAGCAGTCTCCACCCCATATCCAGGCCTGATGCTGGTTTGAAATGGATCTAGAAAATTGGTTTAATCCAAGATCACTTGGAGTTGAAAGGCAACATTTATTGTAAACAATAAACTACAGTTCCCATGATTCCTTAGCACTGAGCCAGGACAATTAAGTGTCCTCAAGCTGCATTATTTCTGGCAGTCTGTAAAGGCACTCTGTAATTCCCAATTTCTTAAACTGGAAGGTATTTAAATTCAAGATAGTTTCAGTTGGGCAAGTATTTACTGATATGGTCCTTGGTCATTTTAACCATTTTAGGAATGCACTCTAACTGCCATTGACTCCATGGAAAATCTCAACAGACATATAGGTTTGCAGTGTTAGGCTGCCCAAGACTTCAAAAAAAAAAAAAAAAGTGAATACTCTATAGAAGGCCTTAGCCTTCCTGCTTGGACCAATGATCCATGGGGCCTATGCCAGTTCTACAATTTTGAAGCTATCTTCTGCACTAAAAACAGCTGTTATGTGGGGAAATTACAATTAAAAGTTGTACTATTTTGTGAAATTAGGAATGGCTCTTGGCACAGAATCCAGACAAGCACCAAAAGGAATTTCTAGTAGAGGAGAAAGCTAGTAGTAGTAAGTGCTGGAATTTTCCTTTGCTATTCAACTGTTGGTTCATGGTAATGGCAGAGTAGAGTATGATTAGTTTACATAATTGATATGTAATTGACAGGAATTATTTTTCTCTTAGGTATGATCTCTCAGAAGACATGCCAATTAAATATTCTAGCTTATGCTGGCTAATCATATCCAGTGCATTTTATTAACACTGGCTTTCTAATCACTTGGCTTCATGATATAATAGTAAGTTACTGAATTATGATCAGTCTTCATTGCACAATGGTCTTGCTTTGATCACTCAGCTTTTAATAATTCTTAACTGGAGTCAATGTAGTGAGCACTGTGAAGGAATGTTTGCACTGCTGGGCTGTCCAAGCCTTCAAAGAAAGTGAATACACTTTAGTTTTAGGAAGGAAGGTTCTCTAGCTTCCCATCAAGCCTTCTCGAAGATAGAAGGCACATATTTCAGCCAGACAGAAAGCTATTACTCATTTCTCAGTCATGTTTCATGAAAGGTGAAGTCAAATGTTTGCTTCAGTACTCACTCATTAGGTGTGTCCTTTTGACCACAGAACTGTCCATAGCTGTCAGTTGGATAAGCCACTTTTCTGGGGTCACCATGTACCCAAGCTGCAGAAACAGACAAGAGAGAGAGAGAGAAATTATGAACTATTATAAAACTGAATTTCCCCATGCAGCAGCTTTTCTTGGAATTAAAGTTTTCTAGTCATTAAAATGCATTGCTTGTCATGTACTGTTTTAACCTCTCTTGAGAGCTACTGAAGACTATTGATTTTTCTTAAACAGTAGATTTTTTTTTAAAAAAATGAAGCAAGTACAGATGAATAGATAGGAAGTAAAACATTTCTGGCATTTCTCCTCTCCAAAAGGGTGCATCTGGCTTGTAGCCAGAATATGAGGTAATGCACTTAGAAAATAACCATTATTAAAATGAGCAGAGGGAAGCATTACAAAAGCTTTGCTGGCATAAAGCCATATAGTGGTATTGAACCAAGACAAACAAACTATCTTTGCTCATACTTCTGAGCTTTCTTCTGTACAGTGAATTGCACGAGCTACTTAAAATATAATTTTCAACATCCACTTTATGCAAATGACTTTGAACTTGCTCTTGTATAATTGCTGCATCCTCACATCCATCTTGATTCTGTGGTGTTTAAATTAGAAACACTTGAAACCAAATCTTCTCCAAAGTCACTCTTGGCAGCGGAGTGACAGGGCATAAAGACACAAAGCCATCAACTGCAACTTGAACACTGGCTTTTGTAAAGGTGGCTGGGCACCTTATGTTAATAAAACATTCCTGATTTTCATTAGCCATACATTGTTTTGCACACAGTGTTTTGTTAATTTGTTATTTTCTATCTTTGTTAAACTGCTAATCAACTTATGAAGCTTCATCACAATAAGTAATAAAAACCCCTACTTTTGAAATAGTAGCAAATGTCAGGAAATACCTTTGGCAGAATAAAGGTAACCTTTAAGGGTTACTGTTAAAAGGTAACTGTTGATTTTTCATGTTACGATAAGAGCGAGCAACTTCTCCAAAAACAACACCAACATTTTCCACAACTGGTTCAAGGGTATTTATTTGGACTATTTTGTTGTTGCTGATGTACAATCATGCTGTCTCCATTATTATGTTTTCAAATAATTGTTTTGAAATCACATAATTTGAAAATTAAATCCATTTAACCAGAGGTTTGACAAGAGTTATTCACAAATCTGCAGAAAAATAAATTTGCTTATATGCCACCCATCATGTATTTGTACAATTAAAAAGAGAAACAAGAAGATTACGTTGAGATGATTCCCTATAGCTGAGAGAGAGACAATAAGAGAACAATGCTGCTACTGTATTATGTTGTAAGACAGTAACTTCTACGGCTTTAAAGTAGATGACCAGTAGAATTATATATTTGACGTCCTTAACTTGTCTTTTTAAGGTTGGGCAAAGGAAATCAGTAATGGGTGGGTGGTTTTGGTATCACATGTGTGTGATACTAAGGTGCTTCTGTGTTCTGGCTCCTTGAGAGAGCAAAGTCTACCAACACATTGCCTGCACAGGAACAATGCTGAATCTTTCTGAGCTATGGAGGAAATAATTAAAAATACTTTCCCATTGTGTACTACAAAGCAAAGATACATATTAAAAACATGATTTTAAAAATATGATTCATAGCCTTCACTCACTTCTTTATTCCTTTTCCCATCTCGTGTCTTTATCATCTATTAATTCACAGTACAGAATCCAATTGAGCATGAAGTGAGGGATCACATTTGTGAAGAATGGGATGTTCCTCTGTTCATTGCTTCTTGACAAAAGAAGTTTTCATTGTCCTTTAATGTTCTCTTAAAGCTACACCAGAAAAAAATAACTTAGGGCCTTTGCAGACTGCCAGAAAGCGGCGAGTCGGAGGCAGGGAAGGGAAGGGGCCGCCCCAACCCCTCCCTGAAGATGTCCTGATGTCACGTGCCCTTACACACGGCCCGTGGCATCAGGATGTCCTCCGCGCGTAGCGTCCTGACGCTCTATGCCAGAAGGGCCAGAGAAGAGCCATGCAGCGGCTCTTGGGGCGGCCTTTTGTCGCCTCTAATAGGAGTGGCATTTTGCTGCTCTTTTAAGAGGTGGCAAATGGAAGAATCCGGGCCACTGTGTGTGCTAGCAGCGGCCCTGATCCTCTACTTCCCAGGGCGGCCCAGGGCCGCCCATCTGCATCCCCCCTAAATGTATCAATTTTTCCAGTAGATATTAGACTCCTTCAATTGCTTATTTATGCACATTGCAGTACAGTTTTTGTTGCAGCCTTCCATGGTTCTGAAGTTGTGTTTTTCAAGTATTTGAACATGACAGATTTTTCCTCCTCCCTTAAGATTGTTATTCTTCCTACTAGTGCAGACACCAGCAGGGATAAATCTTGTCATGTGAGATTTAAAGCAGCCCTGCAATATCACATGCAAAACATAACACCTGCACTGTACAGATAATTTAGAATTAGCTACTGCTGCCAACAAGATCGGCTTACTAAGTGGGATTTTTAAAAATCCCACAATTAGTCTTCATATTTTAAGAGCATTAGACAATATAGAGAAAAAAATGTACTCTTGCTAATGACAATTTATGTTTCCTCCAAACATGTTTTCTTTATATAGAACATGCATTGCAGGATTATATCATATTACAGGTAGTCCTTTTGAGGAACACTGAATAGCAGATAGTGCTGGACTTGGTCTAGTAAGATCCAAGCTCACATCCATAGTCAGATACTGACTTACAACCTATTTATACACATCTTTTTGACAAACAATACAGTTCCAAATATCTTAAGTCACACACAGATCTGGACAGGTATAGATCATGCAATCACAAAACAATAAGCCAGAATTTTCAGGGAATCCTGGCTTAACATTCACAATCATTGTAGTACAGCTGCCCAGTTTTCCCAATTAGCTCTTCCTACCAACAGCAATGGTGCCACTAACCAGGAGTTGACAAGTATACTACATCCAAATCCAACTTCTGTTTTGGTGATCTCAAATAGGCCCAGAATTGTCAACCAGTTTCAAACCCTGGCTTTAGACCTGACTTGTCAGGAGAATGACAAAATAGGAAACCCAGCATTGATATAATGCTATGTCTTTTCCTTTTGTTGAGTTGCTAGTTACTACCAGTGTTTCTGCTACGAGGCACAGCCAGTAAGACAATTATGGTTTACTGTTTC
This sequence comes from Phrynosoma platyrhinos, assembly GCA_020142125.1. Lineage (NCBI taxonomy): Eukaryota > Metazoa > Chordata > Lepidosauria > Squamata > Phrynosomatidae > Phrynosoma > Phrynosoma platyrhinos. The sequence continues at coordinate 180,147,482 of CM034706.1, read as the reverse complement.
ATGTAAACATAGCCTCAATTAGTGAACACAGTGAATAGCATACCCTACAATATTTTTGAGATGAAAACCAGAACACATGGGGCCAAGCAACATCAGAGTGTGGTTAAGATGGCAAAAGTTATTAATGAGAAAGGACATAAAAACTAGGAAACCCTGCAGCAGTTGGTTTTTGCCTGAGTTTACTGGGAAGAGCAAGATTCCCCACTTGTCTTCTCTAACCCATGCTGAGCTGAGTGCAAACTACTTTTGTACTTTGTATTTAGCTTCCAGCAAGTAAAGTAAGTTGAAGACAAAGGAAAGATAGAGAGAGAAACTGGGACATTTTAAAGGCAGCTGAATAAATGGGATTAATCAGGACAACTGAAGGGTATGCAGCAGCAATTCTCACGTGTTTTTCGCTTGCTGTCAGTAATTGCCAAACTGAGTAGGCTATATTTGTCAGTTTTAAGGAACACTGTGTGAACTGTGCTTCACCCTAATTCAAAGTCACATACTGAGGAGGCAGGTCTTATAAATAAACAGTATCACCTCAAAACTCATGTGCTAAATAACTACAGCCTTGGAAAACTTACATGTTTTATGCACACAATCCTTCTGAAGTGGTAATTTTTCTTTTGAGAGTAGGTATAATTTTTATGTGAGAATACTTTCAAACAAGCCATTCCTCACAGTGGAAGTACAAGTTTTGTACCAGTAGGAGGGTATTTCCATCTCAATAATGCATAAATTAATTAGGCCATCCTCAGTTAAATAATTAACCATATTGTCAGTTGTATTCTTAGAGGTGTGTTGTTTCTACACTACAAGAAATACAAAGTAAGTACAGTGGGCCCTTGGTATCCACAGGGGTTTGCTTCCAGGACCCCATTATGGATGTTCAAGTCCCATTAAATACAGTGGATAGTAAAACTGTGTTCCTTATATAAAATGGCAAAATCAAGACTTGCTTTTTGTAATTTATAATTTTAAAAAAATATTTTCAAGTTGTGGAGGCTTCAATCTGTGGATAAAAAATCCAGGGATATGAAGGGCTGACTGTAAATTTGTGGTTTTGTCAGTCTAGCAAATATTCAAAATGTTGATGTGGAGTTACTTCATCAGCCACAAGAAATCTTAATCACGATTCCGCATGTAAATAGTAGTGCTATATCCAAATTTCTGATTCATCAAATATTCTGGCTGTCTTTCCAACCATTCAGCTCAAAGAAATGTCACTGTTTACATTTGCAAAGAAGTTTTAACAGGGCACAAGTCTATGAGTCGATTTTTGTTCCAAAGTCAAATTATTTCATTAATAGCATTTACATGCTCATTGAAAGTTATTTATAGGCTCAGATAAAAAGAAATGGAAAGGGGAAAGACTAGTAATATTGCAGCATCTTATCCATCTGAGGAGATGAATGCAAAGGTGAATAATTGAAGATCTGATTCAAGAAGTGAAAAAACAAGAGGAAGCAATGACTTAGATTAGTGCTCCAAAATGAAAATGTATATGACATAAGATATGTCCAATGCATCTTCACCAGAAACAAACAGCCAAAAGGTTTTATTCTGATTTTATATCAAATTTTGGCTCTAAGGCAGATTATTGCACACATGTCTGATGCAAGAACTGCCATATATTGGCAGCTATGGTCAGTGCGAGGATCACCACCTATGCATACCTCCTTGAGTTCCATCACAGAAGAAAGGAGAACTATAAGAGCAATAAGTAAATGTGGCATGTATTGGTTTTATATCAATTAGCAATTGTGGTGTTGCAAACAATTACAGTGCTGCATCTCTGGTCTGTCAAAACTAAATAATATTCTAACACAGAAAAAAATCTGATATAGATGAAATAAAATTGAGGATTTCTTTTTTCTGCAAAGACTTGTAGACATATATTCACATAAAGTGAACTTATATCAAGTGTAACTCATACATTGGATTACATGATAAACAATACCAAATTTATTAATAATGTCTACAGAGTCACTACATAGGACTTAATTATAGGTACAAATGATCTCAGCATTAGTCAGTATATTGAGAGAGGGCCTCTGCAGACCGGTCCAAAGGGCCAGCCTGGAGGCAGAGATGGGGAGAGGCAGGTGCATGTTGGCTGCCCTACCCCAGCCCGATGACATCCTGACGCCGTGCCATTATGCATGGCACGCGGCATCAGGACATCCTCCTGGCGCATCATCCTGATATGCTGCACCGGAAGGGGCGCTAAGGAGCTGTGTGCTGGCTCTTAGGATGCCCTTTTGCTGCCCCTAAAAGGAGTGGCATTTTGCTGCTCTTTCAGGGGCAGCAAAAGGAAGGATTGGGGCTGCGGTATGAGGTAGCCCCCAGCCCTGATCCACAGCTAGCAGGACCAGCCCAGAGCTGCCCATCTGCAGACCCCCAGAATGAAGCAAATGGTTGTTCAGGTATCTTGGAGGTGAAAACACATTAGGCCTATTGTGGATCTTCTAGGAAGTTTTTGAGGGTGATTTTATACTGAAAGTATGGCCAAAAACTTACATACAGAGAATGGGAGCAAACAAAGTTCACTATTACCAGAGATCCATGTTTCTACAGAAAGCCAATCAGCATAATGGACAATGCAAGGTGTTACTGAGATGTAAGTCCCAGTGTGTTCAATAAAACCCTTAGTAAATGAATAGAACAATGCAGTCTAGATGGAAAGTTTTTTTTAAAGAAACCTTAGTAAAATCTGCAGTTCAAATGCTTTAAGCTGTAAGTTCCAACCAGACAAGACCCACTGAATGTATGAGATTTGTTAACTCATCATTGATTAAATGAGTCTGCTGTAGTTGGGACAAAAACTTAGAAGCTAGTGAGGAAAAAATCTTCAGATAAATGTCACTCTTGTCATTTTGTATTCGTCCTGTGAGAGGTCCCAACATAATAAGGCAATAATATAGGGCTAGATTAACCTATTTCAAGGAACACGGCTTTTGCAGTTGAATGTTTCCCCTTCATTCTGAACTTACAGGTGCATACCTCATTTACAAAGCAAGTTTCTAAAAAAACAAGTCGATTTATCTTTGCTGTGAAATCAGCTTTCTTTAAATTGACAATCACATCTGCCTCAGAAGAAAGTAAAGGCAACCTCCCTCTGACTAAGGGCCTCTGCAGACAGGCGGTCATGGGCCACCCTGAGAAGCTGCGGATTGGGGCCGAGGCTGCCCCATGCCTTGGCCCCGATCCACTCTTTTTCCGGCCCTGGAAGGAGCGCTAAAATAGCATTCCTTCCACAAGGCACAGAAAGGACACCACAAGAGGCGGCATGCACCTCTTCAGCATCTCTTCCGGCTTAGCATGTCTGGACGTTGAGCTGGAAGGACATCATCAGAGCACCCATCATGTGCAACCCCTCAGGAAGGGGTTGGGGTGCCTGCCGTCCGGCTGCCCCTCCCCTTCCTGGGATTGAAGACGGTGCTTTTCGCTGTCTGCATCCCCCCTAAATCTTGCCAAGAAAACTCCATGATAGGGTTGTATTAGGGTTGCCATAAGTCAGAAACAGCTTGAAGGCACACAAGTTTGCCATTATACACAGTTAAAATTCAAGAAATAATTAATTACATTATAGAATCATATAAAGAACAGAACAGAATCAAGAGGACATTCAATAGCACAAGCTCCTTGGTCATGACTGTGCAAGAATATTCCTGGATTGCACTCTCTGTAGCCTTTCTAACTGAATCACTCTATCTAGGAAATATAAATCAGTCTGAATAACCAAGAAACATTTATAAATTAGCAGAATGTTATGACTTCTTCAGAATTTAATTTATTATGTTCTGTTTATTAATCACACCAATAAATATTGATACTTTTAGTTGTTATACTTTTTGTTGTTAGCTGCATCCTTCTGGGCTCCAGCAGAAACTTGTCACAAGTGCTGTTTGTTTGTTTTTTAAACTATCTATCTATAATGGAGGAATGGGGGAAAGATTGGCTTTAAGGCTCTCTAAAACCTGTTACTGGCAAGTAAACCCTTCTGAAAACAACAGGACTCAGAATAACTTGAGCATCAAGTTAAAACATAATTTTGAAATCAAGGCTTCAGGGGAATAATGCTTCTATTTAACTTGTTCAAGGCTTTTAAAAAACTATTTTAACTTGTTTTCATGTTATTTTCTTTAATACATTTCTAAGCTGCTTATCCTTTACTGTTTTAATTTTATTCAGAGACAGTCATGTCTCTCTGTTCCAGAGAGAAGGGTCAGGAGAGGGGAAATCCAAACATTTTTCCATCCCAGCTAGGCAGAACAGAGGTCTCTCCAGTCCTCTTTCCCATTTGTGTGCCTTCTCTTAAGGGAGATTCTTCATCTCCTTCCCTCCTATGCTGATCGCTGGGGGTGCCAGTGTTTGTTTGGTCCACCTGGCCCCCTTCCAAAGTCACAACAGCAGGATGGTGGGGGCAGTCCATAATGATTAAAAACAAGATGCACTGGAGCCTCCAGACCAACATGTGTGGGGGGGCATCTTTATTGTTTTGGAGAGAGTCCACTGGATGGAACCTAATTACCGGGCTGGATGGGGGTGCTAAAGTTCTCTTTTACAGCCCCCCTGCAAATAAGGTGAATCAGCTTCATCTTTGCTTTCATTCACAGGCTGAAAACAGGAGGCAGTGGCAGGGCTGGCAGAGGCTTCTCCTCTCCTCCCATGGCCAGAATGTAGGCTTTGAGTCTGCTGCTCCAGAGCTGTAGACAGCTATATCCACAGAATAGGGATGCTCCCTTTCATTGCCCCCCTTCTCCACCAGCCCTGATGCTGGCTCCCATTCTCAGTTGCCTTCCTTTGGGTGCTGGGCCCCCTAGAAGAAAAAAAGATGAATCTGCTCTACTGTCATGGCCCCACCCCACTTTGAAGTTTTATGTAGGATTCAAGTCCTAGGACAATTTGTGCAAGATGGGGGGGGGGGGGGCAGGCATACAAGGGCCCACTCCATGCAACTGAGAGACATTGTCTGCTGAACCTCCATGCAGTAGTGGTTCCTTTCTCTCTCCAAACCAGGGAAGAGAAAGGAACTCCTGCCACAGGGAGATTCATGCTTACGTCAAGGTGGCAAACAGGCCAAAGTAAGTACAGTGGCTGTGGGAGTGACAGGGGTGTGGGGTGACATGGTGACACTCCTCCTAATGGTGTCACCTAGTGCGGTCCATCCCCCTCCCTGCACCTGCCAGTGACATCTCTGAATATACATGAATGTGCAAATGAAAATACACACACTAAACAGACATTTTATTTTAAAAAAACCATATACTATGTAAAGTGGGGGGCACAACATCCATATGTAGATTTAAAGGGGGGTCACAAGGATAAAAAGTTGGAGAGCCACTGATGTATAGTTTGCACATTATCAGCTTACATATCTTACCCCACAATGAAATGCAAACTCTTAATCCCAGCCATTACCAAACAAAGAATAGGAAACATTACTTAATTGTGCTTCCTTTCATCCTCTCACATTGTATGAATGAAGAGGTACTTTAAAATCTTTGTTCTTAGGTATAGGTTGGGGTTCCCTATATTTTGATTTGCATTAAAATTGTACAGATTGCTACCCTACTGCAAAATCAAATCAAATCTGCAGAACTCACTCACAGAAGGCTCTTTATATATCACCTTCTCCAATGCAAAGCCAAAGATTTTTTAAATACCATACTTGAACTTTAGTATATAAGATGAAATGTTTCTATTTTTAAAAATGAAATTATTTTTAAAGTAATTCATAACATCAAGACTCATCCTGTATCCAATAGATAATTACTAATCTTAAAGGGCCAATACTGGGCTCCAGCAATAACTATGCTACTAACTCTCGTAAAGTATAATTATGACTATCCTTTCATATGCTCTTCAGCATTGTTAGTCTAATTATCTGCCAAAATGTTTGCTGCAAGTCTTCATATAACTTAACAGATCCTTGGTGAAAACTTCCAGGAGCCAATCAAAAACCTCAGAGAATCCTAGTGGGTCAGCATTCAATGTACCATAGGTATGGCATGTGTTCAAAAATCTGTGAAGCCTCTACATTTTGAACCATCAAGTTATGCCAACATTTCTTGCTACTGTGCTTGAACAAAACTCAAGACAGAAATCACAAGTATCTGTCTTTTAACCAAACTTATCAGTTTTCACCTCATTTTACTTTTCTTTCTTGCTTTGGGATTAAGTAAATTGGTGAAAAAACTGAATTGATAGACTCCCCATCAAAGTCAAAGATGGAAAAGAAGGGCTTCCTTAAAAACAGACTGCAAATCAGCTGACAATCAGAGCCAAAAACATTCTGTTAAGTGTTTGCAGCCTTTATAATAATATTTTTGTTTTCCCTTAAAGATAAAAAATTTAAGTATTTTAATATGTAAAAACACAAGCCTGCCAAATTGTGCTTATGGCTTTTTAACACTACCAATTTACCAACGCAATGAAGCAGATAATAGGAAACATGATCCTAAATTTATACATATGAGTAGCTATTGTATAAACATTCATAAGAAAAATTCTGTTTACTACTTCACAGATGGCCTCTTGTCCCAGTGGTTTAATCCCCATTATGTCTTTGAGCATAGACTGGCATTAACTGCAACAGAGAGACTCCACAAATAGAATCAGAAAAATATCCATAACATCAAACTGAACTTCAGTCTCCATATTGTCATGTAACATGAAAGAGCTGACCACACTAAGCTTTTGCTACAATTTTGTTAAAACAGAAGCATAGGCAAAGCTCTTGTGAATGTTTCATATGGAGTTTGGTAAATACAGTGCATGTTTCTAATGTACAGAGATACATAGACAGTCAAAATATAGCAAGATAAAAACCACTGTATTACATCTGTGTACTCAGAAGTCTAGGTCCTTATGAAAATGTGGTTTATATGGGACTGGAGCACCGCCTGCCACTCTTTTGTATAAGCTTACAATTTTTATTTTTATTTTACAAATAAAAACGTTTCCTATCTCAACCTATCAGAAAACAAATAATGTCAGGAAGGAATTATGATCTGTTTGTCTCAATAACCAGTATGAACTGTACTGGTTAGTCTCCAGTACCCAGCTCTAACAAACTGCTACTAGATTTTATGGTTAAGGTTTGGCTTGACCAACCTATGTATCTCCCTCATCTCTATCTTCAGGTTCATCATTCTGAGGAATGACATTTCAAATACTATTTTATTAAGAACAGATCTATATCTGTTAGAACTGCTACTTTAAAAAATAATTAAGAAGCGGAGAAACTGTACAGATCTTCTCCAAGATTTTAAGATGAGGCTTACATATTTTTCTGTCAGAAAGTCTGATTTTTCTTTCTTTGAGTTATTACATTCATCCATCCCTTGGGATCTTTTCATGAAACTTAAATGGTTTTCACTTATACATTTTTCACTGGTGCAAAACTATCCTAGATTTCTGACTTTGGCAGTTAAAAAAACCTTTCTTATTAAATTAGAAAATTCAAAACATAAATATTACATACTGTATTATACAGAAAAAACTTGAGAATAACTCTTGTAATAAATATTTATGCAGCTCAAAATAATTCAAGCACCAACCATGGGTGAAGCACAACAGAGAAAGACTATTATCATAAATTAAAAACTTTGATTATAAAAGAAGATTTGATGTTCACACACACACACACACACCTTTCTGAAGGCTTCAGACAAACAGAAAGAGCCAAACATTATCTTAAATTGGACAGGTCTAAATGCTACCCAGATTATTCATGTTTTTGAACAGCATTTTTCTCCAATCAATACAAAATTCCATAACTTAGAGGAGATGGGTGTAAACTTTCAAGTTTCTGCATCCAGCCAAATGTTGAATGACAGCCCTTCGTAAATATTCATAGACAAGGGAACTCCTCTTCCTTGTATAAAGAGGACAGGGATATACAAATCCTATTGGGTCATGAGATGCTTGAGGCACAACTCATGACTGTCAATTGATTTATACTCTATTTTCCCTTTATATGAACTTTATTGACTCTCATGCATTCTGAACAGGACAAATGCCTGGAGTCTATCCAAGGCTGATCTCATCTTTCATTTAAAAATAAAGCAAAGGTAAGAGTATGAAAAATGGAGAGGGATAGTAATAAAAAGAATTAATCTGTATGTTCTCTCTCTCTCTCTGAGGAATAGAGAATGAGAGAGAGATTGTCAATGGGAATGGAAGAAACAACCACACAAATAAAATATGGAATTTGATCTGGAGCTAGGTTTCATTTGAGCATTTGCAGGTGCCCAGAAATTTAATACAACATCTACCCTTTACAGTTGGGGTATGTACAATGTAGTGTATGTGTGCAGATTTTCAACAGATGCAAAATTGACCCTATTGTTTGTGACCAAAGCTCAAGGGGAAAGATGCAACTGGCCAAGCATATAGTCATTATCTCCATCAGTTTTTGACAGATTTCATGCAGCACATGGTTTTGGGAACCTTTGCACAGAAAAGTGCCATGGAATTCTAGCCAAAAGATTAAGGGAGATTTGTGTGGTGCTGGGAGAAAGCAAAGAACAGTAGGAAGGTTTAACAGTCCAGAGATGCTGCAAAATCACAAGCTATCAGCTGCTTATCTGTCTTTTTTTATCCCAACTTCTATATCCCCCCCCCCAGTTTTCTGATCCAAATTTAGAATGAGGAACTTTTAAGAAAAGTGCTCACACTTGAGAGAAATATTTTGATGAATAACAGGATCAGTGAGGAAAGATGATAATGAAGATTTTTTTTAAAAAGATTCCTGCATCCCCATCCCTGGTGATACCTGGTGCGGTACTGGACTGCTGGGGGATGGCAGCCAAAAGGGTGAGTTTGGCCCTCTCCTTTGCCGTGATAATAATAATAATAATAATAATTTTTATTTATATCCCGCCCCTCTGCCAGGCAATCGGGGCGGCGTACATCATTATAAAATTTCAAAACAATAAATCACCATGAAATCCCGTGATGGTGGAGGTCTCTTTTTTGTGGAGGCTTATGCTGCTGCAACAAGCCAACAGAGAGGTGCATGGCCCTCTCCTTTGCTGCTGCAGCACAGGTCTCCAAGCTGGCAAAGGGGCGTTTGGCCCTCTCCTTTGCCATGATGATGGGGGTCTCCTTGTAAGGAAGCTTCCATCACAGTGACAAGTGGGGAAGGCCCAACTAGGCGCAACCCTTTTTCTGGGGTATCATCTGGTGCAGGCTGCACCCCCTGCACCCTCTAGTGATGCCACTGGTATCAGGGAAATAATTTTGGCAACTTAGGGCCTTTGCAGACTGCTAGAAATAGTGCAAATTGAGTCCACTTTAACTGTCTTGGCTCAGTGCTAGGGAATCATGGGAATTGTATTTTTTTCTGAGACATTGAGCCTTCTTTGTCAGAGAGCTCTGGTGCCACAATAAACTACAGTTCCCATGATTCCCTAGCACTGAGTCAGGGCTAAAAATCTTCATCATTTTGTAATACAGATTTTTAAAGATAATTTTTTTCTTTGAAATTCACTGATTTTTACAGTGGATGTGAAAAACAATAAAATAATTAAGCTGCATATACAACTTAGGGGCTATGCAGACAGGTGGCTCTGGGCCACTCCTGCTAGCCATGAATTGGGGCCACGGCAACCTCATGCCATGGCCCTGATCCTCCCTTTTGCCACCCCTGAAAGAGCGGCAAAATGCCACTCCTTTCAAGGGTGGCAAAAGGGTGTCCTAAGAGCCAGCAAGCGGCTCTTTAGCAACCCTTCCAGCGCAGCGTGTAAAAACGCTGCGCCGAGAGGATGTCCTGACACCGCATGCTGTTGTAACAGTATGCAGCATTAGGACATCACCGGGCTGGGGTTGGGGAGGCTGGCGTGCAGCTTGGAAAGGGCATCTGTCAAAACAAGGAAGTGATCTGACCTTGATAATAAGATTATTGCAACCCCTTCTCCCAAACCAGATGATCTGCCATCTGCCCAGCCACAAAAAACAGGTAAAAAGGTATGTTCTGCCATGTATGTTGGACCAATGTCATGGCAGCCATAAAACCCTGAAACAGTCCTATCAGGGGAAGTCTCAGGATGTATGTTGAAGTCCCCTATCACCACCATCCTAGGGTTCTCCAATTCCACCTCTGAGGTCAGCTAGGTCAGCTCAGGCTGGGTAGTGGGATGGGCAGTACAGCAACAGTCCAGTCTATCACTTTGGTCCAGCTGAATGTACAAAGCCTCAGAACTGATGATAGGGCAGATGGGAGATGGAATCCTTATGAATGATTACAATTTCCCCCCCCCCTCCAATCTGGGTTTTATTTCACCACCCTCCATTTTCATCTGTTTCTGCAGCAGAGGCCATGAGGACTTTGAATACTACTGGACTTTTACTGAGTAATTTTATTGCACCTTATATTTATATGGGTAATTGTTGGTTTTCACTGTTAGCTACATGGTGTTACTGCAAAATATAATCTTAGTACCATGTTCAAGTGGTGGTTTCATTTGCTGGAATATATAGTACTTGGTGATAGTACATTTGTTGGAATATATAGTACTTTCATTTTTGGCATTTGCTGCACCAAATACCACAGCTAGCAAAGGTGCAACAAGTCTGCTCCACCCAACGCATCCATCCAGGTATCTGGAATGCATAGTAACTCATCCCTTTCATCCACAGTCAAGTTATGAATCGTAATTATTTTTATTATGGACCAGACTAGCATTTATGAACAGCACTAACAGAAAAGAGGGTGGGCTGCAAGGGCAAGCCAGATCTTCCATTGGTATAGGTCACTCATGTAACATATTTCATACTATTATTATCAGACTTTCAGACACTGGTATAGTGGATATCTGATTAAAAGTACAATGTTTTTGGCAAAGTCACAAGGTTCTAATTATACCTCATGTGTTGGAGATTGTTAAGTCCATCCCTCTAAAAAATATTTCATTCATGACTCAGCAAGTGGGAGGACTTCTTCACATATTGGGAAGTGACAGAAGAAATTAAGGGCCTTTGCAATCTGCCAGAAATAGTGCAAAAAATCCCTTGTTGCAAAAAAAAAAAAGAACAACACTGAAGTTAAGTAGGGAAAAAAGGCACAAAGGCATGCAATAGCTCCAGTGAATGGAAAGAAGAGAACAAGAGGGGTGTGTGGCCAGTGCTGGAAGAAGTCACAGCTAAAACACAAGACCAGCATCCAGACCCAAACTAGAGTCCTTTGGTCTGCTTTCTGTCTGTGCACAGAGGGTATTTTCGCAGCACAGCTCTGCCCCAATTCATGATCTGAGGAAAGATCAGAGCTGTGTGCACTCACCAACTCAATGCGACTGGCCTAGGGTGGACAGACTCAGATAACACCATGCCTTAAAGCTGAACAGGCCTTTAAAATCTCCTAAATTCAGGACAGAACTGGTATCCTCCTTAGGGATGGTGGATTTTGACTAACAGGTAACTTGCCCTGCATGTATGGGGTAAGGGGGGGAACCAGAAGGAAGCCCTCCCCATACTTCTGGAAAACACAAGACCGCCAATGATGGTGGCAGATGAAAACAAAGATCCAGGGCTAACCAACCCACTGTTGGCCAGAGAGTGATAAGATGGACCAACATCAGCAGCACCAGCTAGGGTTCTACAAAATGCAAAACTTAGGGCTACAAAAATGGCCCTGAGGTAGCATGTGGCACACTTCCCCACTGGTACAGTGGTTGGATATTCATGGGAGTAAGGAATAATCATGGAATGAAATGAATGAGACTTTTTAGTCACCTCTTACATAAATCCCATCAATTTAAATAGGTCAACTCTCGTTGTGACTGGCATTGACTAGTGTATTATAGGACTTACCTTGGCCCCCTGTGAATTTTTTTCCAAACTTATGATTCTTAGTTTATGATGATGTTTCATGTCCTGATTAAAGAATCTATTGTGCTATTCCATTATTTATTTGCACAGATTCTCTTTCCAGCATTATAAATAATGGTGAAAAGCCTTTTATCTTAAAAAAGAAATTTTTTTTCTCACTTTTCCATCCAATTAATAATTGCCAGCATTTTCTGTTCCAATTACAGCTTTTACAATTACAGTAATATAGTAACAAATTATTGAACCATGCTGATTCTATCTGCATTGTTGTTGTTTTCAAAATCAATATACACATCATTTTGATTCCAATCCTATAATTAGGACAATCAGCTCATGTCTGCAGGTAGCTCATGCTTTGTTTCCAAGAAATATATTAAGTGAATATAATTATCTTGAATTGAATGTCCATTTAACGTAAAGCAACAGGTATATGATTAATAGAACTTTCAATTGTACACATATTTACTTACCCACAATTCCTAAAGCAATGTAACCCAGGATGACCACAACAAAGATGACACAGCACAGAACGTCTGTACAATGCCTAAAGACAGAAAAACACATTAAGTCATTATAAACGTGTCCAACTATCCAATTGAGGATCAGAATAATAATAAAAAGCTTCTTGGCATATTATAGGTGCAAACTTCATCCACTGGCTACCAGTTCATTAATCTTTCCCCAAATTTCATTTTCAGTGCCACATGTTTATGCTGAGCCAAAAATTTCCCTGCATGAAATAACCATTTCAAGTGCCAATAAAACATCAGCAGGGCCAAATTTGATAGGCTTGCTCCAAGAATAGAGTAGTCTGTAGCAAAGAATTTGTCCCAAAAACCCAAAAGCCTTTTATTAGGTTTGTTGTTGTTGTTGCTGCTGCTGCTGCTGCTATCTGTCTTCATTTCTGACTTATGGCAACCCTAAGGCCCTATCACAGGGTTTTCTTGGCAAATTTTGTTGAAAGGTGGTTTGCCTTTGCCTTTCTTTGAGGCAGAGAAGTGTGACTTCCTCAGGGTCACCCAGTAGATTTCCATGTCCAAGCAGCAATTTAAACCCTGGTTTCTAACAATCAAACCACTACTCCATGCTGGCTCTCAATCTAGAGTAATGAACACTTAGGGCCTCTGCAGACAGCGCAGGGAAGGGGAGGGGCAGCTGCACACCAGCCGCCTCAACCCCTCCCCAAGGACATCATCAGGGCACATGCCGTTACACATGGGGCACACCCTGAATACTTCCTCCCGGCACAGCGTCTTCACACGCTGTGTCAGAAGAGACATGGAAGAACCACGCCTCGGCTCTTCCCAGCACCCTTTCTGTGGCTTGAGAAAGGAGCACTATTTTGGTGCTCCTTTCCCAAGTGCCAAAAGGGTGGATTGGGGACGAGGCATGGGGAAGCATCAGCCCCAATCCTCCGCTTCCCAGGGTGGTCCACAGCCGCCCGTCTGCATCCCCCCTTACAGTATCTGGCTTCCTTCACAATCTATGGAAACTTTCCATGCGTGGTGAATAGTTAGTCTGTCGCATTTGGCATGATCAGAAACAGAAATTTCACATATTTCAACTCAATTCATACTATAAATCTGAAATCACACACACACAAAATCAAGGTCCTGCTTTTGATGACTAACTTTTATGAAAGGTGCTATTACTAAAGATTTTTAAAAACTGGTAGCCACCTTGAATCCCATTTTTGGAAAAAGAAGGGATAGAAATTAAATAAATAATTTGTTATTCATTGGATGATTATTAGTACTCTGTTGACAGGTTATTAGTATTCTGTTGACAGGATATACAGGCATCCACTACTCTTCTGAACAGCTCCAGAACATTATTTTCAGTAGTTCCAGACAATATTCATAAATCAGAATGGTCAACTATATAAAGAGAGAACATGGAATATGGCATATTGAAAAGCTCACGGGCTAAGTCATTTAATAAAGTTGTGTATGGGTGAGAAATGAGAATTTACTCCGGAGAGTACAAGAAGTACTACAATACAGTATAGTACAGATTTCTAACTTGCTCAAACCCTCACTCTGTCCAACAGTTTGGTGGACCCATGAAATAGAATCCTTCAAGTTCAGCGCTACCACTGTTTAGCCTACAGGTGGCCAATCTGTCAGGATGAATTGCATCCAGAGGGAAAATGTCCTAGATGCTGCAATAGAGAACAAGGGTGAAAGGTAACCTAAGTTCAAAGGGTGTCATGATGTGTGTGCATATTGAAGGATGCTGAGTCACAGGAAGATGATGATGCACAGGCAGGACATGAGGTCATCAAGCTTCAATACTGCAAAGTCATTGCACATGTGGGACAGGAAACTGTTTAACACACCAGTTGGGAGTTGGACTAAAATCTGTGCCAGAGATTGTGTATATAAAGGAGGAGTTCCAATGCCCCATGTGCGTGGTGTATATCGGATGGTGGTGGAGCATTATGTCAGTCAGTGTAACTACTTGTATATATTGCAACGAAGATTAAAAGCCTCTTAAAGAGAACTCAGAAGTTGTCGTGTCAGCAGCTTCTGTGTAGAAGAAGGATTTCTCCAGTTTGCATGAACTATTCAGCAAAGCTTCTTGTGGCATTTGTTCCTGGCACAAGTCTTCTGCATGTGGACTTTGTGTCATACATGCTCCAACACAACCTTGTACTGCACTAGGGCTACTGCCACACTGCAGAAATAAAGCAGTCTGACATCACTTTAAACTTCCATGGGTCAATGCTATGGAAATAATGGGATTTGTGGTGGGCTAAATATCTAAAAAAACTACAAATCTTTATAATTCCATACCATTGAGACATTGCATTTAAATTGATATCAAATTGCTTTATTTCTATAGTGTACACACACTGTAGGAGTGAGCAACTGCAAGGCACTAGGTGTTTGTAGGGCTGTACCCCCTCCCACTGAACTCCCATAATTTATTTTTAAAGATATATTTATTTGGGGGAAAGGATTTGCTCAAAAGCCACACAGGTAACATTTTCATCATGTCCCTCCCCTCTCCTTGCCCAGTCTTATTAGACCTAGGAGAAGCCGTTTTGGAAACCAAGAAGTAAACTAGAAATCATCCGAGGGAATGAGGAGATGCATTTAAAAAAAAAAAAAAGCTTTGGGACACCTTACTTAACACACTATGTGCCAGACACAGAACATCTAAAAATATGATGGTGCTTTTCTTGCTTGTATGGGTGGGTAGGTGGGTATGTAAGAACATAACATTGATGATTAACCTGAAAATGAGAGAATGGTAATCAATGAACAGAGCACTCAAGATAACATTTATTGGAAGAAGCATATGAATTAAATATTTAAGGAGAATGAAATTAGTCCTTAAGAAAAGCAAGTCATTTTTGGCAACTCTTATTCTGACTTTCTGCCTCAGTCTTCAGTCTGGTGGCTGTTTTAAAAATGAAGTCACCTGATGGACAATGACTGCATTAACAAAGAGACAGCCAAATCTCAATTCTTGGCAAAGAATGGATCGTAGCCAGCGTTTTCATTGTGTGGGATATGAAGACAATTCCTTCCTTTCATTGTAATCAAATAATAAATGTTTTCCCTAAATCATGTGAAATATAATGTAAGTTTGGGATCCTGAATTATGTATGTGAGAAGCTCAGGGGACCTTCAGTATCCAATGACAACTAATTCTATAACTTGAGTGTGTAAAAGCTGTTTACACACTTGGGCAACCCTAGTCTCTTGTCAGGAAATAACTACTACAGATTCATAATCCAAAATAGCTACTATGGGTTTAGAAACACTTATGCACAAACACAGTGGTATATTTGAATCCTAGCTATATTCAATTACATTGCTATATAATTATATTGCTAATGTAGCATAACCAGTTTGCTACCTCAGTTTTGTTAGTTCTAATAGCTGTCTATTACAACTTCCACATATAAAGAAAGATGGTGTGTTTCAGATGCTCATTAAACAGAATTTACACATGCAACTACATCAATACGATGACTTGAACACATGAAACAACCATCCTAGGTCAAGCATCACAAGAGTTTTTGTCTCCCCCCCCCCATCTCCGCTGTCTTTTTCATTTCACTGGAGCCAATACTCATAGCCGCCTGTGAGCAATCAAGTAATAAATGCAGGACATGGTAAATGCATATGTATCACATCTCTGGTCACTATCATATCTGAGAGAAATATGATCTCTCAATATGCGAAAGATGGAGTAACATCAAGTTCATTCAGCTTCACCAACCAAGCTGAAAACCACTACCAAGGTAAATCCACGAGGGGGATATTGTAACATCAGAGTCAGTGACAAAATAAATGAGCTAGCCGAGCTGTTGAGAGTGCATAAAGCAGAAAAAGAGACCAAGTACTAACTGTAAGTGTTTTTAGCACACTGAACTCTTAACAAAATGGGTCAAACCACTGAAGTTCCCCACATTTACATATATATTAATTTATATGGCAATGGTTCCAGCTGAACTATTTTTCTGATCTACATTCTATTTTCTTTGTCTTAATATTTCTTCTGTATTTGTTTAGTTTTCCACTTTGAAAACTCATTTAAACAGAAGATTGAACCTAAATAAACAGATAAAGCCTAAACAAATGAACAAACATACAAATATTAAAGTAATCTTCCACAGTAATACGAACTCAACATGATTAGTTTGGTCAACCAGGTAGATTGACAGCAAGTGTAATTGTGTGCCCTGAACATCATGTCTTCCAGCTTTTACTATTGTAAACCACTGCTGAAGTAAAGATAGTACATGGCTTTAATTAAGTAGTAATTGAAATAGAATATGTTCTTCAAGAGAAAAAGTTAGTAAAATCATAGTTGCTAGTAGGATGCAAATAGTGAGGCTCAGCCCCATTCCATCAAGGACAGAAAAAACCAACTTCCTTCAGAACTTTGAGAATCAAACTTTCTTCATGTTGCCTCTCTTCAAGCAGTTTCCAAATTGTGGCAATCCTACAGCAACCCTATCATGAGGTCTTCTTGGTAAGATTTGTTCAGATTTGGTACAATCATACTCCCAATGAGTGTCCAAAGAGGCAACTGTATTGATCCCTACCAACAATCCAACGCAGAAGTTCCCTTCTGTACCAGATTCAGGAATTTTGTAAATCTCTCTCTCTCTCTCTCTCTCTCTCTCTCTCTGTTTACCTTCAAATCACCTGCCAACTTAGGGCAACCTCATGAATTTCATAGGGTTTTCTTAGGCAAGGAATACTCAGAAATGATTTGGGATCAGAACTGTGTATTTGAGACCAAGGGACAACAGAATGTCCAACAACAAGTTTAGCTCATAATAATATATTGTTGTTGTTGATGTGTACCTTCAAGTTGTTTCTGACTTAGGGTGACCCTATCAAAGGGTTTTCTTGGCAAGATTTGTTTGGAGGGGGTTTGCCTTTGCCTTCCTCTGATGTTGACAAAGTAAGACTTGCCCAAAGTCATCCAGTATGTTTCCATGGCTAACCAGGGATTTGAACCCTGGTCTCCAGAGAACTCGTTAATACCAGATGGCTGAAAGCACTTTCAGCTGATAACTGAAAGCGCTATTCCTGCCAGCTGCAGTGTTAAAGTGATTCACATACTCATTTTCACTCGGGCCATGGATGGGATAAGGACAGCACTGAGAATCCTTAATTTGCAGAAAAAAAATTGTATCAGGACAAGAGCCTGGTTTTAATTTTTGTGCACGGATCATAGCAGTGGCTCAGCAGTCAAGATGCTGACTGATGATCAGCATGTCAGTAGGTCAAGGCCCAAATGCCACATAATGAATGAGCTCCCGTCATTAGTCCCAGCTTCTGGCAACCTAGCAGTTCAAAGGCATGTAAAAGTGAAAATACAATTAGGTACTATTTGGTGGGAAGGTAATGGCATTCTGTGCAATCATGTTGGCCACATGATCACAGAATTATCTTTGACCACGTTGGCTCTTTGGCTTAGTACCAGAGATGTGCCCTGTCCCCTACAGTTGACACAACTAGAAAACCTTTACCGTTACTTATCATAGCTCAAACCAGTGAATAGCTTGAGCACAGATGAAGACAAGAATTGCTTTTTTTAAGGACACCATTAATCACTGGTCTTGAGATTTTTAAAATACAAGCTGAGTATCCCTTACCCAGAATTCCAAATCCAAAATACTCCAATATCCAAAATTCTCCACATAGGTTACTGAGATAGTGACATTTTTGCTTTCATTTTTTCTTCCATAAATACATTTTATTTTGACATTACTACAAGCAATCTAAAACTAGTCTCCCATCTCTAAATCAGACATATAGAAATTATATGTATATCTTCATTTTTACTTAATCTAGGTATTCACTTCTGCCAAATCAATCTACATAAATACAACCAAGTAATAAAATCCTACAAACATATTTATCCCTTTTCCTATTAAAATATTTAATAAATGTTTCTCACTCTTTCAGCAAATTTTCCAGTATGTCTTTTATAGACAATTTATCTATTCCTGCCATCTTTATCATCTTTAATATCCATCCATCTTTAGATGGAACCTCTGGACTCTTCCAATATTTTGCATATAACACTGTAGCTGTCATTATCATGTAGCATAACACTTTATAATTGAACTCTTTGACCTGTTCATTTGGTATTCCCAACAGAACAAATTCTGGCGCCAAATTAATTTTAATTTTAAACACCTCCTGCATCAACAGTTGTATCTGCTTCCAAAATGTCTTGGCCTTATTACACGCCCATCACACATGGTAGAAGGATCCTTCATGTGCTTCGCACTCCCCCCCCTTTATACATTTTAGATAACCTTACTAGTGTCAGGTAGCACCTGTAGATCATCTTAACAGAATTTTCTTTAAGATCATTACATCAAATCTCTTTAAATCCTTTGACTCACATCCTTTCCCATTGTTATAAATCTATATTGTACCCAAAGTTCTTGGCCAATTTAATCATACAGCCTTCCACCACATTTCCTTCTAATTCTATTTCAAACAACAGTTTATAGATTTTCACAATCAAGTGATTATCATCTGGGCTTTCTAAAAGCCAAAGAGTTTCCTCTCCATTCTAAATCTTTCTACTCATTGTCTATACCTGTACTATTATATATTCATGAGAAGGGCAGCTATGAAAGAACTAGACAAGATCCTAAAGAGTAAAGACATACAACTTAGCACTAAAGTTAGACTTATCCAATCCATGGTATTCCCCATCATCATATATGAATGTGAGAGTTGGACAGTGAGGAAAGCAGACAAGAAGAAAATCTTGTCTGAGGATTGAGGACAGCCAAAAAGACTAACTGCCTTTGCAGACTGCCAGAAATAGTGCACATTAAATTGAGGAACTGCCCTGGCTCAGTGCTAGGGAATCATGGGAACTGTAATTTATTGTGGCAGCAGAGCTCTCTGACAGAGAAGGCTCAATGTCTCAGAAAAAAATACAATTCCCATGACTCCCTAGCACTAAGCCAGGGCAATGCCTCAATTTAATGTGCACTATTTCTGGCAGTCTGCAAAGGCCCTAAATGGGTCCTTGATCAGATTAAGCCTGAACTCTCTCTAGAAGCCAATATGATGAAACAGAGATTCTTATATTTTGGCCACATCATGAGACGGCATGGCTCATTAGAAAAGAGAATAATGCTAGGAAAGGTGGGCAGGAGTAGAAAGATAGGTAGATCACATGCCAGATGGCTAAACACAATTAGGGAGATGGGCCTGAATCTACGGGGCCTAAGCAGAGCAGTGGAAGATGGAGGGGCTTGGAGATCCACCAACTGGTCATAAGTCGGGTTACAAATGGAATGCAAAATCCCTGGTAGTTATTCTAGATAGAACTCTTATGCTATTCTGCACCTTGGGCACTATTCTGCTTCTCCTATCTTCACTACCAACAACACTGAAATGTATTTTGGGTTCAGTTTAATAATACTGTACCCATGCAGTTATTAATTCATTAAGATCCCCATCCCTATATACAGTAGGTTCACAGTATTGAAAATTTCAGATCCATGTTACTTTATTAAAAAATACAATACTATGTTTATGGCCCTCTTGTTGTTTACATTTTAATTTGCCACTCTTTCATGCATGTTCTTCCAATGCACTCCTGCTGTGGCCTATCTTTGTGTACTTAAGCAGGGTAAGAACAAAGGCTTGAGGGTCCGAATTGTGCTTGTTGCTTTTCCCTTTTATTTTCTTTCTACTGTGGAACTTTGGAAGAACCTCAAAAAGAGTAAGGTTGGCTTTGCCTGCTGAATACATTTAATTTATGACCTAATTTCAAGATCTGCTTAAGGGAAAGGCTAGGGCATTATTGCTCCAAGCAACTTTTTCTTTTGTTCCTATCATTTTCTTTTATATTTTCTGAATGTCTTAAATAAAACTGGTAAGTCTTTTTGACCTACTGCAATTACCTGGAATATAATATGAATAATAAGAATTTCACCTGATACCCAAGAGTCCCACCACCAGTATATATGTTGAGTATTCCATATTTAGATTGTGCCCAAGAATTCAGTTCTCAGCTACTAGCAGTATTAAATATTAAACACATGCAGTAAGATTAACATAGGGGGCCTGAATTCTGCATAAACCTTGTGCACCAAACAAAGATTCATTTCCCCTACAGAGCCTTATACTGAACCAATATAAATTCTAACAATCGCAAGATGTTAGATCATATCAGATTAGTAATTACATATTTTACATTCTGATAGTTAAATAATTCTTTGACAGCTGAAACGTGTCTGTATGTAGTAGAGCTCCACTCTAATAATGATGTTGTTGTTGTGGCTTCATAGCATATGTTAAATGCATTTTGCTAGTTTAAAGAAACATTTTGTCTGCCTGGCTTTAAGGGCAAAATCTATCAGCAAACTTGTCAGAAAACCAAATTATAATGCAGGTAGTACACCCAGCTTATGTTCATTTTCCAAATCATGCACTAGAAAGGAAGCAGACCAATATATTTTATTGCTACAATGAAGAGAGGACAATCCAGGAGGCAGAAACCTTGATTTTTATCAGAGCCATAAAGAAGCTTAATTTGTGTACGGTTAATACAATGCATTTTCATCTGCTATTTATAAGAAAGTAAATAATAGAAAAAATTTAAAAAAAAAAAGCAAGAGACAAATTAAGCAGAGAGCTGGACATGGGGAGAGCAATGAAAAATACTGATTTCCTGTTCTCAGGTATTTCCTGGAGATATCTGGTTTTGATGCCACTACATAGTTAGACACTGATGACCTGTAACACTGTATTAAACTGCCAGCATGATATAGTGGTTTGAGCATTGAACTTTGACTCTGGAGAATAGGGTTTGAATCCCCATTCAGCCAACCCACTGGGTGACCTAGATAAAGTCACACACTCTCAACTTCAGAGGAAGGCACTGGCAAACCCTCTCTCAATAAATCTTGCTAAGAAACCCCATGATAGGGTTGCTTTAGAGTTGCCATAAGTCAGAAATGACTTGAAGACACACAACAACAACAACAACAACAACAACATATAACCGCTTTAGCACAGCATTTGGCAGCCACTATTCTAAATATTTATTTGATGACACTGCAACCTTTGAGATAAGCTAAGCACCTGTATCAGCTTGGAGGAATTGAGTTCTGAAACTCTAGTTTTAACTGTGATTTGGAAGCTACTTACCAGATATGAGCAAAGGTCTAAAGTAGGATAGGAAAGGGACTACAGAATCAGGAAGGACATTGCCCCTCATCCCTGCAGTTGGCCCTTTTGTCCTGAAAACCTGGTCAAGAAATCACAGAAAGCTTCCAAAACAGGTTTTCAGCCAGTACAAAAAGCTTAAGGGAAGAAAACACCAATACCATTATGGTATTGGATTTAGGGCAAGGTTTATCTATTGTATGGCAAACACCTGGTTTTATTTCTTAAGTAAAACTCCAACAACTTTCTAAGGATCCTGAGACATAAGCTCACTACTAACAAGAGAGACAAAAATACTGAATCATCTCCAGTGGAATGAGTTTATACAAAGAACTTTAAATAATGCAGCGATCAAGTAATTAATGCAACAGAAGGTGTGTAGTGAAAGGAACAAATGACTTATGATTTCCCATTTTTAATGAACTGGGAAGAAATACTGTATATCTTTAAAGAATTATGAATATTTTACCATTGTGAACAACCATGTAAGAGTTCAAATTTTGTACGATGTACATAAAACCATTGTATGAGTAGAAACACAAATTTCTTGTTGATTAAGTATATTAAAGCTTTATTTTATGTTTCTGTCCCACATTCAAAATCCTTCTTCCATTTTTCACCCACATGTCAGTTCTTTTTGAAGTTGTCAATTTCAAGAGCCCAGAGGTAGTAACTTTATGAACAGAAGAAAATGCTTTCATGAACTATGAACTATGGGCCTAAGCAGACGGCTTATTGGGCCGTCTTTGGCGCAGGGAAGGGGAGGGGCAGCTGCACGCTCGGTGCCCCATCCCCCTCCCAAAGTCGTCCTTGGAGCAGCTGGCCCTCCACACGGCCGGCGCTTCGAGGAGGACCTCCCGCCACAGCGTCTGGACACGCTGTGGCAGAAAAGTCACCGAAAGTGTGCCACAGCCTTTTGCTGCGCACTTTCGGCAACATATGAAAGGAGTGCTAATTTAGCACTCCTTTCAGGGGCGACGGTGCACTGCAGGATCGAGGCATGGGGATGCCTTGGACCCGCGGCGCACCTTCCCAGGGCGGCCCACGGCCGCCCGTCTGCTTAGGCCCTATGATTAGTCTGCTAAGAATCAAAAGGTTTACAGTGTGCAGTATGAAATCAGCTATTAATGGGGTGGGATTTTTTGGTTTTGTTTAAAGGAGAGTGAGAAAGTGGTGGTGGTGGTGAATCATCTCAGAGATCATGTCCTTGGGAAGGGGAGAACAAAGGTAACATCTGACTGGAGAGAGGCAATTAGTCCAAAACTTGGAATTATATATGGCAAGACAATAAAATCAGAACAGACAAAGACAAACTGTGAAATCAAAGGACAATTAATATTTTTGTTATGTTATGTAGACTAATGGGGTATGGTATGTAAACTAAACATATTCAGTATACCAATTTCCTTTGGATAGCTGAAGTTCACAAAGAGAAAGTGGTAACTTTGCTGGCTGAGAAAAGCAGTGCATGGAAATGTAGTGCTCAGTATTGTACTAGTGTCTGTTCAGCCTTATTTTATGAAGTGGTACTGGAGGAAAAAGACTCATGTATTTTATTTTGTTATTATCAATAGCAATAGCAATAGCAATAGCAGCTTCATTTATATACCACTTCATACCATGCTATGCAGTCTCTAAGCGGTTTACAACTATAAATTAATTGCCCCCAACAAGCTGAGTACTCATTTTAGTGACCTTGGAAAGATGCAAGCCTGAGTTGAGCCTGAGCCCTGGCTGGTATTGAACTTGCAACCTTGCAGTTTGTGAGTGAGTGGCTGCAATACAGGCACTTTAACTACTGCACCACCAGGGCTCCTACTATTACAGTTGGACCTCCACATTCATGGGGGTTAGGGGTACATGAGCTCCCTGAAAATGGAAAAATGTGAGTATCCATGGCACCCCTCTTCCTTAGCAGTACACTCTTGAGGGTGGTGAGAGGAGATGAGGAGTGTTACTGTGGTCCTGGGCAGTTGACTTGCTGTCCCTGCCTCTTTCTTTGCTCTCCTTCCTTTGCCCTTCTTCATGCCTGCTAGCCTTCACTGCCTCCTTCTCTCTTTCTCTGTCTTCTCTCCCTCTTTCTCCCATGGACACGGCACACATAGAGGGAAAGAGCCCACTAATAGGGTGTGTTGTTGAGAATAAACTAGCAGCCAAAAATGAGACTCTCCTAAGAGTTCTGAAATACACTCCTGGTTGTTTCTTATCATTGTCAAATTCTAGCACAAAGTCCTTGTGTCTTTCTCAATCCATTTCAAATTTGGTGCTGATATATAAAGAAGAAGACTTGGACTTGGAAAGGCAACTATGAAGGAACAAGATAAGATCCTGAAGTGTAAAAATATATCACTGAATACTAAAGTTAGGATAATCCACGCCAAGTATTCTTCATCTCTATGTATGATTGTGAAAGCTGGACAGTGAAGAAGCTGATAGGAAGATATAAGGTCATTTGAAATGTGGTGCTGGAAAAGAGTTCTGCAAATACCCTGGACTGCTAAAAAGAAAGATGGATGGAAGTAGTATAGGGTGGCACCTCTCGTCAAACTCATAAGCCCCACCCACTGACAGGTGCCCCGCCCCGGAAGTCCCGCCTTAACCAGAAGTCCCGCCCTCCCCAGATATCCGGCCTCCTGCCGGAAGTCCCGCCCTCCCCAGATATCCAGCCCCCTGCCGGAATCCCCGCCTGTAGGTGGGGCATCCTGAACTCTCCCTAGATGCAATGACGACTAAACTGAGGTTGGCATACTATGGCCATATCATGAGAAAAAAGGACAATGCTTGCTAAGTTGGAGGGCAGGAAGAAAAGAGCAAGAGCACATACCAGATTGATAGATTCAATCAGCCAAGCCACAAACATGAATCTGAAAGATCTGAGCTGGGGGTAACATGGGGGTCTATTATTCATAGGGTCACCATAGGTTGAAGTTGACTTGAAGGCAGTTAACACCACACAAATCTAAGGAGGAGGAAAGCATGGTCAGCAGAAAGAGCTGGGTAGTAAAAACTAGTGACCAGGTTCATGGAGCTTTGTGTTATCATAAAGATCATCTCATTAAAAATGGCATTAGAGGCCTTGCAGTCATACTGACTGACAGTCCCAAGAGACAGGCAGAAATTTGAAAGTGGTGAGACTGGTAACTGAGAGAAGTCTGGACTTTTTAAGCTTCCATTTCACAATTGTTATTCTTAGAAACCTATTAAAACATCTGTATTTTTTTAAAGATGGCTTATTCCTACACAGGCATAGCAAGGATTATCTGAACTTCTTAGGAACAGCCAGCTTCATTTGCCTTGCCTGTGTCATCTTTTCTCTCTTCTGTTATCTGCCAGAAACACAAAGACTATTCAATAAACCTGAGCTTATTTTACAAAGCAGCCCAAAGCCTCAGTATGAGAGTGGGGGGAAAGCCGATTGTCTTTCAGCCTCTGAAATGAAGCAGAGTGCTCATCATTGTCCAGACACTTCAAGGGGTGTAATTAAACAGGTCTGAGGCCTTCCAACAACCACAAGGAAAAAAACCCAGCATTATGAATTTAAGGGCTTTCAACTTCCCTGGGGGAGAAGGGAAGGGAAATTACTGAATTACAGGGGCATTTTTATGTAGCAAATGCAATATTCTGCAATCGATCAATTCAAAGAATGTATTTTCTTCTGTTCTTGTTAATTTCAAAGCCTCCTTGGGCCACCAATTATAGCTCTTTTTGTTCACACACTCTGAGGTTTAATTGAGCAGTCCCTTTAGGCTTTCACAGAGAGAAAATAGAGGCCAGTGAACACACTGCTAATAATCCCCTGATATGTGAACAAAATAATAGATGTGAACACAATAGGAAGACTGGTATAATCAGTGTTGTGATGATACAATGGAATGGAAATAATATATCGAAGAAATACTGTAAATAAGAATGACTGAAGATTTAATTTTTATATGGATTTGTCAAATTTCATCAGGTTAAGAATGAAAAGAATTTAAGGTTCTTTCTAAGAGGTGTCTCATCTTTCACAGCTATATGTTAGGCAGGTCTAACATGGTCCTCTTCAGGCTGAAGATAGCTATACCTGTTTAGTTTGGCCAATACAAATGAGGTTGAATTTCATTTCAACTAACTTCTGTGGATTAGGGTCAGCCCTCCATATTAATGGATTCCTTATCCTCAGATTCAACCATCCAAAGCTTGAAAATATTTTTAAAATATATAAATTCCCAAAAGGAAACCTTGATTTTGACACTTTATATAAGAGATGCCATTTTACTATGCTACTGTATTTCATGAGATTTGTGAATTTTGGTATCCATGGGGGGGGGCCTAGAACCAAATCTCAATGGATACCAAAGGGCCACTGTATAACTTATATTTTTAGCATGGAAAGAAACTGAGATTTTTTTATTAAAAAAAATGGAAGAAAGTGAAACTAAGAAATTTTCTTATTGCTGTGTGTGAGAAATAAACACCAAAGTAGATGACCAGGTAACCAAATTAAGCTTAAAACATAAAGTGTTTTGTGTTCTAATTCAACAAATTTTAAAGTGCTATGCCTCCATGACTACTTATAAGTTAAAGGATTTGCTTCCCACCAACACCACTTGCCACTTCCTGCCTTTAATGTGTTACAGTGGTGCCATGAATTTTGAATTCTGGGGTCAAGAACTCATTTCAGAGGTTCTCTCAAACAGATCAAAGGAAAAGTAAGGGAGAAAAGCCTCAGAAAGAACTGCTGGTACCTGGGACCAGTGGTGGAGTATCAGCTCCTTTACTCTTTTTATACCAGCAGTGATGAAATCACTTGCTGGAGAACTAAGGTGACTGACAATTTTTTCTTGTTCTGGACAAATAAATGAGGTAATAACAAAGTGTGCAAATATCAACACTGATTGTGCCAGCATAATGAAAAGAGAGTCAGAGAAGGATGAAAATAATCAAGGCGAGGCTTTATATATTTCTTCTTTATATCCACACACCACCTTTTCCTTCTTCCTGCCAGGAAATAAATAAATAAATAAATTCTGTAACACAAATGACTACTTTTTCATGATAGCCCTGATTTGCAGCCTGAGGCAGCTGTTTCACTTTGGGCCTTTGCAGACGGGCAGCCTGGAAGTGCAGGATTGAGGCCGAGGCTGCCCCACGCCTCGATCCCAATCCACACTTCTGCCGGCCCTAGAAGGAGTAATAAAATAGCATTCCTTCCAGAGCGGGCAGAAGGGGTGCTGGAAGAGCTGTCGCGTGGCTCTTCTGCGTCTCTTCCTGCTCAGACCATGCAGAGGCTAGGCCGGAAGGACGTCATCAGAGCACTCGCCGTGTGCAATGGCAGGTGCTCCAATGACGTCCTTGGGAAGGGGTTGGGGCGTCTGGCTGCCCCTTCCCTTCCCTGGCTCCAAGATGATGCTTTGCGCCATCTGCAGAGCCCCTTTGTCTAATGGTGGGGCTGGCTCTGTGTTGAATAGATCCTTGACCCTGTCTGCATGGGACAAATAAAACAGCCTCCTCCTGTCATCTTAGTGAGGTGACTGGATGACACATGGCCCAATCTCCAGTTATGGTGTGAACCAGGGGTAGGCAACCTTCAACCTTTAAGGGCCGAGGGACTTCAGCTCCCAGAATTCCAGGAGCTATTGGCCAACATGGGACTATTGGCCAACATGGCTGAGGCTTCTGGGAGCTGAAGTCCCTCGGCCCTTAAAGGGGAAAGGTTGTGAACAGACTTGACAATAACCACTCATTTAGCACCAAAACTGGGGTCTACTCTTTTTACTTTGGATTAATAAAGGCCCTAGTTGCTCCGGATCTTCCTGAAAGATCCAGAGCTGTCCATTCTGTTGTTGGATGGCTGTGAGAAACATGTCCTTCTTTGTCGATGCGGCCACAGCTGCCACACATCATTTGCTCTGAAGTCTGAACAAGGCATCCAGACATGTGATCAAGGCTCGGTACCTCATTCTAACCTCAGAGCAAAGAAACTATGGATCAGTGGGACACACATCAGCAGGACACATGAATCAGTGGGACACACATGACATCAGCTGTATGGCATGGCAACTTAAGGTCTTTGCAAGGGGGGAGGGTCGGGCCAGCTCTTGGTCCAAGATACTCCGGGCTGCCCCAGGCCCCTTTGTAGCATTGAGTTAAAAAAGGGACAGACAGGGGAAAAAACAATATATGAAAATAAATATCATACATTTCTTCCATACTGTTAACCGGTTTATCAGTTTAATTCAATCCAAACAGTTGTTTTCATGAACTAGTGTTACTTGTATTTAATGTGTCTAGTTAGCTGACTAAAAGCAAAACAGCTTATCAATTAAGAACTTTTTAGACGCTTGATGGACATTTCTAGTTTAGATTCCCCCACTTCAGAATTCAAAATGTAGACATGTAGACACAACTCTGACTATTAAATGATACTGGTGTTTGAAATGAAATAATACATCTTTGGTTTTTATATTACTATTTCAGTTGTGCCAAGAAATAGCAGTACCAAGTATAAAATTCGATATTCCAAAAATATATGCGCCTCTACTACTCAGAAACTAAATGGAAACATTAATTTTCCTATGATTATTTTTGCATTTTGTTTTATTTTAATATCTATATACGTATCTTTCTGTCTTGAACATACACATACAATGAAAGCTGTCTTGTCTGTTCTAATTCCAAGATAAACATTTAATTTGGATTAACTCTAGCTTTTGGAACTGCCTCTTGAGGGCTTATCATCCCCACTCCTTGAACGCCAAGGGTTTCCATCTCTCTTAAATGAATTGTTTTAATCCAGCTGGAACTGTCTTAATATAAATATTTTAGATACTGTCTGAACATTCTACTGAATTTGATGCATCATTTCCTCTAACTGTGCCAATTAATTTTCTGCCATGCCACTTTTCAGCTGTTTTTAAAATGTCCCAGTCTCTCTCCCCTCCTCCCACTTTAGTATACTTGGTTCACTTCAAGTGCTGAATGTAGTTTGCACTGAACTCAACAAGAGGAGGGGACAGGAAGAGGCAAAATCTTGTCCTGCCCTGTAGACTCAAGAAAAAGCAAACTGCTGTAGCATTTTCTAGCTTTGTGTGTTCTTCGTTAATAACTTTTGCCAACTTGATCACATCCTGATGTAGCTTGGTGACACGTGTTCAGTTTTCATCTGAGAAATGTTGGAAGATATACATTCTTCTTCTTTTCAAAAAATATTTGTCATTTTCCATTTTATTGTTGTTAGTTTTCTGTGCTGAGGTAATTCATAACAGTAATGTACAAAAATAATCAAATGTACATTGTTGTGCTAAGATAATTTAGGACAGCAATGTAGAAAAATAAACAAATGTATAGCCGCCATACAGTTAAACACATGAAAAGTTCCCAAATGTTGTTGTGAGGTTCAAAACAGCTAAAATGTTTAGAATATTTACTAGGAAAACCTGGATATTTGAAGAGAACAATGTCCCGAATTTTCAGTTTGGTCACTACAAATAAAACACTAAATGTGTTAAATTGCCTGGATCAGGAGATTGAGAGAAAATATTGGAGAATCCTCCTCTATATGGTGACAGCTGC
>CM034706.1:180055406-180097104 GCA_020142125.1 Phrynosoma platyrhinos | reverse complement strand
CTTCACAAAAATCTATCAGATGCTCACCTGCTTTGTTTCTTTTGCCTACTCCAAAAGAATTGTTGGGAAGGGATTCCATCTAATCCCCTCCCCCATCCTGAAGTAGCTTTAGTGAAACAACAGAGAGAGGTGAGAAGGGACTTTATCTTATGTAGATCTTACGTAGATTGTTAATTTCCAGTCCTATGGCCACCATTTTGTTTTCCATATTTGTTGATACTATATTAGTTACTACTAGAGTTGATTCTGTCTATGTGGATTGTAGCATTTCAACTGGAATATCATATGTTCCTAGTGATTTATTTTTCCCAGTTTCTCTTACTGCAGCTTCCACCTTGCTTTTTTGAATCTGGGGTTCATCTTCATATGGTTCTTCATTCCATGTGTCATTCATTTTTTTCATATTTATTATACAAACTTCTGTGCATTGCAACTAACATCTTTTTATCTTTTCTTGATCTTGTAGTATGGTCTTTTTCTTATCATAAATCATCCTGGCCCTTTGTTTCAACTTCCCTTTGAGTTCCCAGATTTTGTGGAAGAGGTCTTATGTTCTTCCTTTTTTTGTTGTTGTCTTCTACTTCTCTGCATTGGTCATTATAAATGCCATGTCCTGGTTCAAACTAATGAGAAAAAACAGTAAGAACAATTTGAAACCTCTAGTAAAACTGGATGTGAATTAAAGATCGTATCTCAGGGTGTAAAAATAAAGTTTTACTCCAAGAGAATGGATTTTTTTCTTGAAATAAAATCTTCTTTTACATATCCTGAAACTATGTCACCTTCACATCAGTTGTGAGAGAGGTCATTTGTAAATGAAGGTGAGAATTATTCATAGAAATAAGTAAGCAGATCCAAGATTTCAGCAGACCCATGACTCAATACCAGGTTGTTCATCCTGTCCTTATTCAGGCTCAGCTAAGAGAAGAAGTCATACTCTTGCCAAACCCAGGTCTTATTTTCTGTAAAACATTTAACTACATTATCTTTGAGCTATTAAGACCAATGCAATTAGCTCACTATTCCCATATAGCACATTAGTGGGGCTAAATATAGAAGAGATGGCTGACAACAACAACCCTGCAATGTACTCCAGTTTTAACATTTCAAGTTAAAGGTAAGAATAAGGATAACAGAGTGGTTTAAAACAACATAGCTACTATGTGTTAGGGGCCATGATGAGGCAGTCTCTTTCACCACAGTGTTGTCTGGTTCTTTAAGTCACATATTACAGGCTGAAGTGTTAGGACAGATATTTATTATATTTTGGTCTTGTAGTGAAAGCCATGAGAGCCAGCATGGTGTAGTGGTAAAGTGCTGGACTATAACTCTGGAGACCAGAGTTCAAATCCACATTCAGCCATGGAAACCCAGTGAGTGGCCTTGGGCAAGTCATGCTCTCTCAGCTTCAGAGGAAAGCAAAGGCAAAACCCACTCTGAACAAATATTGCAAAAAAAATAATAATGATAGGTTTGTCTTAGGTCAACATAAGTCAGACATGACTTGAAGGTACACAAGAACACAACAGTAAATGCTGTTGATGAGAACTGAGGCTGAACCTGTACACATTTTCAGTCAAAACATGTGAATATAAAATACGCCTTCTTACAACAACTTAAATTGTCCTTTAAAGCCTCTTTCCAGGCCAAATCTAGCCTCCACTTGCAAGCAGTAGCCTTCTGCACAGTTGACTCATATTTACATTGTCAGATGGATCAGCTGACCCTTTTATGCTTACTGTTTTTTAAATGCTGAAAGATTCAAATGCTAAAAATGTACTGTGAAAGAATAATACATATAAGAAAGAAAAGAGATTCCATGCTGCTACTCTAAAATATTGGATTTTATTTTATTTTACTTATTTTATTCATTCATATCCCCCCTTTTCTCCAAGGCAATTTACAACATAATGAAAAGTATAGATTTAAAACTATCCAAAAACATCAGTTTAAAAAGTATAAATATAATGTGTGTGTGTGTGTATTCCATAAAATTAAACCCATTAAAATTCATTAAAACCACATATAAAAACAACAAAACAGCACCACACACCATTAAAAGGTCATCACAGTCAATTTCTAAAAGCCTGAAGGAATAAGAATGTTTTTACTTTGTGATGGAAAGAGAACAAGAAGGGAGCCTCCCAAGGGAAGGAAATCAAATGCCTGGGAGCAGCTACCAAGAAGTCCCCTCCCATCTTTTCCCCACCAAACAAGCCTAATAAGGTAGTGGAGCACAGTGAAGGGGATCTCCTGAAGATCATATGGAGAGATGTAATCCTTTAAATAGGCTGGACCCAAGCTCTGTATCATTTAAGTTCATGAGCAGCTCTCGTTCCCATCCCCAAGAAAGAAGTTCTGTTCAAACTGGAAATCAGTGAAGCTGTTTATAGCTGAATTCTGCACAACACACATCCACTCAGGAATAGCCCACAGTGATCTCAAAGGTGCTTCCTCCCAGGTAAAGTGGGTGGATTGCAGGTGTAGTCTTGCAATTTCACTTGTTTATGAACCATTTTGGCAAGCTCATTTTTGAAAGTCCAACATTTCCAACAAAACCCTTAAATGAAGCAAGATCCAGTGTTTAAAATATATCCAGGGTGATTCAAAAAGAATGGTTCAAACCCAATAATGTGTTCAAGTCTTTTACTCCAACTCTCAAGTCAAATCTCAAGTCTCTACCTACAAAGGTCAACTTGAGTCTCAAGTCCTTGCAAGATTTTTTCAAGTCAAGGCTCAAGTTAAGTCTGGGAGCCAACTTTAACAGAAAAAAAAGGAAGTAATGTACATTTCTCAGAAGGGAATAGCAAGTTGATTAGGTAATGGTCATGAGGCTGGGGTTGGAGGAGCCTTCTAAAGTTTTTGAAAATCTTTAGAGGAGCTTTCTGCCTCAAGCCCATTGCTTGAGGCATTTGTTGTTCCCCTTCAAGAAATATGTCCCATGCTTTGGGCTAGGTCCTGCCTGCTGGTCCAGGGAGTGAGACTAGTAAGTCTTTCACTAAAAATGTACAAGTCACAAGTCAAGTCAAGTCAGTGTATCATTTATTACCAAGTCAAGTCCAAGTCAAGTCATTGAAGTATCTTGAGTACAACTTGAGTCTGAGGCCCAAAACAGATGTGCCAAAAGGCGCAGCTTCCAGCCACTTTTGGGCATGACATGCAGATCACGCTAGCCCCTGGAGTGGCCAGAAGCAAATCTGAGGCCGCATAAGGCAGCCTGAAACTACTAGCAAAAAGAGCGGCAAAAGTCTGCTCTTTGCCAGTGGCCCATTTGGGACCACAGTGGTGGCCTGCTTTCAGAGTGGGTTATCCAGTCGCCACAGTTCCCATTCAGTCACAGGATGATCACCAAGCTGCCCATCTGCTTACCCTTTAGTCAATCAACTTTAATCTACATCACTGTCAAAATCAAATAAGAACAGGTTTACTTTTGCACCATTTTTAAAATCACCCTTTATTTGAAAAATGTTGCTTTCTGCTACAAATTTAAGGACAAAGTTTATATGAGATTATTGGAGCTAGATCTTAATCTGATGTTTTAAGTTGTGTTGCCAACAGTCATTATAGTAGCATGATTCGGAGCCAATTCACACAATGGTCTTAAATTGTGTGACTCTGGGCCTTTGCAGACTGCCAGATATAGTGCAAATTGAATCCACTTTAACTGCCCTAGCTCAGTGCTAGGGAATCATGGGAACTGTAGTTTATTGTGGCACCAGAGCTCTCTGACAGAGAAGTCTCAATGTCTCAGAAAAAAATACAATTCCCATGATTCCCTAGCCTGAGCCAGGGCAGTTAGAGTTGACTCAATTTGCACTATTTCTAGCAGTCTGCAAAGGCCCTAAATGTATATCATTATTTCAGTAATCTTTACCTTATGCACATTAACTTACATCCTCAATGTAGCTGAGATAGAGACAATCACAGCTTGCCTAGAACGCTGTTGTGATTTTGAGGGAAAGCAACCCTGACTTGCCTTCATGCACAAATTCACATATCCTAAAAACCTGTAGATAAGAGCAATTGTGCTTATGGCTTCTAGCAACATCTATATCCATGGAAGCATCTTCCCAGCTGACCTACTCCTGGATTGATGCTAAACATATATGCAACCAGTTGATTCGCATAAGACACTCCCCACCCCCATCTGAGTGCCTATCCAGAAAGAGCTAGGAAAGTTCACACATAAAAATAGACTTTTATTAGTACAGTAATAGAATAGTACCAGAAAGTGAACATGAAGTTTTCTTTTGCAAATGGGTACACAAACATACTATTTTAAACATAACAGACACAGTGAAGCAGTGTTATGCAGTGTGTTGGCAGTAATATAGGAAACCTCCAGGGGGAAAAATGTGAAGCAGATTAATAGAGACTTTGTTCAGACTTGCTGTTTACTTCACCACACTGAGAACAGCTATACTAACTTCTTAAATGTCCACCCATGCTCAAATGAGCTAAGAAGGAAAAATATTTAGAATGTGTCAGTTTATCAAGAATTCACTAAGCATTTCAGCTGTTGGTGACAAAATTTTCTCAGCAACATCATATCTTCTACAAGTTAGTGATGATGGGTAAATTAAACTATCTTATCACTTCTGCTTCTCACTATTTCAAATATGTGAAATGGGGTGTGTGTGTCACAGGTCTTGCCAAAGTGGTCAGAGAAGTCTAGGTACAGCAGTGTACATTTTCAGCTTACTAAGATGTGCCAGCATTTGACAGTCTTTACTACATTTGCTGCAATACCATTTAGCTTAGAAAATACCGAGGCAACTGACAGCAGAACCACTAAGAATAGCTCTGTCAAAGAAAGTCTGTACTAAGATGAGGTAATGAAATTAGCAAAGTCAAATCTGAAAGTCGCACCATTTCTTGTGACAAAATCTGCACTTAGCTGCTTCACTATGAGAACTTCACTGAGTTGCATCATTTTGAATTAATGGCAGATCAAACCTCACTACAGCTCTTATGTCTGACCAACATGTTTACCCTTTACATCAGGGCTGGGCAAAGTGCAGCCTGTGGGTTTATATTAAAGCTTTCCTCCATGAAATCTGACTGCACTGCCTTATCATAGCATGAAGGTGACCCTGAGTTTTCAAAAGTGACACCAGTTCTACCAAGCTGGTAAGACATCAAGTACGATTGTGCACAGAGGGGCGGGGTATAAATAAATTTTATTATTATTATTACCACTATGGAGGCAAATTCTGTGGCTGTCATCCCATGATCAACTTAATTTGATACATAAAAGCTCATCATCAAAAAGATGACCACCAGATAACAAATTCATCCTAGCAATAATGCACTGATGAGTATTAATCTACATCAGTAGAAGGATTATCTTCATCAATCAAACTAGAAATCTTCAAGCGATTAAGAACTTTATGAATACATAGTATAGTGGGCCCTTGGTATCCACTGGGGTTTGGTTTCAGGATCTACCATGGATATGAAATACTTTTTTATATACCGTTCTTTTGCCTTAGTCTGTTCATTAGTACTTCCAGCACCATAAAAGGTATGAAAATTAAAGAACAAGAGTACAAATTACAAACCTTTCCAGATGATTTGGTTATATGCAAGAAGGAAAACTGAGAAATTTACTAAATCGCAAGATTTAAAAGAGAACTATTGGAAGATGGAACAAAGATGGTATCTAACTCCAGCAAAGACTGCAAAAATTTATAATACAAATTTGAATGTTTGTTGGAAATGTAAACAAAATATTGGATCTTGGCTTCATATTTGGTGGAGATGCTCTAAGATGAAAATTTACTGGAAGAAAATCCATGAAACAATTCAAGATATTCTTAAAGTTAAGTATGAATTGAAACCGGAAATATATCTATTAAATATGTTAAATCAGACAGACCAGATGTTACAGAGAATATATTGGAGAATTCTTTTATATATGGTCTCAGCTGCAAGACTGTTAATAGCACAGAAGTGGAAAAAACAAGAGTTACCAACTGCGGATGATTGATTATTGAAGCTGACTGAAATGAAAGAAATGGACAGACTAATTGCCTTGTTGAACCAGGTTGATCTAGAAAGGGAAGATAAAGAATGGTCTCCTGTGGAAGAATATAGTAAGAAAAGATGGTCAAAGTAGAGCAAGTAAACCAATGGAATGTTAAAGAATCTTATTGTGGAGGGATAAGATGATTAAAAGATAGGATGTATGGAAATATATATGGAAATATATATATGGAAATTATAAGACACGAATGATGAGTTAGTGAAAGAGAGCTGAGGTTTAATAATGATGATAGAAAAGAAAAAGATGTATGACTTAAGGCTAAGGACAATGGTATTTGTTGTCAAAGCAACTTTACAAAAGTTTAGTAATGTAGTTTAGGAAATTATGGATGTACTTAGCTTATGTGTGAAAGCTTTTTTTAGAAGTGTAAATAATGATAAATAAAATTATTTTAAAAATACTGTAGATGCTCAAGTCCCATTAAATACAATGGTGTAGTAAAATGGTATGCCTTACATAAAATGGCAACATCAAGGTTTGCATTTAGGAATCTATGTATTTATTGGAATTATTTGGAATATTTTCCAGTCATGGATGGTTGAATCCATGGATGAGGAAATCAGTGGATATGCAGGGCTGACTGTATTTATATATTTATTCTAATTATGCTACACAGGAATCTTGCCCTATGAGTAAACTATTTAATGATCACTGTCCATACCCAGAACAATTGATTTACACATTTTGGCTGCAAAATGACATGATATTACCAAGAGGCAAACTCTATACACTGAAATTATCAAGGCTTACTCTAAACTATGGTTGGGGGCAGTAATGCATTGTGATGTTATTTAAATGTGTGTGTGTGTGTGTATTTTCTGCCTGTCCTCAGCAAACATCTCATATTAGGATTTCACAGATTATATTTCACAGATCCCCCCAGAAGAGGATGGGAGTTTTCACAGGTGTGTGTTGAGTGAGGGGGAATAAGTAAAAATTATCTTCCTTCTTTCTGCAAATAGACATTTTTGATGGAGCAAAAATGTTCTTCCTGGATCCAACCAAGTTCAATTATACTGAAGAATACTGAAATATATTGAAGAATGTCCTGTGCTATGTTCTGTCATCTTTCATCAAATACAAAAGAGTGTCACTGGAGGGGGGAAATTAAGCAAGTCACTGGTTTCCAATTCATTTTTCCAAAATGATCTTAGGCTAAATATTGCTAAGAGTATTGTCTGTTTGACCTATATTTCTTGAACTGTTATGGTTGGAACTAGCTTCTGTCACCATCTTTGGGACACAATCCAGCCTACATTTATGAGTAATTAAGGCCAACAGAAATCACAATTTTTAATTTGCTGAAGTGCAAAAGTAGCTCTGATTGTAATGACAATGCTGCAGAAAATCACTTATTATTATACAGCATAACACATGAGCAATAAAAACAACACACATCTGTTGCAAATTATGTGACCCAAATGCATACATTTAATTCCATGAGAACCTCTATGCTCAGCAAATATGTTATAAATGTGAAAATAAAATGAACCCTTCTCAGGGACTTGAAGAAGCAGCACGATATTGCTGGGGGCATTTCCTGTATTTGTGTTGACTATAATTAAAAGCAAATCCCATGCTGCCAGTATCGTTTAAAAAAAAGGATCCTGGAGATCCTGGGGTATACCATCACTTCTCCTATTTTAAATTTTTCCTCATTTATTTCACACTGTGATAGGACTGGAGAATCAGTATGGTGTAGTGGTTTGAGCACTGGACTGTGACCCTGGAGACCAGGATTCAAATCCCAGGATGGGCAGGGAAATCCAATGGGTGACCTTGGACTAGTCACACAGCTTCAGAAAACCTCAGAAAAGCCTTAGTGTTGCAATAAGTTGGAAATGACTTGAAGACATATATCAACAATGATAGGATTGTTGGTAGCTATTGCCATAATTTATCTCAGTAATAATAATATTAAAAAAATGCACAGTGGTTAAATGCTTGTATTGCAGCCACTCAACCACAAACAATAAGGTTGTGAGTTCAATACCAGCCAGGGGCTCAGGGTCAACTCAAACTTGTATAGTTTTGAGGTCGCTAAAATGAGCACCCAGCTTGTTGGGGACAATTAGTTTACAGTTGTAAACTGCTTAGAAACTGCTTAGGCGGTATGAAGTGGTGTATAAATGAAACTGTTATTGCTATTGCTACTTTTACTAGCTTCTTATCTCATCGCTCCTTGATATTGGTGGCTTGGTTTCTTATTCCTGCCATTTGTCTTCTCTGTAAGATATTATTGACCTTCCTGGCAAGCGGTCTTACAACAGTCCCAAAACAGTGACCATTACTGTTCGAATATAGAGTCTAGATTCCATCAAAGTTAAGACAGAAGCAAGGGAACCCACCTTCTGATCCATACTGCAGCATGGCTCTCTCTCTGTCTATAGCAGAGAATGATTTAAAACTAATGTCAAAGAATTATTTAAAGAATATAGTTGTGGCTTTTCTTGTAAGCTCATAGGAAATTCTAAGAGATAACTTTCATTGTGTTGATTCTGTTTTCCAATTATTAAAGCCAGCCTATTTGAGACTTTCTCTAATCTATATGGTCAGTTCCATCTAGTTTAACAATGTATATATACAGTACATGAATGCACATTCTGTTAGCAAGTCAACCCAAAATGCCTTGCAAAGCATTTTCTCATCATCACAAATGTTCTCTCATATTGCAAGGACTTAAAACTTAGGGGGGATGCAGATGGGTGGCCCTGGGCCGCCTTGGGAAGCAGAGGATCAAGGCTGAGGCATAGCCTCAATCCTCCCTTTTGCCAGCCCAGAAAAGAGCAGCAAAATGCTGCTCCTTTCAGAGCTGGCAAAAGGCCGCTCTAAGAGCCGCCATGCAGCTCTTTGGTGTCCCTTCTGGCACAGCGCATCAAAAGGCTGTGCCAGAAGGACATCCTGACGCCGTGTGCCGTGCGTAATGGCGCATGGCATCAGGATGACTTCGAGGAGGGGTTGAGGTGGCCGGCATGTGGCTGCCCCTTCCCATCTCTTACAATATCTTACAACAACAACAACAACAACAACAACTATTATTATTATTATTATTATTATTATTATTATTATTATTATTATTATTATTATTATGTATTTTATTTTATTTATAGACTTTTGATATTAAGGAACTGAGCATTCCCCCCCCACCAAAAAAAATAAAGGCATCTTTCTGCAACCACCACAAATTTATCCCACAGACAACACATAAAGGAGACTGCTGTTATCCTTTCAGTGTTATTATCTGTTGATCATTCCTATATCTTATGCATTATATATGCCCATTATTTAGAACTTGGCAGATGAATTTGTTTTAATCATAAAATTAAGATGCTGATTAAGATGAGCTCTGTAGCTTTATCCTTTGTTGTTTGGCCCATATAAATCCACATCAGTCTCCATCTTTTTAAGTGTATGAAAATTTGCCTTTCATAGTGATCATATTGCATTTTGTACACCCATTTCCCAATAGGAATACACAACTTTATCTAATTGCATTTGGAACTCAAGAGAACTACATACTCCAAAGATTTCCAGTGTGGGAAATAGATTGGGCAGTGTAAAATAATATTCATTAAAAGAAATTGTCCCTCCATGGCTATTATATTAATGTTACAAATTCTGTGTATGGAGTTTATCACACAGGACGGGAGTGCCCGCATCGCATGAATAAACAGGGTTTAAATCTGTGAATATCCTGCAAAAGCAGGATTGTTTTCAGATGACGTCAGCATTATCCCAACATTAATCTGTGAATAAAGCGACCAAATTGCACCTCTTTTTATTTTTGGGATTCTCCCAAAAATAAAGTTGTATGATTTGGCCACTTTATTCACTGGTTAATGTCGGGATAATGCTGACGTCACCCACATCATTTAAAACAATCCTGCTTTTGCGAGATATTCATGGGATTTAAACCCTGTTTATTCACAGGATGTGGGTGCTTTGTGATATGTCAACAAATGTACCAACTACATGTTAATTTTATCAGTGCTTAGCTTAACACGTATGTTTAACAAGATTCTTTTGCTGGCACAAACTGAGGGCTCATTCCAACTTACATTTAAACTGGTTTGCAATTTGCTTTCTCTCCAGGTTGATGCATTGTTCCCACTATGGAAGTGGGTCTTCTCTTTATTCACTTCTTTTTTGGCACTAGTTTTTGCTGCTTCAGAATGCCTGTCAACCATTTATGCATCATCGGTGACGCAACCGGCAACACAATAAAGAAAAAAAAGGAGTTTTGGGTGCCAGAATTCTCCCCTGAGATGCATAGATTCACGGATGTCATAGAGGACTCTCCCCTGGGATGCATGGTGTGAAGAGCCTCCTTCACCTAACTTTGGGCCTCTGCAGATGGGAGGCTCTGGGCCGCCCCGGGAAGCGGCGAATCGGGGCCACAGCAACCCCACACCGCAGCCCTGATTCTCCCTTTTGCCGCCCCAAAAAGAGCTCTTCCTCACCTTTTTTGGTGCAGCATGTCAGAACGCTGTGCCAGAAGGGCGTCCTGATCTTGCACACCGTGCGTAATGGTGCACAGCATCAGGACAATGTCAGCGTGGAGTTGGGGTGGCTGGTGTGCGGCTGCCCCACCCCAACTCTACTTCCAGGCCGTCCCTTTGGGCCAGACTGCAGAGGCCCTTTATTTCCTCAGATGGCAGCCCTATGGGTATTGTGGTCCCACCGCTGCCCAGATATGTGGTGTATCCAACCACTTTTATGTATATCTATGGGATTACTCCCCAATCTTAGTTTCTTTATTTCTTAGTCGCGTGGATAATAATTCCAGGTTCCAACAAGCTTGTAAGTGAACAACAATAAAACTTTATTTGAATGATGGTTAACATTGTTTCATTTGTTACAATGTTGCATTACCTTGTTCGTGTTATACTTTGTTACATAGTATTTATCTCTAAAGAACAACAGTTACTAGTCTTTAGGACTCTCACACCATCCTTATTTACTGTGTGGTCTTTCCAACCTTATTTCTACACTAGCCCTCAGGCTAACATTAACTAATTCATTCAAGGGGCACATGGACATTAATCAAGTTAAGCTACAAAATATGTTGTGTGGCTATTGCTGTTACCTTTGTCTAAGGCAGGGGTCAGCAACCTACAGCCCGTGGGCTAGGGCCGGACCCCCGAGGCCTTTGGACTGGCCCCCGTCAAACCCCGCCGCTCCCGCCAACCCCCGCTGCATGCGCAAACTTTTGTTTTCCAAAAAGGTGGCCACAACTCACTCACGCATGTGCAGTACTCTGGAAGTACTGCACATGCAAAAGTAAGCGCATGCACATGTGCAGTACGTCCAGTGTACTGCGCATGTGCCGCCATTTCCCCACCACCACCATCAGCCTGCAGAAGACCAGAGGATCCTCAGACCAGCCCCAGGTAAGGAGAATTTGCTGACCCCTGGTCATAGGGTTTCAGGATACAAACCTTTGCACACTTGCCTTCAAGTAGATCCTGTTGAACTCAGTTTCTGAATACATATGGATAAGATTATGCTGACAACCAACCTTTCCTTCTTTTTAAAAAATGATTTTTACTTATTAACTAAGGTCAGATTTCAGCCTAACCTTTCATATCAGAAAATTTCCACATGCGCGCAAGCCCTGTTCTGTAAACTCAAAATGCTCTCTTGTATGTTTGCATTGTATGAAAAGGGTTTCTTCTCCACCTCCATAGCCAACACAAAAAGTTGGGCAGGTAATAGTTTTGAAACATCTGTGTGATAAAACTGCTGGCTAGTACACAACACAAATTATGCTGTCATAGAGCAATCATTTAGAAAGCAGCACACCCAATAAATGCCATGCAGCTGGCTATACTCACAGTAGGTGACTTTCTTTAAATACACCCATGTGGCACTGGTAAAGTTACTGCACATAAAGGACACTTTCTTAGCAAGACATAACAGGAAAAAATATTTTACAAAGTCTGCAGGAGATGTAGAAGTGAGGCAGGGACCTTTCTCCGATAAACACAAATGCTATGGTAAAGCCTGATTCTTCCACACATGATTTAGGCATACTTTCAAAAATAAATAACTACAAAGTGAACCAAAAGTTATCACTTTTTATGACTTAAGTAAGCAAAAATCAAAACAACTACAAATTTATTCTCCAAACACATTCCAAGAATTAAACAAGCACTTTCAGAAATGCCCTATCAGATATTTTGTCATCTGCAGCCCACTCAGAAAGTTCTACTTTCAGCTCCTTGGCATGTGTCTGACCAGAACAAACACATTTAAAATGTATGTTACATATTGTTGTTGTGTGTCTTCATGGTGTTTCCAAATTATGGCAACCCACAGATTTTCTTGGCAAAATTTGTTTGTCACTGCCTTCCTCTGAGGCTGAGAGTATATGACCTGCCCAAGGTCACCCTGTGGGTTTCCCTGGCTGAGTGGGAATTTGAACCCTGATCGCCAGAGTCGTGGTCTAATATTCAAACCACTACATCATGCTGGCTCATGTTACTTATAGCTCTATACAGAATTGTTACATTGTGCAACTGCATGCATAGTGTGGGGGGGATTAATTGGGTGAGATGTTTTGTATGCTGTGGAAATAGTATTAAGTCAAAGTTGCAAAAAGACTGGATGATTCCCATACTTTATCCTTCCTATACATATGCTTCTATTTTGCCCTACATTATACTGTGGCATCATTAGCAGCAGCAATTTCCTGAATTCTCAGGATGTCTTCATGAAAGAGAATAGTTGATAATATAGCTAGTGGGGGCAAGTTCATACCATCTTCTTCTTTTTACCCTGGAAAGCATCCTATTTCTTTGTAATGGCTCTGTAACTAATAGCAATACAGATTTCACAATAATTGTCTTCAATTTTAGATTCCACAGTACACCTCTGTTGGTTTCCTATTCCTTAAGAAATGGAAAATGCATGTATTTTTTAACACAGATGCAACTATAAAGTATCACTGTAGCAAAAATCAATACCCGTTAATTTACTACAAGACAAGGAAATATTAGTAGAAATGTCCCATAAACTCATCTTTTAGGGAAAAGGGATTCTTCTAGCAATCATATTAATTGGGCTGGTTGAAAACAATAGTGCTGGGGGAGGGGGGGAGAACAAAGACATAAAACCATCATTACAATTTGTTTCCAATAGAATTGTTTCCAAATGCCAGAAATAAATCTGTCTACTGAAGTATAGGGATATGTTAATTTACACTGTTTTCTTTCTCTTGGTTAGTGTAATTGTAACTACTTAGCTGTAGGGGGTTAGAATTAGGCACAAGCCTCTTCTAATGGAAATATTCTTCTGGCTGGCTTTCACCCATTTAATCTTAAACTTTTCTTAAATAGTCATTCATACAAACATATGCACACGCTCTGCATTCACAAATCACATGTGGCTATGGTTTATTACGTAAGCATGAGAACAAATATGATGTATTACTTAAATCACATACTGCTATAGTTCATTACTTAAGTATGAGGATGACTTAAAACAAATGTGTTTTTTTCTCATTTTGGTGATCTTTCTCTAGTTTGATTCCTTTTGTCAGTTCTTGTTTTAAGTTGAGCAGCTAAGGAATAAGCCAAAGACAACGTATGGATCTGGGTTTAGATGTAATGACAAGCCAGGGTTCAATCAAGCCAAATCATGCTTCAGAATTCATTTTCTGATAGGCTAACAAACCATGGTTTATTTGCATGGGTGGTTTTGAACACAACAGTCCAGAATTCAGCAAACCACAACCAGGCATACTGCTATGTACAAATTTGGTCTCAGAGTGCAATCCAAATAATGAATGCTATGAAACAAAAATACTCAATTAAATTCTTGGCGCATCATATATTTTTATATATTTTTTAAAATTGTAATCAAGAGTCTGAAGCAGTGTTTCTGAGTTTAAGAATTGATAAACAATTATCAAAAACCATTTTCTTAATTACAGTTAATACTTAAGAAAACAAAGCATACTAGTGTGAAAGA
This sequence comes from Phrynosoma platyrhinos, assembly GCA_020142125.1. Classification (NCBI taxonomy): domain Eukaryota; kingdom Metazoa; phylum Chordata; class Lepidosauria; order Squamata; family Phrynosomatidae; genus Phrynosoma; species Phrynosoma platyrhinos. The sequence goes on along the minus strand of CM034706.1, from coordinate 180,083,087 downwards.
CAATTAAAAAGGTATCTGGAGGAGAGGGTGATCCATGGAGGCAAAGTAAATAAAAGTTTGTTTTATTCAGCCTAAACAGTAACCTGAAATCATTCATACTTTATTAGATGTAAATCCCCTGAAATCAATGCAACTTGGGGTGCCTCTGCTGTGGCTCCATCCTATGGAATCCTGGGATTTGTAGTTTCACACAGTATTCAGCCTTCTCGGCCAAAGAGTACTGATGTTTTACAGAACTGCAGATTCCAGAATTCTGTAGAATGTAGCCATGGCAATAAAAGAGGTGTCAAACTGCATAATTTCTGCAGTGCAAATGCACCCATACTTTTGAGTAAGCTTAGGGGGGGATGCGGACAGGCAGCCCTGGGCCGCCCCGGAAAACAGAGGATCGAAGCCGAGGCTGCCAGATGCGTCAGCCCCGATCCTCCCTTTTGCCGCCTGGGAAAGGTGCGCCAAAACACCACTCTTTTCACAGGCGGTGAAAAGGGTGCCTGAAGAACCACCATGTGAATCTTTTGTGCCTCTTCCAGCGCAGCATGTAAAAACGCTGCGCCGGGAGTACGTCCTGACAGCGTGCGCAATGCGTAGTGGTGCGCGCTGTGATGATGTCCTCAGGAAGGGGTTGGGGCGCCTGGCATGTGGTTGCCTCTTCCCTTCCCTGCCTCCAAGACGGCACAAATCGCCATCTGTACGGGCCCATAGTTAAGTTAAAGTTACAGCAGGGACGAGAATCATATAGTCCTTCAGAAGCTGAGCTACAAATCCCAGTATTCCTCACTATTGGCTGTGCTGGCTGGGAGCTTTGGGACTTGCAGTTCAACAGCATCTGGAGGACTTCAGAATTCCCACCCTGAGTTATAAGTTATAAGTAAGTCCCAGGAAAAGCAGCATAGATTACCTATGTGACTGTAGTAAGAATCACATGGCTCATTTTTTAAATGTTCACATAGAATAAATTTCTTAATAACCAAAGAAAACACAGTAATACATCACTCCTCTTTGTAAGCTCTACATATTGGTTCAGACTCCTAAGAAAAGTTACTGAGAATTTAGTCAATGAGATTTACTCCGTAATAAGTATGTAGCCTGAAAGGCAAACTGCTGAACATATTTTAGAGTTGCATTTGTAATCTCTGAAAGTTAAAATGTCACCAAAAAACATACATTATACAGTATAAATGAAACTAAATACAAACTCAAACCTGACCAAATCAACACTGTTTCTTCACCTAAAACCAAACCAATTTGTAAATAACTACACAAAGTAATTGCAGTCTCATTTGGCATAGCCAAAATAGCCTGAGCATCCAAGTAAAAGTCAGACTGCGTTAGGTCCCTCTTTGGCACAAAGCATTTTTCAAAATAATTATTTAGAGCAAAGATGGATAAATAGATTACCATTTTTTCCATAGTAACATTCTTCTGTCTTAGCCATATCCCTGCTTCTGATTCTAGTAACTTACAGCTGGTAGAACAGTTTGTACAGTGGGTCTGTGTCCACAAAACACTATTTAGCCAGGTATAAAAATAAACTTAATTGAGTGACACAATCCTGTCCAATAAGAACAGAGCTCCCAAGAGCGGCAGGACTTTCCGCTAATAGAAAAGTGATATCATCCACTGTTAACATAAGACGGGTGTTGTAAATGTTACAGAGCTAGGAACACCCTCCTCTTTTCCAACACACACAAACACATGCACTCACACACCAAGTGAAATCACCACAGTTAGAGGAGCAGTAGTGTCTGGTCCATTGTGTCTTATTGTGACATTTAAATTGTTGCAAATCTCTTTTTTAATCTCTTAAATCGCATCCCCATTTACTCTAAACATGCATACTCATTCCATGTATAGACAGAGTGGATTGCATCCATTCACTGCATTCATATAGGACTATTCCACACATTCTGCTTTGTGCACTCTCCTCTTATTTATTTAAATGTGATAACAGCTGCAATCTCATCTTGCCTTTTTTTTTTTTTTTTAGTAGGGCTGTGAGGCTTTTTATTACAAGCCCAGCTCTCACACTGCCAGGCTCCAAGTTTTCTGTGCAGAATGGCAATTTCCACTGACAGAGAATTTTTAGAGTTTCATCAGTTTCAGTGAAGCTTTGCAGCAGTTTTGTTCACTGTGATAAATTAACCCCACTACATAGAATCTTGCTATGAAGTAGTAACATTTCGCTCAGACAAAAATGTATCCATCACTAGCAGAGCAGATGTAGAGAGGATTTTATGGCAGGATAATGCCAGATTTTCTTTATTTTATTTTTTTGTATGGTATCATTTTACATTTTCAGGAAAGAGAAGCCGACATTAAAGCCTTTTAATTAAAAGTAAGCAAGACATAACCCACAGATTAAATAAATATCTGGATGTTCATGTGCTCCTCTGATCCAGTCCATGTTGCTATCCCTGCCACTATTAGAATACCAATGACTTTGCTGGGAAGCATGGTGCCTGGGTAGCAAACATCTTGTTCCCCAACAGAATTGCCTCTCAGAAGCATGCCCAGATGGTGTGCATCAACAAGCAAGAGTTACAGCAGAACAAGCATCACTTTGAATTAAGGATGGAATGGGTATGCAACAGTTTTCCAACTGGGTCAAACTTTATAGAGTTCCAAATTTTGGGGCAAAAACAGTAATTCCTGCAAACTTGTAGGACCTTGTTGTTGTTGTTCTCAGCACAACAAAATTCGAGAAACTGCAGTTTTCTAAGAAAAAAAAAGCTTTCATTGTACAACATTTGTAGTTGTGCAACATTTAATGCTGTGAAATATTCCAATTTGCACTTTTCCCCCCATCATTTTGGGAAGCTCCATATACCTTTTAAAACTGTGCATCATTCCATTTTTTTTACCCCTTTCATCTTTTAGGAGAAAAAAACCTTTTGAAGCTATGCAACATTTAAAGCTGTAGACCTTTAAGGTTTTACAGCATTTAAAGTTATTGACTATAGTGTTTTATGCTCCCCTTTGGAAACCTCCAGAGCTTTCATGTGTGACTGGTGTGAGTTCTTATCTCAACACTGGAGGAAAACAAACTGATTTTTTTCCCTCTGACATCTCTCTGGAATGGGAAAATCTGGAATTGCCATCCCTACTTTAAATATGAATTAGTGATTCAGGTTGTTCTCCAAAGAAAAGAAAATGTATCGTACAGTTTCATTTTGACATGCAGTTTGGAAGCCAGAGAGATTTTCCCCTCTTTTTGCTTCCCTATATGTGTTCTCTTCCGAATGACTACATAAAGAGTTCCTCATTCACAGGCAGAAAAGTGGGACAGCTGATGGGAAAGATGAGGAATCATAATAAACAAGGGGTCACATGAGGAAGGCTTTTCACACTGCTGTGTAGCAGAGTGTGGCACGGTAGGAGCTGTCACTTTCTCCATTGTATTGCCTCCCTCTGTGCCTGAGAGTCTGCACTGTTTTTGTGTGCCCTCAGCCAATGAAAGGGGTGGTTGAATGTAGAGGGAGATAGGACTTCAACCAGGAGCGAACAGGCTTCACTCACATCTGCCTGTCAAGTATATATTCACCTCTCCTGTTGTTCCTCTAGCAGTTGGGTTCTTCCTGTGTTCCAGCCCTTAAGAAGACATGTGTTAAGTTCACGGCTGTGTTTTTATGTATGCAATAACTATTACAACTTTGGTGGTGTGGCATGGGGCAGAATCCAGTTATCAGGAAGCTTCAATCTGCTCGTGACACTTCATTAAGAGAACTTGGGACCACAGGCAGCCAGGGCTCAGCCTGGCTCAGAGGACACCAGCTCAACTTGCCAGGTGACTCCCACAGCTATCACTTCATGGGTCTCATGTCAAGTCAACACTATTCAACTGTAGTAAATAAATTTGTGGTCTTTTTCTATTTCCTCTACCCTTTATCCATCCTATATCTTCCTCCATCCTTTATCCACCCTCCACCCATAACAACACTTCACCACTGGTCCAGTAGCATCATTCAAAGTGTGTGGGGGATATGGATAGCACTGGGTGACACCCAAAAGGGGGGTGACACCTGGTTGGGCCCTCCTTCTCCCCCTTCAGGGCAGGGAGGTGCATGTGTGACCTTCCAGGCTGCTCCATCCATCCAGGCCTTCCTCTCCAGGTAAAAAGCCCAGGAGAGTGCCGCTGTTGCTCCCACCAGCTGCCTTCTAAGGCACCCTCCCCCCCATGCCTTCCGAGTCCATGCTGGACTCAGAAGGCAGCTGGAGGAGACGGTGGCACCATCCTGGGCTTTCTTCCTGCTTCCTGCTTCTATCCAGTATAAGGAAGGAACAAATATTCACAACTATTTATTTCCAAGTAAAAAAAAATCAGATTCCCTGACAGTTGGGGAATGCCATTGAGAAGAACAGTAGAACAGAGAGATTTATAAAAATATATATATTTTTGTGCAAAAAACAACAACATGGTTTTCTCCAAAGAAAAACTTTCCCTGTGTAGGAAAACCTTTTTTCCTGTGCAAAAACTCATGTTTTTCTTTGCACAGTAATTCCCTTACAAAACTTTGTCATGAACAAATATGAGAAAATGGGTGGGGAGGTGGGGAATTGTTTTTTGTCATAGTGGCAGGGTGGGGGAACTGCAGCAATTATTTTTCCTAGCATGCAAGGACAAATTAATCAAAGATTTACATTCCTAATCCAAGTTTCCATAACTCTACCATCTGTGCCACTAGATGTCTGGTCAAGCATGTTTAAAATAAGGGTAATCTCCAAAACAGACAATAGACATTTCCAGCTCACAGACCTAATTCAGTTGTACAGGTCCTCCCTCTGTCATGAAGCTTCTATTCTTACCTCCAGTCAATGGAGAGCAGGAGTTATTAAAAGACAGAGCAAGTTTTCTAGTGACTTGGATTCTAGTTTGCAGTCCTGGAATGACTTGCATGCAACAGAATTTCTTATCTGCAGAGGGGAAAGGTTTCACATAGCAACACATGTTCACATTTACAGAGCACTGGGGTTGTGTACCAGAGTGGTCCAAAACTGTAGTATTGGGGCAAATTGGTAATATTTACATTCACCCATTCTTCTTTGACTCTTTCTCATTCATATAGCCCCACTCACTGTTGGAATGTTGACCACTGAACATTTGCTAAATTAAAATTCAAATCCTGGGGTGAAAGTGTTCCCTGCCCCAGATCTAAATCATTCACACCCCTGCCACTTTGATTCTTTCTTACAAAAAGAAGAGCTACTATTTCATCATAATGAGGGAATGTCTTCCATGCCAAAGGTACCAGGTGGAGTTTCTAGTACCTCCAGGCAGGACTTTAAAGACTCCTGCTTGAAACCCTCATAAACTGCAGCCAACCACTGTTGATAGTGTTGACCTAGATGGAGAAAAAGTCTGAGCCAGTGTAAAGCAGGTTTCTATCTCCCTATTTATATTTTCCTTTTCATTTGCAGTGTTGTTGGATTTCTGCCAGAATTCTGTAAGGAACAGAAGATTCCTGGCTCAAGAATCCTCTGCTAAAACAAAAGAATGAGGATTGACCAGTACCCAGGTTTTCTTTCTCCTCCCTGGTTCATTTTCCACACACTAAGCTTATGAAATCCACTCTATTTTGGATCATTCTACAACATTAACAATTGCTTCCCAGCTAATGCCCCTTTCCTGCTTTGTTCTCTGCACACTCTTCATTTTCTGTTGGCAACAGACTGTGCCTCTGTTGTACTGGCAATTAGCTATCATAATGACACTTCTCTTTGATTTGTTGTCATTAGTAAGCCTTAGCCCGGCAAGCACTCTTATACAATACTTACCATTTTATTGTGTAAGATCCAGCAAGAGGTTTCTGAGACTGGTCACTTATACTTACCTTTCTAAACTGAAACTGAGCTGCAATGACAGGATGAGTGTATGACAGCAGTAGCACAAGCATATTATGCATCAAAGGGCCTTTGCAGACTGCCAGAAATAATGCAGCTTGAGGCCACTTTAACTGCCCTGGCTCAGTGCTAGGGAATCATGGGAACTGTAGTTTATTGTGGCACCAGAGCTCTCTGACAGGGAAGGCTCAATGTCTCAGAAAAAAATACAATTCCCATTATTTGCTAGCACTGAGCCAGGGAAGTTAAAGTGGCCTCAAGCTGCATTATTTCTGGCAGTCTGTAAAGGCCCTAAGTATCTTCTCCATTGAACAAGGGCAGAGAAAGCTCGCAATGAGGAGTCAGGAATCAACACTTTTGTTGTTTTTGTGTGCCTTCAAGTCATCATCTACTTATGGCAACCTTAAGGCAAGGTATCATGGGGGTTTCTGAGGCTGGGAGTGCATGACCTGCCCAAAGTCACCCAGTGGATTTCTATGACTGAGCAGTGAATCAAACTCTCAATTTCACCAAATTCCCACCCCAGTCACAGAATCCCTGATCTCCAGAGTGACATTTCAACAGTCAAACTACTACATCACACTGGCTCTTATTTTAAAAAAACATATCCCTCAGAGAATAGGGAGATGAAGAGTAGCTGGTACATTTAACATTAAGCTGACTGCAGGGAGAAGTGTTCCTATAATCCTCAAAGCCCCTGTGCCTCCCCTAGGAATTTTAATTTTGGGGAAGTGATAAATCATCTTAAAATGGTCAAAAACACCTCCTGAACATCCCAACAGGACAGACTACAACATGACATGTTCCATGAATTTCCTAATGGGTGTGTATGTGCCTTCAAGTCACCTATCAATTTATGGTGACCCCATGAATTCCATATGGTTTTCTTAGGAAGGAACGCTCAGAGGTGATTTCTGAATAGCCCCCAAGTAAAAGATAAAAAAGCAAGAAAACTGAACCCAGGAGTGATATGGTGATTTTAGCTGAATGTGCTGCAGTGTATTCCACGGGGGATGCAAGGATAACCAGTGGCCTCTATGCTCACTGCAGTGGCCCAATCTTGACTTAGGGGGGGGGGTTGCAGACTGCCAGAAATAGTGCAAATTGAGTTCATTTTTAGGGTTAAGGTTAGTGCTAGGGAATCATGGGAACTGTATTTTATTGTGGCACTAGAGCTCTCTGACAGAGAAGGCTCAATGACTCAGAAAAAAAACAGTTCCCATGATTCCCTAGCACTAACCCTAACCCTAAAAGTGGACTCAATTTGCACTATTTCTGGCAGTCTGCAACCCCCCTTACTCTTTCCAGGAACTAAGGTACCAATGTGATCATGGTGAGAAACTGAATGTACAGCCACTCTTATTCCCTCACTCAACATGAAATTCCCCACAAAAAGGACGTAATCCATCACATATATTTCAGTACACATATCATCATCTCATTTCCTTTACAGCGTGCACTGTTGAGAATTAAAGTACAAATACTATAGCCCAATCAAGTGTAGTGGCAACAGACAGGGAGAAACACCCTGTTTTTGTTTTCTCTTTCTTTTTCTAGATCTATAGGACAATATATATATGTAAATGTTACATAGGATTTAATTCCTTCTTCCTTTCAGGCTGCTACTACATTGCAGAATTAATTCAATTTGATTCCACTTTAACTGTCATGGCTCAATCTTATGGAATCCTGGCTGCTTTTAGGGATGGCAAAAGGCCGCCCTAAGAGCTGGCATGCATCTCTTCAGTGACCTTTTTGGTGCAGCATGTTTGGACAGCGTCAGCGTCGGGTTGGGGCGGCTGGCATGTGTCTGCCCTGCCCCAACTCTGCCTCCAGGCCAGCCCTTTGGGCTGGTCTGCAGAGGCCCAAAGATATGTTTTTTCCTTTCATCTTACCATCAAATTCCAGTGTAGGTATTCCTGTTATATAACCATAAGCCCACACCAGTAGCCAGACCAGATGCACTCCACTAGCATAAATACCAAGCATTCTTACACAGACTGAGTGGAGATGCTTCCAAGTTGCAGCTGTGCCTAGCCTACTTCAGCCATGTCTAAACTGCATACAGTTTACAGATTGGGGGATATCTTGCAACAGACTGTTTCATAGAGAAATGCCTTATGTGGGCATGGTGCTGTAAAGGGATGCACATGTCTTTATGTGACATTTGTGTAAAAGCTAATAAATTTACAATGGTTGAAACACCAAGTACTTAAAATCAATCTAAATATATTAAGCCAGGGGTTGGCAACCTACGGCCCGCGGGCTGCACCTGACCCGCCGACCCCCACCAACTGGCCCCCGCCGACCCCTGCCGCTGACGCCATTTTGTTTCCCAAAATGGCAGCCGCAACTCGTTCGGGCGTGCGCAGTACTCCTGCACATGCGAGAACAAACTGCGGCTGCCATTTTGGAAAACAAAATGGCGGTGGCAACGCGCGCGGCAGCAGCACAACTAAAATGGTGCCCCAGAAGAGCCCCACGGTGGCGCTGGGCCTCTCTCAGAGGCCTCGCGCTGCCAAGGGAAGCCTCCTGTGGGGCACCCGCGGTGGCACAGGGCCTCTCGGAGGCCCGGTGCTGCCGAGGGAAGCCTCCTGGGAGACAGCCGAGGTAGCCCTACTGGGGGGCCCCGCTGCCCTGCGCATGCAAACGCTATGCAAGGGGGTGGGTGGCCGCCGTCTTCTTTTTAAAAATGGCGGCCGGCCCGCGTGCCCATGTGCATGCAAGTGCGCACTCGCACCGGCCCCCAGCGCCATTCCCCCCCCCCCGGCCTGTCAGCAAAAAGGGTTGCCAACCCCTGTATTAAGCTATATACCAGGTTAGGAAAAGTACACTCCATGTCCCCCATCTCTTTGCAGTACATAAAGTTGCAGGTAGACACCCTGATAAAAATGTAACGCAAGAGTGTTACTGTAAACACACAACAGCTAAGGTATAGTTCAATATATCAGGACTCCTGATTACAAACAAAGGCCTAGGGGAATATTAACCAAGTTTGATACATTCCAATGGAGAAGAGAACTCACATTGGCAAAATTCCAAAGGATGCCATCTGTTGCCCTGGAGGACAGACTGTCCAAGAGCTGATACAACTTGTGTTTTGTTATTGTAGAAGCAATGATATTGAACGCCTCTGTTATTATTTATTTGTCAATCCACTGGTGCAGAAAGTGAGGGATTTAGGAAAATACAATGACTAAACTGTATCTTCCCAAACTCATATTTACATAATGATCTTTAAATTATCTAGAATTGTTAATCTTTTCACGGGATTAGAAAAGTAGAGATTGCAATGAACATATTTCAGTATTCAGTTGTTCCAGAAATCAGCCATGGATCCCACTTACTCTAGAATACTCCATTCTCTTTCCCCTCCCCCTGAACACATTTTCTTTTCCATTAGTCCCAATTTTCATACAGCCTTTCATGAAGGATCTCCGATCTCAAGGTCTGGCTCTGAATCTCAGGCCTGGGCTTACTTCTCAGGAAATCTTTGAGGCTGCTGCCACACTGCAGAAATAAAGCAGTTTGACACCATGGTTCAATGATATGGAATTCTGCAATTTGTAGTTTTGGGGGGCACCAGAGCTCTCTGATGATGAAGACTACATATGTCATAATACTGCATATTTCAGAATTCCATAGCATTGAGCCATGGCAGTTAAAGTGGTGTCAAATTGTTTTATTTATGCAGTGTAGCAGTAGCCAGGGTGAATGCACTGCCTTAGAAAATAACTATCTAGATGGCATACTTGCTTGCTTTAGTGCTGCTTGGTTCCCTTGGTGCAGGTAGACTCTCCAGAGATCTCCTCTCTTCCCCTCCCTTCTCTGTCTCATTTGTTAGCCATTGTGTATGTGGGGTTTTAATGACATGCTCTGAGCAACTGCAGTTGATGCTTAATGTAGCTTGCTGAATGACATCATTGGACCTTACTTCCTGTGACATCACCAGGCGCACTCCCTAGATCTCAGGTATGCACTGTGAAATCTCAGGGCCTGGGATGCATCTGACCTGGCAAATTTAATGACCACTGAGAACACTCTCATCGCTGTGCTGTTTGAAGGTTCTCCACCTCTCTTCTTTCTCTTTCTTAGGGTTTTTTGGTTTTTTTCTAAATAAGAATGTATGCATCTGTAGTCCTTTGGGCTTTTCTGATCCTGCTGTTGCTTGAGTGGTGTGGCTTTAGCTATACAGTCTATGGCATCACTATCTGAAACAATGATGACCTGGTTTACTTGGTCATAATATAAAAGATAATGTCTTTATAATCATCCTTATTTTATTTTATTTTACTATATTGTTGTGGTATTTCCTATGAACATGAACAAGGTAGCCATGATGTTGAGCAGGCTAACAGATAAGCTACTGCTAGAGTTACCCTGGAAGAAACAGTGGATGGATTTATTTTGGAAGATTCAGGACAGATAAAAGAAAGAAGCCTTACAAGAAGACAGTGGAAGAACTCTGAATGAATCTGGCCAAGAAAACCCTATGACAGGGTTTGTTATGAGTCAGAGTCCACCTGAAGGTACATAACAACAAATTCTTTCACATGGTATGTGATTTCTTCATTTACAGTATTTCTGTCCCACTCATACCATAAGTTCTCTGGGCAGCATACAATAAAATAAGTTGTAGAACAGTTGAATAACAGTTACACTGTGAAATTCACTGCCACAAAATGTAGTCATGGCTGCCAACATAGAAAGGGATTAGATAAATTGATAGAGGATATGGCCAACCACATTGCTAATAGTCAGAATGACTATATATCACCTCCCATATCAGAGGCAGTAAAACATCTATATTTCAGTTGCTGAGAAACATGAGATGTGGTGCAGTTACACGCTCAGGCTGTGTACTTTCCATAGGTGACTCGTTGGCCACTGCATGATTAGATGGACTAGATACAGCTTTGATATAATCTAGCTGGCCTCTTCTTAAGGTTTTATGGGCCTTTGCTGACTGCCAGAAATAGTGCAAATTGAGTCCACTTTAAGGGTTAGGGTTAGGGAATCATGGGAACTGTATTTTATTGTGGCACCAGAGCTCTCTGACAGAGAAGGCTCAATGTCTCAGAAAAAAAGCATGATTCCCTAGCACTAACCCTAACCCTTAAAGTGGACTCAATTTGCACTATTTCTGGCAGTCTGCAAAAGCCCTATGTATAAATGTGTATTACTGTGTCATAAACTTCCACTTGCTTACTAATTCTTATAATATTTGGCCAAGATGCCAGACATACCCTTTCATATTTTTCTCTCTTTGTGGAACGTATAACAGAAAGGGTTCTGTGCTTAGGGCTGTGAATCCTTCACTAAAAGGATTAAGTCCATTTCTACACATTATGACACTTAACTGTTCTACTCCCTCTCAATATATGCTAAAGTGGATATGTCTGGGAGGAATGCATTGCTAAGGCCTATCCTCACAGCCTTCTTTGTGTGATTACATTGACTTCTAGCCATCTGTGCTGTGCACTGAGATAGATATATGAAAGCTAACACCATGCATGGAATTCTGCATACACTGGCTTTTTGGCTGCTGCTATAGAGAAGGGTTTTCAATATATGGAAGCAGTGTTCACTGCATTACCATTTCTACATTCAGCCCTATGACTGAAAGTCAATGCATGAAACAGAAGCTATCATGACAGATAAAATCTCATGAATAACTCTAAAGTATAGTGAACTGTCAAGTCGTATAATAAACATATAAAGAATAATATGCTGAAGGATACTACCATTTCTCTTTTTTATTGTATGACATTATGTCAGAGATATCTAAAATAGCCAGATTTAGTGTGACACAGAAGTGTCATCACAGCTCTGTATTTTAGTAGCAGGAAAATGATCAACTGTTAAAATAGACTTTTCAGCAAAACCATTAACTATAATAAAATTCTGTCCCATATTGAATCTAGCAAGGCCTAAACAGGCATTACACTCTCCAGCAGACTCAGAACAGATTATTACAAGAATCATACAGCTGTATGCATAATTTTAGTCTATTATTTATTTAGTAATGTTGATTAAATATGTTATGTTTAATACAATATAACATAATATTTAATATTTTATTTATTATTTAACGTAGTATTTAATTTATTTAAGAAGCCAAAGGTAAAATATACTGATAAAATAGTCTTGCCATTGTATGTGTACTTGAAATATTTTAAGTACACAATTTCTTAATAAGGCCAAATGCCATCTTTTGCTTTATTCTGAAAGTAAATACAAAATATATTGCAAATAAAAGATTGACAAAGATTAAGCCATAATTAAAAGAAGCTAGAGCTACTTGATACTGTCAAGATTCCAGTACTTCCTTTTCATATTCACCACTTGTTAGTTCTTTCTAATTATACTGCTTTTGACTAAAATTCCGGCATGTAAAGTTCTAGGAATTGCATTGTTTTGACATCTGACAAATACCAGAGAATCAGAAAACCAGTTAGGGAATTTTTGGCTGAACAGACTCTGAACAGTAGATTTCAACAATAGTGAAATATAATACAATTGAACTAAATGATGCTTGTAGTTTGTGGAGTATGGTAGTATGGTTGACCTTGTTATCTCGTCTGTGCCATATCTATTACTGTATATCATCATGACTATCTGCTATTACATGCAATGCTAACCATTGTATGTGCAACACTCCTCCTGAAAGATACAACAAAATACAAAATCCACAAAACAATGATACATTTACTGGCTAACCAAACTAAAAGAAAATGCTTTATGCAAGCTTTCAAAGCTTCACTGCCTTTTTTAAAAAATCAGGCAAAGATGTTAAAAATCATACAGAAGGGAAAAAAAGTGAAGATATTAGAGTCACAAGTCTACATTCTAACTCAGATGTTACTCTGTTGCCAATTAAGAAAAGGGCAATCAAAGGCCTCGTTCCCACTATGATTTAAAGCGAATTGCTGATCAGATTATATGTCTGTCGTTCTCACTTGAAACCGATTCCAAACTGACTGCACTCAGTTTCCGTCACAATGAAGTGAGGCAAACTCAAAAGAACCACTCTTTCCTGACACTACAGGTGGTTCTTTTGAAAATAAGCAATTAGTAAGCATGTTCAGCTAGTGAGAACGAAGGACCTGAATCGCATCAAACTGAAGGAGAGAGAAAGGGGAGGGTTGGTACATCTCTCACCAGTTTTGGGGAAAATCTGCCATTTCCCCCTTCCCTTTCCCAGGAGCTGTCCTACATCTGAACTTGACTAGGAAACATGTCTTCCAAATCTGGAAGGCTGGGAGGGCACCACCTCAACTCCCCATGTCCTCCAAGCCCTGCAAGGCGGGGAGGGCACACTTCATGCAGGAGAGAGTCCTCCATATGGCACCCATGTCTGATGCATCCCAGGGGAGAGAAGTCCATATGACACCCGTGGTTATCAAACTTAGAATGGATGGCGTTTTGGAATTCCTCCTGGACAGAAGGTTGGAATGTAGGATGGGTCCTGGAAAAGGAGAGGTGGGGGGGAAATGGTGGATTTCCCAAAAACTAGTGAGGGATGGGATACTACTGAGGGATGGGATTCTAGCCATGGCACCCATGACTCCTTCCTGTGTTTTCTTGAATGTGTTGCCGGTTGCATCACCGATGATGTGTAGATCATTGACAGGCCTTTTGAAGAGGCACAAACTAGTGGGAATGACAATTGTGTCCAAAAAGTGAATAAAGAAAAAAACCCACTTCTATAGTGGCAACAAAGCAAAGCAAAGCAGCTTCATTTATATACTGCTTCATATCGCGCATGGGATGTCTAAGTGGTTTACAACTGTGAGCTGATTGCCCCCCAACAATCTGGGTACTCATTTTAGCGACCTCGGAAGGATGCAGGCCTGAGTCAAGCCTCAGCCCTGGCTGGTATTGAACTTGCAACCTTGTGGTCTATGAGTGAGTGGCTGCAGTACAGGCATTTAACCACCATGCACCAACAATGCATGGACTGGCATTGATTCACCAACCCGGAGTGAAAGTGAATCGCAAACCGCGTTAAATGTAAGTGGGAATGAGCCCAAAGACAGGTAATAAAATTTCAACTCCATTATAACAACAGAAAAGCGACTTCCTGCAAGATGAAACCTTTGCTTTATTCAATCCTCAGTGCCTTGTTTCTCTGGCTCTTTATTAATGAGGGAGCGTAGAATGAAAGGATGAGGCAGGAGGAACAAAATGACAGCAATTCCAATATGCATTTAACTGTTATATCCTTCACTTCCATGACAAATCTTGGCTTTCAGAATCATGGTGCACATACCTTTTTGTTAGCCATCAAAGAATATTCATTGTTATGAAAGGTGCCATAAAAAGACCCACAATGCACATTTCAGAGCACAGATAACCACTGACTTGGAATTTCATGCACCTCCAATGAACCTTTTCCTATTTCAAACTCTGTTAGTTTCCAATCATTTGGGACTGAGTGCTTGATCTCTGTTGACAACATCATTTGGTTGGAATAGCACTGCCTTCAAAGATAATTGCAACAAACAAAAACTCACTTGATAATGGAGCCAGTGCTCACCTGCAGCATATTCACTCAAAAGCTTACACCTACTTTACTGCTATTGTGCTGATTTATATCAAGGGAAACAGTCAAAAATTGAACAAATTATGGGGAATCTTGTTGTGGTTTGGCACAACTACTCTTCCTCAAAATATATTACTCTAACATGCAGCTTGGCCCCTAGCATGAATTTATATCTTGTCACATTATGTCTTTGTCATAGAAGCATTGGCAATGCAAGGTTTAACAATCAGACAATGGACATATTTTCCTGCATTCTTGTGCAGGAAATGCTGAATGTTGAAAAATGTTGAAAACCTTGCAGTCCATATTTCAAGATTTCAGGTAGCAATCAACGTCACTTGCATCTGGGTTCAAAACAGGGGTAGAAAGTTGAAACCTTCTAGGGTTAATACAACAGCTTTATAACACTTTGATTCGCCTTTAACCATCATGGCTACATTCTAAGGAATTGTGAGAATGGTAGTCTAATGAGGCACTAGAGCTCTCTATCTGAGAATTCTAAATGCCCCTTCCTAAACTGTAAAGAGCCAGCATGGTGTAGTAGATTGAGCATTGGACTACCAACTTTGGAAACCAGGGTTTGATTCTCCAGTTGGCCACAGAAACCCGCATGATCTTGGTCGAGTCATACAACCTCAGATAACCCTTGTGACAGGTTCACCTTAAGGTTGCAATAAGTCAGAAACAACTTGAAGGCAGTCAACATCAACAAAACTGCAAATCCTGGAAATACATAGGTTGGAGCCATGATAGTTAAAATGGAATCATAGTATTGTACTTGAGTAGTGTGAAAAGGTCCCATATATTATAGAACTATGATCCTCATAACCTTGCCTAGGATTGATGGAAGTTGCAAAGCAACAACTGGAGGGCCACATGTTCCCCACCACTAGTTTAGAATAAGCATGGAACTCCTACAGTGTGCTATATGAATTTTCTGCCAAGCAGCTCTCACTCACAATAGGGCTCACCTTAGGTGGCACAGGTGACCATGAAATTTCAAACTACTCAGGGAACAAAGCTGCAAATGTTTGCAGTCTAGCTTCTACAGAGGATGAGACAGTTGTAAATTGGATGGCAATTTTTTAAAAAATAATCATAATCCCTAGATTTAGAGAGAAGATAAGAACTAGGAGCTAAGGTTCAGAACAATAGGTAGAGACAATGAGCCAACAGGAAACTGAGAAAATAAGAGCATAAAGGAAACATAAATGAGACTGGGGAATGGAAGAAACTAATGAAGTAGACAGCAAGGTAAAAAGCAAGGGCTTATGAAACAAGGATAGGGAAGATAGATAGGTTTATGGAGACTATTTAACAACTAAAAGATGGAAGGAGGGTAATGGGTAATCCATGGAGAAATGGAATGGTGAAGATTGTGGCCCAGCCATGGAGATCCTAAATTTTAAGAATTATGGAGTAGGGAAATTCTGCCAGTTGCAGCTTCTGTTGCCACTGCAATTTTGTAACCCAGCAACCCAAGAAAACAGGAATCTGGCCAAGTTTCACATACTGATTAAAGTTAAATATCTAGTTCCTTTGCTACAATTTTCTGTATTTTATCAAGATGCTAGAAATGTATTGTGTTCTCTACTGGAAAAATAATACTTGATACTTCTTACTGTATTAAAAAATTAGTTGTGTCTGCATCTGTCTGTTTTAGCTTTATAAAACAGCGTGAATTCATACACAGGTTGAGTCTTTCAAAAATGTCTCATTATATATGGAAATATTCCAAAATCCAAAACAAAACCAAAAACAAAACAAAAACAAAAAACAAAAAACGCCCACTCCAAAATCTCATAACACTTCTGGACCCAAGCATTTTGGATAAGGAAAACTCAGCCTGTGCCACATTGCTCATGTCAGCCTGCCCCATGTTGTCAACTTCCACACTAGCTGAACTATAATCTTGTTAATAATTACAGTTAAATTTCAATAGGTTAAATGTTCAGAACTAGCAGCAATAATAATATGGCCCGTCACCACAATATTACAACCCAAGGCAATTATGCAATATTGCTTTAGAAGCCAAGCTACACACATTTAAGAAAACTGTAAGGCTTTGGTGCGGCACAGAAATAAAAGATGACTGTCATCATCAATTGTTTCTATGAAAGAGAAGTGGGGGGAAGAGGTGGGGGGAAGAGAGAGATGGTGTTGTTACATTTGGAGAAAAAAATGGTGCAGACTTTTGATTTGACTTAGCAACAGAACACTTATTAGAAAGAGACCTTTACAACTGTATCTAATTTGTGTAATTTTTATGAAATATTACAATTTGACAAACTGTTACATAAAATAAAACTATACACAAGGCATCTTAAAAGTACATATGGCACAGCAAGCTATGACAAAAGGGGGTTGCAGACTGCCAGAAATAGTGTGAATTCAGTCCACTTTTAGGGTTAGGGTTAGTGCTAGGGAATCATGGGAACTGTTATTTTCCTGAGACATTGAGCCTTCTCTGTCAGACAACTCTGGTGCCACAATAAAATACAGTTCCCATGGTTCCCTAACTCTAACCCTAACCCTAAAAGTGGACTGAATTCACACTATTTCTGGCAGTCTGCAACCCCCCAAAGTTGAGATCTGTCGAATAGGCAAGGCACAAATGACCTAAACTACAAGGCTAACCCTGCAGTATAGGATTTCTTTGAAGAATTAGCAGCATTAGAAACATCAATATGGATTGGAGCTCTAGCAGGGAGGGATGGTGGGGAACTTCCAACCCTACTGCAAGCCCAAACTGGATTGGGTGCAGGTAGAATTGGGATCAAATTGCTCAAGCAATTGCACAGAATGAAAATTGTAATTAAAATGAATTGCACTTAGGGGCTGTACAGACCAGCCACAGGGACAGGCCTGGGGGCAGAGCGGGGGCATGGCAACCACATGTCGGCTGCCCCAACTCCACCTCCATGTTGGCCTCACACCGTGTGCCCCACCACACAGCAGAAGGCATGAGGGTGCTCCCTTGGCACAGCATTCACACACGCTGCGCCAAAGAAGCACTGAAAACCTGCCGCTGCCACAGCAACAGTGGTTTTTTGCCACTCTAAAAAGGAAAGGCATTTGCCAACTCTTTTTAGAGTGGCAAATCTCCAGATCGTGGCTGTGGAGTGCAGTTGCCATGGCCCCGATTTGTCAAGGAAAGGGATAGTGGGATACTGCAGATCCCGTCTGTTAAGCCCCATAGTGTGAATGTCTCAATCCATCCTGAGACTACAGCAGGTTAAGAAAGGTAAAGGTTTTCCCTTGACATGAATGTATAGTCATAACTGACTGTAGGGGGCAGTGCTCATCTCTGGGCCTCTACAGACGGTGCAAAGTGCCATCTTGGAGGCAGGGAAGGGGAGGGGCAGCCACACGCCAGGTGCCCCAACCTCTTCCAGAAGACGTTATCATGGCGTGTGCCACTACACACAGCTCACGCCATCAAGGCATCATCACAGTGCAGCATCTTTTGCATGATGTGATGGAAGAGCAGCTCTTCGGGCAACCTTTTCGCCACCTGTGAAAGGAGTGGTGTTTTGGTGTTCCGTTCCCAGATGGCAAAAGGGAGGATCGGGGTCAACGCATCTGGTAGCCTCAGCCTTGACCCTCCGTTTTCTGGGGCGGCCCAGGGCCGCCCATCTGCATCCCCCATCTGTTACTAAGCCGAAGAGCCAGTGATGACTCTAGTGGTCATGTGGCCAGCATGACTTCAATAAACGCTATTACCTTCCCACTGATGTGCTACCTATCTATCTACATCCATTTGCATGCTTTCATCAAACTGCTAGGTTGGCAGAAGCTAGGTCTAGTGACAGGAGCTCACCCCATCATGCAGCACTCAAGCCTCAAACTGCACACCTTCTGACCTTACGATTGTCAGAACTGGCGTCTTAACCACCACATCCCTGAGACTACAGCAGAGGGAGGTCTATCTCTCTCCCAGGGTCACAATCCACAGACTGCATCTTTTTAAAAATCTTGCATTTAACATTAATTCATAGGATTAATATCTTGTACAGTTTGACCCTATAATAGTTTCCCTAAATAATAATAATAATAATAATAATAATAATAATAATAATAATAACAATAATAACAATAACATTTATTTGTACCCCACCCTTCTGAGAACAATCGAGGTGGCTAACAATTAAAATTACATACAATATAAATCCCCCAAAGCCCAAAACCCATCCACCCCTTTGAAAAGTATTAAACCAAAAACTATTTAAACATCTTAGTTAAAATGATATGCCATAAAATCAAATCATAACAACAATGATATAATAAAACAAGCAGAGAACAGCAGCATCCGAATTGGGAAAGGGCAGATAAGGGGGTTCCTGAGGCCGGGAAATCTATTCTGGAAAGGCCTGCCAGAAGAGATCCATCTTAACAGCCTTTTTGAAGCTGTTTAGCGCTGTAATCTGACGGATCTCATCCGGCAGGCCATTCCATAATCTGGGGGTGATTACCGAGAATGCCCTCTGGGAAGTTGCAGACAGCCTAGATTTTAATGGCTGAAGCAAATTCCTCCCAGAGGATCAGAGCATGATATACAATCATGCTGAATTTTACAGACTGCATTTAATAGGTATATTTCTTTTTTCTGCATCTGGACATTTGGATATATTTGTAGAATTCAACACTATTTAACTACTCCTTTAAACATTCATTAAAATACAGTAGTAAGATTTGTTATAGAAAGAAAACTGCAGTGCCTAATTAGGCTCTTCAGTACTTGCTTCAGAATCCCATATGCCCCTGTATGCTGAATCCTTAAACAGGTCTTTTAAAAACAGCAATCTAATATAAAATAATTAACAGCTTTGCTTGTTAGGCTATACATTATTGATGTATATGCATAGCAGATATTGTTTATACATCCACATTACTGCAGGGAGAGAGAGAGGGAGACAGAGAGAGAAAGAGACAGAGAACAATTTGAAATAGTTAAAAATACTCTTAAATGTAGAAGAAAAGCAAGAAATTGGGAAGCTCTCAAAAGCTAAAAATGCAAACTCTTTCTATGTAGAACGTGGTGGAATTCGTGCAAACTGTGTGCCACATGTGGCTTTAAAGCTGCAGTTTGGGGACAGGCAAAGTGTAGCCCATGCCCTCCCATGCTCAAAACATGTTTTTGGCCAAAAGTGTCCTCAAATGCCCTTTAGGGAATGTAGGGACATTTATGCCACCTTTCTGGCTCCCCTGGACCATTTTAGGCCAAGGAGTGACCATTTTTTAAACCAGAAAGTGATTTCTGCTCACTTCCTATAAGCTCAAGAGGCTAAAAACCTGGCAAAAAAATGCCCTCTAGGGACATCCGTGGCAAAATTTTTGAGAGGTTTTGTGGCCTCCTAAGGTTTCCCTAGCCTTCCACACTTGCTCACAGTTGTTTTAGGCCCCAGCCTCCAGCTGCCAAATCCTGTTTTTTTAAGAACAGGTCAAAATTCAATTTTATGGGAAAACACAACTCCAAGGGCAATATTCTACACTCAGTTGCAGATTTGGAGGGCCACACCAAAATGGAAAAGAAAAAAACCCCACCAACAACAACAAACCCCACTTTAAAAATAGTAAAGAGAAGTGACCAACCAAGTTTTCAGAAAAACGACAGTGATCGGTCCAATTGGAGCTGAGAGGACTCAAAAATGGCCCTACAAGCCTCTGCACCAATATGGTGGAAGGTAGGTATGAAGACATCTGATTCCCATCCATGCTTGAAAATATATATATTATAAATCCAAAAGGCAAACTTTGATTTTACCATTTTATATAAAGGACACCATTTTACTATGCCACTGTATATAATGGAACTTGATCCATTATATTTTGGTATCCATGCGGGGGGGAGGGGGGTCAAAAGCCCAGGAATCAAAGCCCAGGATACCAAGGGCCCACTATTTATATAATTAAAAATGACAGTACTTAAATATTCTTGTTCTTTTGTTCAGTTCTGACATTAGCTCTTTTATGTTTTGACTCTGTGCAAACAACATTATAGCACAAAGAAATGCAAAGAAGTTTCAATGTCAGGCTAATTCTGACTAATAATCAAAACAAGTGTTTTACTGCCTAATTTTTTTCAGCAGGCAATTTACATAATGTAGTGTATCAAGGTTAAGTTTTCACACTGACAACCTGGTTTGTCTCCAGTTCTTTCAGTCTTGCTGGGACTCAGATCCTCTCCCCCCAATACCATTTGGAATTCCTTTCACCAACACCACATGGCCCCCATTTTTTAAAGGTTAAATATCTTTTGAAGCCTTGCTTACCAGCAACAACAATGTCAAATTTAAAAATGTGGGTCTTGATGCCCTAACCCATCAATGAAATACAGTCATCCAGAATGGGTAAAAAGTCTTTGGAGGTCCCAGGTTTTGTTCCTGTACAAACTAATGTTATTTTGATCTATATGACATTTTCCTCATCCCCATTTAGACATTTAATTTCCACTCCCCGGGCTGATGTAAATTAATCCAGTACTTTTCAAAACTGAATGTATCTGAGATCTTAATATTGATTCACGTAATAATGCAAATCTGTGTATATGCAAGTACTGTACAATCAAAATTAAAAGAACTGGAAACTCTTGATACTTTGGGGCAGTCTGGTTAAGTCTTGAAACTGATTTTGACCTCAGGCTGATATAGGTTTGAAACCCATCAATGCCCATCCTCTTTAGCCTGTCTACAGTAGCTCTTTGGCCATGGGCCACCAGACAGAGTCACAATGATATTTTTCTTCTTCTTCCATATAACATTATTTATTGTCCACTGGCAATGGTGAGTTGTATGGAATTTGGTCATCAGGAGGTTCTGGAATGCATCAGAATCACAAACAGTCCTTCATATGGATCTATTTTATTATTTCTTTCCCCTGGCTTTTTAAACTATAATCAGATTTTAATTGTTGTAAAGCATCCTGGGACTCTTTTATTAAAGATGATGTATTAATAATTTAAAAGTATACGTTTTAAAACTAGATAAATAATAAATAAATTGTATCAGTGGTTATTTGGGAAAAGAGATTTCATGGTGAAATAAAAAAAGAAAGAAATGATTGCACTCTGCCTCTCACATTCATGGAGAACATATTTCTCAACACATGAACATCTTCAGCAACTTTGGTACAAGTTCATTCTTTTCCTGGTCACACTTTTTGTTGAATGTGGATGAGCTTGTGAATATTTGGAACTGCATGAACTAATGCAGGAAAGAAGGATGAGCAACTGGTGCCCCTCTAGAAGTTGCCGGGCTGCAATTTCCATCAGCCCTAGCCAGCATGAGGGATAATGGGTGTTGTAGTCCAACATCAGGAAGGCTATAAGTTGCCTATTCTTGCAATAAAGGAATTTTCATTCAGTGTACTACAAGATTGCCCAAATATGCTAAGTTTATGCACAACTGGAAAACAATGTAATGGAAATCTGATTAACTATTGTGGTTGCCTGAAATCCTAAGTGCTGGCTGTCCTCCGCATATTCTGCCCGGCTTTTATAATGGCAATCTCAATGGGTAAAGTAGACTCCCATTTCACCATTCCTTACAGAAGGACGTATCTGAAAAAATACCTTTCTGTAATGATAGGAGACAAATGGTGTGAATAAGCTGTCTGATGTGGGATGATAATGATCATTTGTACCTTATTACTCAATAATACAAGTCAGTCATGTTTAATTTTCCAGAATTATTACATTTCCAGTTTGCAAGGGAGAAATGTTAAATGATCTGTATGATCTTCACATTTTTGTCAAAGTATTTTTAATGATGCAACTAATCTTAAAATAAAGTTTCAAAAAAGAACAAATTCCAGAGATGTGTATGAATAGAATATAGTCACATGTCCAGTCAAGTGATTTTTAAAAAAAAACTTCTGCACCCCTTAGAGTAATCTTTTAGATAACTAAAATTGGTACTCTACAATAATTCCTTGGCTATCTAAAGTAGTGTTTGGGTTTTATTCAATCAGAATGACTTCTATATACCTGCCAACTCAATTCTCAAGATGTTCTTAATCAAGAAGAATACACATGATTTCTTTACAGATAACTCACTGAAATATTCTTGAAAAATTTATTACACCTTGGGTAGACAAAATGCATGAAGTAAAATAATTTAGTATTCTAGTCTTGTATTTTAAAATTTCCTGATGTCTAGCCATGGAGCAAATTTTCAGTGTGTGTTAAGAAGCATGTATATCTCATCTTCTTAACCAAGAAGATTATAAATTCAAGTTGACATAACAGTTATCAATGTAAGATCATATCACTCTGATGAAAGACAAGTACAATTATTTCCTTTAATTATGATAATTATAAGAATTACATTCTGTTTATTAAAGTACACAAGATTATTTGATTTTATCATCACAACATTCCTGTTAGACTGCACTGAGAGAGAGAGAGGATGAGTTTGGATATTATTGTAATTTATAGGCTCATAGACCACATCACACACCACCACTATCTTTCATGCATTTGAAGTGTTTTGCACTATTCATAAAAGTAAAAGTAATCCTCTATGACTAACACAACAAACAGGTTCTTTGAAATATTTGTTTATCTTTAAGTAAAACTTATTTTATGAATTGTATTATGTTATAGACCTGGAACACCTATTAAGGAAGATCAAAGAAGAATGTGCTAAGACAGGCTTAATGCAAAACATGAATAACAATGAATAACAAAAATAATGACCACCAAAGACCTTCACAAGTTCAACCTAGACAATGAAGAAATAGAAATAGTAAAAGAATTCCCATACCTGGGATCAAACATTGATAGAAATGGGGACTGCAGTCAGGAAATCAAAAGAAGATTAAGAATGGGGGGAGTGGCTATGAAAGAACTAGAAAAGATTCTAAAATGCAAAGACATACAACTCAGCACAAAAGTTAGAATCATACAAGCCATTGTATTCCCTATTACCATGTATGGATGTGACAGCTGGACAGTTAAGATGACAGGAAGAAAATAAATTCATTTGAGATGTGGTGCTGGGAAAGAGTGCTGAGGATCCCATGAACAGCCAAAATGGGTCCTAGAGCATATGGGTCCTAGAGCATATCAAACTGGAAACCTCCCTGGAAGCCAATATGACCAAACTGAGACTGTTGTACTTTGGACACATCATGAGAAGGGAGGACCCTTTGGAAAAAACAATAATGCTGTGAAAGGTGGAGGGAAGTAGAAAGAGAGGAAGGCCACATGCTAGATGGATGGACTTTATTAAGGAGGCCATGGGTATGGGGTTGCAGGAGTAAGCAGAGCACTGGAGGACAGAGGGTCTTGGAGATGTCTCATCCATAGGGCCGCCATGAGTGGAGATTGACTTGAGGGCAGTTAACAACAACAACAACAAATAGAAAAATATAATTTTACTTCATTCACACCATTATGCAGACAGCATTTCCAGCAAAGATTAGGAGATGAGATGTGTTAACCCATTCCATGTCTTCATATTCCTATCTTCTAGGGTTGATTTTCAGAATTAGGTGACTCCTGAATCAAAATCAAGATAACTCAGACAAATTTGGAAGATTCTAAATCAAAATGGAACTCCTTTAAAGTAGACTGCATCTAAAACCACTTTTAAGGATTCATTAGCAAATTGCATCCAGAAAAACCCAGAGATGTAGGATGGTTTATTTCTCCCAACATAAAAAGAAAGCACCTGGATAGGAAGAAGGGGAAGAAAGAGGAAGGGGGTGAAGTTCTGCAGAGGACAGTTCTAGTTTCTAATTGCAGTGAAGGGTTTTACCAGGGCTCTCCAATCCCAGTGTTTGAGGGAAGTAGGCTGAAGTAATATATTGCAGGAATGATCCACTTTTAATGTGTTATGCTAGACTGATCCAGTCCTGAGTGCTTTTTTTACTGCTAGAGCAGCAATGGTAAAAACAGCTTTGGTTGAATTTGTGGGGCCTGGGAAGATGAAGCACTGCATGCTTCCCTGAAAAGTGCTGTGTGTTCAAGTACCTCTGCCTGTGGCACTGCATTCTTTACATTCTACATCCATCTTAGTCCTATTAGGCTTTCTTTGACTTTGGTGTGAAATGAGCAGAAGACAAATTTGTATTCCATTGTATTCCCTATTACCATGTATGGATGTGAGAGCTGGACAGTTAAGAAAGATGATACGAAGAAAATCAATTCATTTGAGATGTGATGCTGGAGAAGAGTGCTGAGAATCCCATGGACAGCCAAAAGGACAAACAAGTGGGTCTTAGAGCAGATCAATCCAGAAACCTCCCTGGAGCCAAGATGACCAAACTGAGACTGTCATACTTTGGACACATCAGGAGGAGGGAAGAATCTTTGGAAAAAACAATAATGCTGGGAAAGGTGGAGGGAGGTAGGAAGAGAGGAAGGCCACATGCCAGATGGATGAAGGAGGTCATGGGTATTAAGGGGTTGCAGGATTTAAGCAGAGCAGTGGAGGACAGAGGGTCTTGGAGATGTCTCATCCATAGGGTCACCATAAGTCGAGATCGACTCAAGTGCAGTTAACAAAACAACGAAACAATGGTCCCTCCAGATTCACGAGGGATATGTTCTTGGGGGGGCCAAAACCTGAAATTTTGCAAATAGTCCCAATGGCATCATTGGGGACAATGGGACTTGACTATTTGTGAAATTCCCTTCTTCCTTCCCTTACAAGCATCTTCCCCCTGGCACTGGGGACTTTAATTGGAGCCCAGGGGGCTGGGGCTTGTAATCAGCCCCAGCAGCCATCAAGACTCGCTTTCCCAGCAGCGCTCGGGGCCCAGCATGCACATGCCCCAGCCCCTATACCACAGCCAATGGATGTGCGATACATCAACTGGCTGTGGCATAGGGGACAGGGCTTGTGCATGCCAGGCCTTGAGTGCTGCTGGGAAAGCAAGTTGTGATGCCTGCCAGGGCTGATTACAAGCTCCAGTGGCCCAGGCTCCGATTAAAGTCCCCAGTGCTGGGGGAAGATGCTTGTAAGGAGGGAGGGAGCCACAGCCTTGGCCTCGCAAATGATGAGAACTTCAAGTGCCAAGGCCGTGAATCTGGAGGGAACACTTTACTGTGTTTTGTTTAGTTTTTGGCAAAAATCAAACTAGCCTTAATCTATACAGTACTCTGAAATTCATCTAAGAGCAAAAGGCCGTGTGTGTGTGTGTGTGTGTGTGTGTGTGTTTAGAAGTAATACTAGTCTTGTGAAATCTGGCACTACTTTAGAAGTGCTTTGGAGCCTCAGGCTGAAAAGAAGATTCAAATGAAATTGCATGGTACTGCATATATTACATGAAGTTCATATATTGCCATCTGTAAACATGAAAAGTTAAATAATTCTACAGTTTTCACATTCTGCCTTCCTATCAAAAACCCTTTTATCATTTTATTAAAGAAACAGCATTACCGGGTGCGGTGAGGAAACTTCTGGTGCGGGGTTTTTGGAGGAGGATGAGGGAGTGAAAGACTCGCAACCCTACCTCCGAGATTTGCGGAAATTTGGGGGGGAACGGGGACAATTTCTACCCGTCCCTAGTCGCCCTGTGAAGGGGGACTACCCTCGGACACAAAAGAAGAACATAAAACAAAAGAAAAACCTAAAAAAACATCACAAAGAGTTCTGGATCCGCTCCAGCTGCCGCGGCGTCTCGGCGCAAGTGAGAGGAATCCAGGGAAAAGGTGTAGAGGGTCGAACCTAACCGCTCTCTGGCGCGACAAAGCGACCATCAAAACCTCGCACAAATAACATTGCTACAGAAGAGGGAAGTAATCAATTTATCTATCAATTTGTTGGTGTGATCACTCACTTGTAATAATGAATACTTTGTAAACTTATGCCTCAGAGACACCTGTGATCCCGGGCATTGGGAGAAACCGGAACCACAAGAAGAGGCATTTTTTCTACAGCTATAATTGAGGTAGATCCAAAAGAATTACTATTACTACAGTGAATTATAAATATTACAGAAATATAATAGAGACACTTTAGAACCTACAATACAGAAAAGGAAGAATATACAATGGGAGACATACAACAAGATAACAAAATATCAAGACTAAATCCCTGCTATGCTACAAGATAATTAATTTCTACTGTGCTACAAGATAACTAATTGGCTTAAACAAGGAACAGCTGAGCAACACCAAAACGTTGAAAAAGTGGAAGACTTCTTATAACATCTACTATCCCTTTTGGAAAAGAAAGACATTCTGAGCGGTGGTAAATTTATAAAAGATTTAGAAAATATTTTGAACTGTGGTAAACTTAGAAAAGACTTTATTTTCTTTATTCTTATCTGCTCCTTTGTGGGAAAAGGAAAATATATTTTGCACTGTGGTGAACTTGGATAAACTAAAGAAGTAAAGAACTCTCTATATTTGTTATTTTCTAAGTTCCACAGAAGAAGAAAAAATAATTAAGAAAAAAATCATAAAAATTAATGGACAAGTATTAGATATTATTGGAATATATAATTTTTGAACTGTGAATGAACAGAGTCAATGCATGGCATATATATGGATGATATATGAAGAAAGAATAAAAGAGGAATATATACAGTGAATAGTACTTATAGTGAATAAAAAGATCTAGAAATTAAAGGACATTTGAAGAGTCTAATAACAACAAATCTATATTTTATGGACACAAGGGAAACAACAAGAAGAAAGGAGAAAGTAAGACTGAACTGAATGAATGAATAAAGAAATTATATAAATAATGGAATAAGCTCAATCATAAGGAAAGAAAATATATATTAATTGAATTACCATCTGATAATTGTTTGAATTGTCTAATTGTTTTAATAATTCGAATTAAGGGGGAAACTGATAGGTAATGTGCTATATAAATGTATGAACGAACTCTTGAAAATTTCTGATAGTTTAAAGATTTCTGATAGTTTAAAAACATCAAATGTTTGTAAGAAGAGTATTATATTAAGTTATCAACCTGAATTTTTGTGAATCTGTTTATTTAGAAGATATAAATAAATTTGGGATATATCAATAGCTTTAATAACATCAAATATTAATCACTGGATTTATAATTGGAAGAAAAGATAAAAATTAGATACCTGATTAAGGTTAATATTGATGAATTATAAGTATAATGGAAATAAAAACTAAAATGGAGGTGTAAGGTTGTAACACATATGCATGTGCATAATCTATAATAAGAAACTAAGATATAATTAAAAGCAATATATATATATACATATATTAAAATATATGTTATAAAGAAATATAATGTTGAACAGCATATGATAGAACAATTTTGACTGTATTAATGACAATTTTCATTTAACAACTTTTTTTTTATTAC
>CM034706.1:180019346-180049113 GCA_020142125.1 Phrynosoma platyrhinos | reverse complement strand
TGTTGAAAAACTGGAGCGTGTCCAGAGGAAGGCGACTAAAATGGTGAACGGTCGGGAAACCATGCCCTATGAGGAACGACTTAGGGAACTGGATATGTTTAGCCTGGAGGTGGTTAAGAGGTGATATGATAGCCCTGTTTAAACATTTGAAGGGATGTCAAATTGAGGAGCTTGTTTTCTGCTGCTCCAGAGAATAGGACCCAGAACAACAGATGCAAGCTACAGGAAAAGAGATTCCACCTCAACATTAGGAGGAACTTCCTAACAGTAAGAGCTGTTCGACAGTGGAACACCCTCCCTCGGAGTGTGGTGGGGTCTACTTCTTTGGAGGTCTTTAAACAGAGGCTGGATGGCCATCTGTCGGGGATGCTTTGATTTTGAGTTCCTGCATGGCAGGGGGTTGGACAGGATGGTCCTTGTGGTCTCTTCCAACTATATAATTTTATGATTCAGTGATTTCATAGAGTTTTCTTAGGCAAGGAATAGTGAAGATATGGTTTTGCCCGTTCCTTGCTCTGAAATACAGAACACCTGGTATTAAATGGACATACATCATCATCAAGATTCTGGCCAACACATGTTTACCCTTAAAGCTAATCTTGTTGTTTTTGTTATCAACCATCAAATCATCTTGATACAAATGAGAAATCTCCAAGAGCTCTGATCACCAAAAGCCCTGAACAAGTCGATCTTGAAAGCTCTTGGTTTCCTTTTTTGAATCAATATTGTGGACTTTCTCTTTTCCAATTGTTAGCACACTCAGCATACCCTGTGCTGTATTTTGGGCTCCCCATATTTCTTATCTCATATCTGGAGATAGCATGTTTTTGAGAGATCTATGACCTTTCAGGAATACTAGGTCAGGTTCCCAGAAGAAAACGAGCATGTCCCAAGGCATGTGCACATCCAGGTAATAGGACAATCAAGTTTGAATGGATGTATCAATTGTTCCTTCCTTCTCCATTTGCATTTCCTCTTGCAACTTGAGACAAAGGATCTCCTCACACTCAAAGTAGTAAGCCAACTTCTCTGTCTATCTCCTGTTGTGTTCCCAACCAAATTTCCCTGTCCATCCATCCTGGATATATCCTGATCCAATCACTGTTTTCATCACATTAAAATTAAAGCCATCAGCCAGTCTGGAATCCCTGGGAAAGGACATCCAGCCTTTTTTATTTGACAAAATAACCCATTGCTTGGGGCTACATTTTAGGTATAAGTATCATCTCAAAACCTAACCTCTGTATACACAGCTGGCACACACCCCTGCTCTCTGTGTACATTTGTGTCACCCTCAGACTTCCCAGTCTGAACCACTCCAGCTTTACATGGTCTACAGGTAATTATCACCCCACTGCAAACCCCTAAAAATTCCCCTATCCCTTTCCATATTTCTATTTCAATTAGTTCTGAATGCTATGTCTGTGTGGATCAGTACTGCTTGTGTGTGATATTTTTCTAAATAAAAACTTCCTTAATTCACCCTAAACCTGGAGTTCTCCTCAATTAGTACTGGTACAGACAAGTGCATCTGGTTCTAAATATTACCCAAGCCTCTGCAGAAACTAACTTTCCAACAATAAAATATAGCTGTCATATTTGGTGGGAACACGCAGTCCCCTACCTTTCTTTGGGTAACCCTACTGTCTTCTACTTTAGCAAACATTAGTCATGTCCAATGAGTCATGTCATCTCATTATATGTCCAAAGCATGATAGACTCAGATGGTTTCCAGGAAGAGTTCAAGTTTGATTTCCTCTAGGACCCAATTATTTGTCTTTTTGGCAGGCTACAGTACCTATAGTAGTAAACATGGTGGCTCAGCAGTTACTATGCTGACTCTGATGATTGCAAGATCAGCAGGTCAGCAGTTCAAGCCCCAAGTGTCATATGAAGGAGTGAGCTCCCGTCACAAGTCCAACTTCTGCCTGCCTAGCAGTTCGAAAACATGTAAATGTGCAAGTAGATAAATAGGTACCACTTCTATGGGAAGGTAACAGCATCCTGTGCAATCATGCTGGCCACTTGACCACTAGAGTCGTCTTTGACAACACTGATTCTTTGGCTTAGTAATGGAAATGAGCACCACCCCTACAGCCGGACACAACTTGACAACCTTGTCAAAGGGAAAACCTTTGCCATTTTTATCTACGGTATAGTACTCCAACTTTTATGCAATGTTTCCACATTTCAAATTAGTTTTATCGGTCAGCTTTCTTTACTTCCCAGCTTTTACAACCATGCATAAAAACTGGAAATACTATGAGATGAATTATTATTACTTTGGTATTTAATTATATATCTTTGCATTAAGGATCTTATCCAGTTGTCCTAGCTGTCCTAAAACTGAGATTTCATGTGATTTGTTAATTATAATCTCCATTTTAATAAATGACTGACCAAAGTTTACAAAATCTTTAACTATTTTGAAATTATGTAAATTATATGTAGTCAACTTCTTTGTTTTCTTAATGTTTAGCTGTAGCACTGCTTTTTTACTTTCTTCCTTAACTTTCATCAGTAGTACAGTTTGTTAATCATTTATAATTTTTTAAAAAATCATTCAATTGCATTTACATTCAAAGGGGAAGAAATCAACAATTATATTTGTTAAACTGCTACTTAAATTTAAGTAAAAGCTTTCAGAGAGCCAGCATGGTTTGAGTGTCAGACAAGGACTTTGGGAGACCTGGGTTCAAATCCATTCAGCCCTAGAAACTCGCTGGGGGGATGCGGTCCTGGGCCGCCCCAGAAAATGAAGGATCAAGGCCGAGGCTGCTAGACGCGTCGGCCCCGATCCCCCCTTTCGCCGCCTGGGAAAGGATCACCAAAACACCGCTCTTTTTACAGGCAGCAAAAAGGGCACCCAAAGAGCTGCCATGCAGCTCTTTTGTGCCTCTTCTGGTGCAGCGTGTAAAAACGCTGTGACAGGATGTCCTGACAGCGTGCGCCATGCATAGCAGTACTCGGGAAGGGGTTGGTGCGCCAGGCGTGTGGCTGCCCCTCCCCTTCTCTGCTTTCAAGACGGTGCAAAGCACCGTCTGTAGAGGCCCTTGGTGACCTGGGGCAAGTCACACTCTCTCAGCCAGAGAAGAAGACAATTGCTAACCCCCTTTGAATACCTATTGTGAGGAAAACTCCATGTGATAACTTCACTTTAGAGTCACCATAAGTCAAAAATGGCTTCAAGGCATACAACAACAACAGCAACAAAAACGTACACATAAACAATCCTAGTGTCAGGCCTAGAATGCCTTCTGTAACTGTATTCTCTACCTCTTTACCCCTTCATTGAGATTGGGAGAGAAGGAATAGATAACTTGAATGGCTAGAAAACTCCATTTCCTGTTCTCACAACCTTTTCCCCCTCCCCTTTCTCTCACCTTCATCAGCTCATCTCTTTAACACTTTATTGATGTAAAATGCATCCTGACCAAAAATCACAAAGGATCAAAATTCAGTTTTCCTGGAATAGATAATGTGCCTCCTTATAGGGGCATTAATAGGGGGCTGTGGGGTTTTTGTTTGTTTGTTTTTTAAATTTATTACGTTTCTAAGTATAGGAGTGCGGGTTTTGTGGGCCACACCAGGTGACATCATAAGGGAGGGGTGACATCACTGCTCCCAAAACAGCTGCCTTTGGACAGAAATGGGCTGTAGCATTTATCTGCATTCCTTTAAAACTCTGAAGAGACAGTATGAGTGGGGCAAGGCTCAGTGGGAATAAAAATGAAAGACCCCAGGATTAATTTTAAAAAAATTAAAATATTTTTAAATTAATTTATTTTTATTATCTTAAAATTTTATTTATAAACATCATATCTTACCAAATTTTCATTTTAATCACATTAAACTATGTATATGTAAATACATTTAGGCACTGCACATCATATTGTAATTTAAAGGCATAATTATATTTTTGCTAGTTGTTTATGTCACAACTATTACCATTACAGTCAGTAATATACATAAATTATGATTTATGAGTAACATTAAAACAAAAACAAAAAATTGCTAGAACAAAACTACATTACTTCTGCATGGTGTGGTATGGGAGGAGGTCAATGGGGGAGGGTGACGCCATGAGTTACAGCAGAGGTAAGCAACCTTTCCCCTTTAAGGGTCGAGGGACTTCAGCTCCCAGAAGCCTCAGCCATGTTGGCCAATAGTCCCATGTTGGCCAATAGCTCCTGGGATTCTGGGAGCTGAAGTCCCTCGGCCCTTAAAGGGGAAAGGTTGCCTACCCCTGAGTTACAGCATCGAGTGATGCCAACCCTAAGGACACCACTGCACCCATGGGTTGTCTGACATATAAAACTGGAAGACTACAGGGGTACAAAGACCACCATCTCCTTTTTCAGCTGCCTTGTCACTTGCTGTTTTAAATTATTTTGACCTTAGATTAATCTATCTATCATATTCTAGCTGTGAATGAAAATAAATGAAGAAGCCTATTTCCTTAGCCTTTGCTGTAGTTTGAATATTTTAATCTAATCATTGTAATCATTGTACAAACCATTCTAATTGAGGAACTGACAAATAAGACTGAGTTTGCAAAAATCCAAGACAACTGGACTGTGGATAAAGAGCCAGTAGGAGAATGTTGTATTTGTTGGCTGTTTAGCATGGCTTCTCCTTTAACTAATGAATGTGTTAACTCAGGGGTAGGCAACCTTTCCCCTTTAAGGGCCGAGGGACTTCAGGTCCCAGAATCCCAGGAGCTATTGGCCAACATGGGAATATTGGCCAACATGGCTGAGGCTTCTGGGAGCTGAAGTCCCTCGGCCCTTAAAGGGGAAAGGTTGCCTACCCCTGTACCTTAATTGAGAAATTGAGTTAATTGTGAAATTCTAACAATGTTAGAATTAAATACATTTAATTAAGTTGCATTTATGTTATTAAAAAATCTATCTCCACTGATAACTTTTAATTAGTCAGTTCTTATCACTGACCAACCAAGAGCAGACAGGGACACTTTAATCTCCTAACTGATCCATAAATTTAAAAGGAACACACATTCTTTAGTTTACAACCTGTGAATCCCAACTGCCAGCTGCTACCATTAGTTTTTCTCTGTACATTTTCATTCTCACACCCAATACTGGCACATCCATTGAGCAGAATCTGAACTGGTATTCCCCCTTCTGAGAAACTGCACAAGTGAGGTTAATAAATGTGTTGCAACTTTAACATAAACACTGCATAAAAACAATGCAGCCTATCTATCCTGCTCCCCACTCCTCTCAAAGTGTAGGGCAGGGGTAGGCAACCTTTCCTCTTTAAGGGCCAAGGGATTTCAGCTCCCAGAATCCCAGGAGCTATTGGCCAACATGGGACTATTGACCAACATGGCTGAGGCTTCTGGGAGCTGAAGTCCCTCGGCCCTTAAAGGGGAAAGGTTGCCTACCCCTGGTGTAGGGAGAATGGGAGTCCCAGTTTTGTTGTGTGCCTCCAAGTCTGATTTATGGCTGCTCTAAGGGGTTTTATTGGTAAGATTTGTTCAGAGGAGATTTGCCATTGCCTTCCCCTGAGGCTGAGACCATGTGACTTGCCCCAGTGGGTTTCATGGCCAAGCTGGGAATTGAACCTTTGGGCCTAAGCAGACTGCCAGAAATAGTGCACATTAAATTGAGGCACTGCCCTGGCTCAGTGCTAAGGAATCATGGGAACTGTAATTTATTGTGGCACCAGAGCTCTCTGACAGAGAAGGCTCAATGTCTCAGAAAAAAATACAATTCTCATGATTCCCTAGCACTGAGCCAGGGCAGTGCCTCAATTTAATGTGCACTATTTCTGGCAGTCTGCTTAGGCCTTTAGTCTCCAGAGTCATAGTCCAACACTCAAACCACTACACCACACTGGCTCCTGAGTTCTGGCTACTCCCACTCATTTAGTAAGTCTTCCTTTTAACTTTCCTAAAATAATATGCCATGAGTGAGTAAGAACATGACTGATGGAAATGAATAAATGGTTCCTATGACACAGTAAATTATTGGGCAAAAGTCATTAATATCCATGTATGCCATCACTCAAGTCAGCTGCCAGGTCAAAAGCATAATACGGGACTCTGAAACTTTGACAATTTAGGGGGGATGCAGACAGGCGGCCCTGGGGCAGCCCTGAGTCGCCTCAGCCCCGATCCTCCCTTTTGCCAGCCCAGAAAAGAACAGCAAAATACCGTTCCTTTCACAGCCAGCAAAAGGGCATCCTAAGAGCTGGCGCATGGCTCTTTAGTGCCCCTTCCAGTGCAGCGTGTCAAACCACTGTGCCGGAAGGATGTCCTGACTCCGCACACTGTGTATAACAGCATGCGGCATCAAGACACTGCCAGCGTGGGGTTGGGGCACCCAGCATGCAGCTGCCCCTCACCATCCCTGCCTCCAGGCCAGCCCTTTGGGCTGGTTTGTAGAAGCCCTAAGTCTTCCAAAGTTAGAGTAAAAAATTGTAATTGAGCTCCATCTGAAAACTCTTTATTCACACTAGTGTGTGTATCACCATGCTTTGTAGCATCTCTGTAGTACTGTACGGCTCCACTGGGAATTAAGTGCTTTTAAAAAAATCAACACACATTGCCTGCTTTATCTTGCCATTCTTGATGAGCATCAAATTAACTCACATTTCTCAAGAAGTTTTTTAAAAACGCAAATGACTAATGTTACCTAAAGACTATTCATGACACTGAAAACTCATTCTGAAAAGGAAATAAATATTTCAAAGTGCTCATTTAACTCAGCAAACATTTAAGAAAATCATTATTAAGCAGCAACTTTACAGTGATCATGTTTTACTTCAGTAATTGGTTTCTGCAATATACTTTATTTTTTAATCCTCCTTTAACAAGCTGGGTCTCTTCAGCACTCATATAAACACCCCAGGGGTGTCACATGCCCATGTGCTGAGGCACGATAACACTTGCATCACCTTTGTGTTTGCTAAGAAGGAAATGCAGAAAATGACTGTGCTGTAAAGATAGCATTCCCTTGTTACAACAGATACCTACTGGGTTCTCTAAATAAAATACAGAAAAATATATGTGTGGAGTTACAAATTTGTACTGCCATAATCTATGCCTTCCCACATCACATGAGCTATCATCCTTTCCCTGCTGTATCATGCATCCTGTAATCCTCCTCATTTTCCTGGGTCACAAGCTCTGAAATCCTCCTGTTTCTAGCATCTCAAATTCTTTCTAACTTCTTCTTCCTCCTGCACTTACTTTAATTCCCCAGTGCAAGATGTGCTGCAGAACTGCTTCCACATGATGGATTTTCATTCTGCTCAACCTTAAAGGTAACTGGCAATAAAAGTGTTTTATGTATCCAGTATTCATCATCCTCATGTGGTTCTACAGGCTGTAATTTAATGTCTCAGTTGTGGAGTTCTTCATAAACCATTTAAATTATATCTTTCAAGTTTATAATGTCATCAAAACCATTTGATTGAACCCTGCCTCCAGTTTGGCATCTCTTTACTCTACATGAAAATCAGTAATAAACATTTAAACAAATTCAAAATTTATCAGAGCTCTCAATAGGAATGCTTGGTTGTTGTTGTTGTTTGTTTTTGTTTTGTTACAATTTTGAAAGTAACAGCAATTGAGAGCAAACAGGTCTGAAGAGATACTTTTCTAGAAAGGGGAGAAGAGTACTAAAAATGTTCCCATAAATCTGCAGCAGTAGTAACTAGTTAGAAGTTTTCCAGACTGGATGGAGAAGGTAACCTTTGAATATAAGCACAAAGGACTATTATGAAGAGACATAAGGGCCTTTGCAGACTGCCAGAAATAGTGCAAATTGAGTCCACTTTAACTGCCAACTCAGTGCTAGGGAATCATGGGAACTGTAGTTTATTGTGGCACCAGAGCTCTCTGACAGAGAAGGCTCAATGTCTCAGAAAAAATAAAATTCCCATGAGTCCTTAGCACTGAGCCAGAACAGTTAAAGTGGACTCAATTTGCACCATTTCTAGCAGTCTGCAAAGGCTGGAAATTATCCCATGAGGTGCTAGTGATGGAACTGGAGTGGAAATACAACATGTGATTCTGCCCCTTTTCACACATCAGCACTCATCTATTGCTGACCAGTTGTCCAATCATTATTATCATTCAATTTCACATTAATGAAAGAAACCCATCAATAACTGCCAATAGTGCTACAATCACATGATTGTGCAAGAGCAAACTGCTTTAGCACTAAAATAGTGAAATTACGAGGTCAATGTCATGTGAGTGGGCATGTCATGAACTGTTCTCCGTGTTTCTGTTATGTCACAAAGCTTCCAATTTACTTGAAGAGGATTTTCAGAGTTTTCAGGATTATCCATTGATGCTGGATAAAAGAGTGTGTTGCTATCTACAGAACCATAGATTATAAAACTTAAAACAACACAGAACTCTAGAACCCTGTCATTGGTAATGAGTTACCCAAAGAATTTCGCAGTTACCAGTCTGATCTTGTCATTGTGAGATTTCAAAAGAAAAATAAAATAAAATGCATGCACAAAGCAGCAAAAAGGGGTGGAGGCTGGGGTAATGTATGTTGTGTGGAAAACTGAAAGCAGAAACATTCATCACAAAGCAAGGACTATTGTGCTATTAAAAGATAATGCAGAAATAAGTGTTTTCATGGCATTATTGCTACCATTGTAATCATATTAAAGAAATTGTGTGAATATATTGGTAGAGCACCCTGGTGCAGTAATGTCATTACACTCGAACAGTTTTCTTAACAAGCTGAGCCCATGATGTGGAGAAGTACGCTGGGAAGAGAGGAGAATATCAGTAATCCATGACTAGTCCAGCTTTCCTGAATAAACTCCTTTTTATAATGGGTAGCCTGAAGGCCATGAATACATTCCTAGGGGGGATCTCCAGATGCTTTAGGCTACATATCCCATAACTCCCAGACAGCATGGGAAAGGTTGGAGATTATGGTCCAAACCATCTGGAGGGTAATGGATTTTCTCCTCCTGTTCTCGGTAGCATAGAACAAACCTATTCTACAACCTCTGGTTTTCTTCACAGGATCAGGCTATTTGCTAATTTTAGAAACTCAACAATGCCTGTTGATACTGACAGTCCAATACCACAGAGGAATTCCAAAACTCTTCCAACAATTTTATAATTTCATTACACACACACACACACAACTGTGCCAATCCATTTCCTGGAAGTTTCTTTGTCCTAAGAGTCTGACTCTGCTGTTACAATCAATTGTTCTATTAGTCCTGACACTAATTTATTTAATTTGATTATCAAGTACCTACAAGAGTGAATGGCATTTGCTGAATTCTTATCATTTGAGACATCAAATGTTTTACCTAAATTTGATTTTATAGTCACTACACCATGAAAACCAAATTTAAAGTTAGAATGTTACCACTAACCAGT
The DNA here is from genome assembly GCA_020142125.1 of Phrynosoma platyrhinos. Taxonomy (NCBI): domain Eukaryota; kingdom Metazoa; phylum Chordata; class Lepidosauria; order Squamata; family Phrynosomatidae; genus Phrynosoma; species Phrynosoma platyrhinos. The sequence continues at coordinate 180,039,725 of CM034706.1, read as the reverse complement.
TGTCAATTATGTACTAATTGCTAGCAAACATTTCCAAGAGAATGGCCCCAAATTGGCTTAGAAGAACCAAATGCAGTTCACCAACCCTGTTAAACATTCTGGTTCTTCTGCCCAGCTGGGAGGACAAAATGGGATTATCAAATGCTGGCAAGCCACAGTATGCAGCTGGTGCATTGCATTCACCATTTGTGCAGATCTGGGTCAGGCCAACAACTTGATTCAATTTTCTGCACTATAAGAGCATCTACACTGAGAACAAAGCCCTATTCATTGGTTACTTGTACAGTAAGTCAGCACATGTCAGAAAGAGAAACAGGACCTTACTACTTGTCCCATCCTGAAATTGTGAATGCTAGTTAGCACACAGATACACACATCCAGAATACATGACTTGAGCATGAGCATTTGAGCAGAAAAGCAGCTCCTTACTCATTGGGCCTACTTACAGAAGGTTCTCCTCTTCAGAAATCCTTGCTTCATGCATGGACTCAGTTAAATTGTGCATATGATGCCAGGAGTGGGGCTACTATTACAGCCTTCATCTCATGCCTGTATACATTGTTGCTGCTGCTGCTACTAACTGCTGTCAAGCTGACTTTGACCTATGCCACCCCTATGAATGAGAGACCTCCAAGTTACCCTATGATCAACAGTCCTGCTCATATCTTGCAGACTTAGGACTGTGACTTCCTTGATTGAGTCTATCCATCTGGAATGGTCTCCCTTTTTTTCCTGCTGCTTTCTATCTTACCAAACATTATTGTCTTTTCTAGTGAGACAGGCCTTCTCATGATATGGCCAAATTAAACAGATGAGGTGATAAGGTGTAGCTTTACCTGACTCCTTTGCCAATTAGAAACCATTCCATTTCCTCTTATCCTGAGTACAGGTTATGGACAAGGACAATCACATGTTGTGGTACATCTAATTCTTTAACAGTGATCCATAGTTGTTCCATGATCTATACAAGCAAAGGCTTTGCTATAATATATAAATCACAGGCTGGTTCTCTTTTGAAATTCTTTGTTGTGATCCATTATTCAATATATGTTTCCAGTATAATCCCTAGTGCCTCTTACTTTCCTGAACCCAGGTTGGACATCTGGTATTTCTTCCTCCATATATGATATAAAAAAAATTATTGCAGAAGTCTGAACATCACTTTGCATTGGAAATTGATTACTCCAATCCTGGTGTCCCCTTTCTTGGGGACTGGAATTTATATTGGCCATTTCCAATCTGTGTGCCATTGTTTTGTTTTCCACATTTGTTGACAAATTTTAGGGGGGATGCAGACCAGGGCGTCCAGGACGCCCTGGTCCGGAGCGCTGCGGGGCCATGGCAGCTGCACCGCGGTGCTCCTGCGGCGTCCCTGGAAGGAGCGCTAAATCAGCGCTCCTTCCTCAAGACAGCGAAAGTGCGCCCTAAACGCGTAGGGCGCACTTTCGCTGTCTTTTCCACCGCAGCGCATGCGATCGCTGCGGCGGGAGGTTGCCCTGGAAGCACCGGCCGTGTGGAGGGCTGGCAGCTTCCAGGGCGACCTCAGGAAGAGGAAGGAGCGCCGCGCGTGCGGCTGCTCCTCCTCTTCCTGGGCTCGGAGACGACCCTTTTAGTCGTCTGCCGAGGCCCTCAGTTAGAACTAGAGTAGATTCTGTCTCTGCAGATTGAAGTAGCTCTATTGTATACCATTTGTTCCTGGTGATTTGTTTTCCAAAGTGCTATGTGTTGGAATATGGATGGGTTATACAGTCAAAGGTGAAATGTAAAGATGTGTGTGTGGAATTTTCCTCATGAGAACAGCAGCTAGAGAAACAAAGAGAACTTGGTCCAGGTGGCCAGAGAAGTCATGACATGAACAGATTTAGCTGGGAAACAGATAGTGAAATTCAAACAACATTAGGTCATGGGAAAAGAGTCACATGGGTGGATGATGGACAGCAAGGGGCTGGGTTAAAACACATCATACAGGCATTAACCAATCAGCATAAGGTTAACACCCAGAAGGTGGAGTAAGGGCAGGGCCGAGAGATCCCTTTGTTTAGAATGTTTATATTTCAAGCATTATTGTGTGTGTGTGTTCGCAAAGGTTTTAACTATGGAGTTAGTTTTTGGACTATAATATGCTTATATTGCTTTTACAATGTAACTCCTGGATCTGGAAACATGGATCCGTAACTTTTCTTTTCTACCACATCAGCAAGATGTGATCCTATGGTGGACTGTATGTTTTTCTTTGTTTATTTTTATTTTATGGAACAATAAAGCTCTACTTTAGATGTACATGATTTTGTCTGCATGCCTTCAGCATGAGAAGGCTGATGAAGGCAACTGGTTTCCTAGGCTCTGCTGCATTTCAAGCACACCACACCAGTTAATCAACATCATGCTTCAACGTCATTTTTAAAAACTGACCTCCTCATAACACATGCATAGGGCTTGAGCATGGTGACTAAAAGAATTCCACTACATTCTCTGTTTATCTGAATATATAAATGCATGAGAACAGGATGGTAAACTTGACATGAAAACCACGTCTGGATGGGATGGGAGTGGCAGGGGAAATAACCAGAGAATACCATGTTCAATTTCTTTTTTTACATGAACTTTTGTCATTACCCATTACTCAAATGTTTTTGTTACTAGATTTATACTAATTTTTGTTACTTGGGAGGTTAAAGAATAAGAAAACAGTGTAGCACTGGGAAAATACACGGTTACAATAGTACCCAATACTCCCCCCACAGGTAACATGAAAAAAATGTTACTTGTTACATTGGGAAAGTAATGTTGTTAATAGTTATTGTTTTGCCTTGCACTGTGCCAAAAGAAGAAGCTGTGACAGGCTCCACAATTGTTTGTAGCATATTACTTCCAAGCTCTGCAATTTTAATGCCCCTCTAAATTAAAAAAGAAAACAAACCCTTGGCAACTAGACATCAAGGAGAAAAACTGAAGACCAGAATGCAATTGTGGTTTTCCTTTTTCCAGGAATGTAATTGTTTATTCTTTGATTTACTTAGAAAAGCATTCAGAAATGCGATTTCCATCTGCAGTCAAACATAGCATAGCCCTATCTTACTACCTCAAGACCCTGCTTTTTCACTGATATCTCATTCTGCTGCCTCTGTAGATTAAGCTGTAGAAGAGTCCTAAAATGTGCATGGCTTGTTTTTTTCAAAGCACGAACACATAAAATAATATTGAAGTAGTACAATACTAGTTTAAATAGCTTTCAAAAATCAAATTAACTTTTTATCTATACAAAAAAGATGATTTCCAAAATAAGATCTTTGGTTCTTTATGTTCAGAATAAATCAGAAAGAACCCCCATTCCACTCCCACATTTTATTGAAACCTACAGAGGAGACAGAAGTCAAACAGCCCAATGGTTATTGTAAATCAATTTATGGATGTCAGAGAGCAAACCAACGGACACTTATTTGCTTGTGAATGTATTCCATGTTCCATGGAACTCACAGACCACTCCTATGCATGCTTGAAGTCAGTCTTTCGGCCTAAGCAGACGGCTTATTAAGCCATCTTGGGGGCAGGGAAGGGGAGGGGCAGCCGCACGCTTGGCGCCCCCTCCCCCTCCCGAGGTCATTCTCGGAGCAGCAGGCCCTCCACACGGCCGGCGCTCCGAGGAGGACCTCCTGCCGCAGCATCCGGACACGCTGCAGCAGAAAAGTCGCCGAAAGTGTGCTGCAACCTTTTGCGGCGCACTTTCGGCCACATATGAAAGGAGCGCTATTTTAGAGTTACTTTCCAAGGGCGCCGACGGTGCGCCACAGGATCGAGGCATGGGGATGCCTCGGTCCCACGGCGCACCTTTCCAGGGCAGCCCCATGGCTACCCGTCTGCTTAGGGGGGTTGTTATCCCTCTGGAGACACAACCAGACTGGAAAGTGTGTGTGTATGAAAATTTATATTCATCTTTCCTTTACAAAAAATAATCTAGTAAATGTTAGTCCTAAAATCCATTATGTACCATAAAACCAAGAGTGAGATAAAAACAATTTCAAGTCTGAAAATAAAGTTGTTTTCCAAAAAGGAAATCTGTTAGCAACCATCCAGACAGCTAGCATGGCTGGATTGAGACCAAAGGTGGGAAAGCTTGATGTCCAGGTAGCTAATTTTCTACACCAGCTATGAAAAAAATGTGCAAACATACTCTGAAGCTAGAAATGGCCAGAATGGTCATGTTTGAGTTTCTTTGTTGTTGCTGATGATATTTGTGACCCATTTAATTCCAAAATTATCAGAAATTTCAGAAGAAAAAAGGTGATTTTTTTCCTCCTGTGAGCCACTAGAAGTGATAATTTGGAAGAGTGGGATCAGATTTCCAGGCCTTTCAGACAAAAATGGACTTCTGACCTTCAGGTGGCCAATGGGATGCAATCTGCCCATCCTTAGTCTACCAGACACATAATCTCTTATGCCTACAGGCTCCACAGTCCATAAACCCCAATCCTCCAAACCTTCATATTTTCCCATCCAGTAGTGAAGAATTTCTAGGTCTTATAGTTTCCAGTAGTGAATCGTTTCTAGAACTTGTAGGATTTGTAGTTTGTTGTGGCACCGAGCTCTTTGATAGAGATGCTAAATATCTCACAAAACTACAAACCCCAGAATTTTAAATAACATTGAGCCATGGCAGTTAAAGCTGTGTCAAACTCTATTAATTCTGTAATGTAGATAGTCAATCTCCTTTAGTTTGACATTTTCTGGCTCCACCTGACACAACTATAAGATCTAGAGAGGCCATTCTCACTTTATGCTCTGTAACAGAATTTCTCAGCCAAGGTGGAACTCTCTGCCACATCTCAAGATGGAGGGAGGGAGGGAGGGAGGAAAAGAAATAGGAACAGTATCTAAAGGTAAGGGTAGCCTTGGATCAGGACCACACTGTGCAAGGAAGGGACATATATCTCCATGCAATATTTTGTTGCAGAATAAAATATTGGGAGAAAGTTGGGATATTAAATAAACAAACAAGAAATTACTGCTCTTTGCCCCTAAATGCACCACTCCAGCCAGTGGTATCTTTGAAGGCTAACAATTTAGGGGAGGAATGAACTCAGCCTCCCTTCTCTCCTGCCACAATCCCAATCTGGATTGATTAGCCCCTTCCTATTTCCCATTCAAGACAAAATATCATGTTTTATCCTATCCTATTTATCCTACCCAACATAAATGATCATGTTGCAAATATATCATGTATTTACAAGCTACTTACGATGCAGTCTTATACACATTGGTCTTTAAAACTCAATTGGAATTGCTTCTGAACAGACATGCTATGTATATGACTGGGCTGTGAAGTGTCAGAGACATTATCCTCACAGGTATAATACAATATAGATGAGATCAATTCTAAAGAAAATATTCTGAAGCAGAGAAACAAGTTATGTACAAAACAGCATGGTCAAGTGCATCACTGCTACATCGTGGAGACAAGTGTCTTCTTCTCATCAGGTAAAAATATTGCTTTAACACTCTGTCTGAATCAGAAACTACTGTAGAAGGAAATCTTTACTTCAAGAATAAAAGGGACATTGCATGTGAGACACGTACAACAGTCACTAAACTTTTCTCTTTGTCTAAAGCAGGGATAGGCAACCCTTCCCCTTTAAAGGCCGAGGGATTCAGCTCCCAGAAGGCTCAGCCATGTTGGCCAATAGTCCCATGTTGGCCAATAGCTCCTGGGATTCTGGGAGTTGAAGTCCCTCGGCCCTTAAAGGGGAAAGGTTGCCTACCCCTGCATTAGAGGAACGAACCAGTTAACTCCTCTAGCCATGCTTCTGACTGTATTCAAGATGGGAACAGACAATATATATTTTCCACATGAAAAGGAAAGAATCTGGAGGCAAGAGCTGAGAAGAAAGAATGATCACATCATTCCTGCCCTCATCATTCCTTGAAACTATTTATACCCATCTCCCATATTACATTACAGGTAGCCTGAGTTGCAATCCAGCATTTCTTTTTTAAACATGCAGGCCATTTACTTAAATATTTTACCAAGACTTTTTTTTCTTTATGGCAACTAATAATAAGGAGACAATAGATCACTGCTAAATAATGAGGTGGACACATTAGACAACATATGTGGGATGGGATGAAGTGGGGATAAAGGCTTGCAGAACATAGGGGGGTTGCAGACTGTCAAAAATAGTGTGAATTCAGTCCACTATTAGGGTTAGGGTTAAGGTTAGGGAATCATGGGAACTGAATTTTATTGTGGCACTAGAGTTCTCTGATAAAGAAGGTTCAATGTCTCAGAAAAATAACAATTCCCATGATTCCCTAGCACTAACCCTAACCCTAAAAGTGGACTGAATTCACACTATTTTTGACAGTCTGCAACCCCCCATAGTTATGCATGGCACATGCTCAAAATTAGACCTCCAATCCTCAGGCTGAGTAGTAAATGCTTTCCTGTCACACTGGCAGGTCTGGTGGAAAGGAAGGACATCCATTTTGTTGTTGTTACAAAACAATATGTCTTCCATGTGAATCCAGCTGTATAAATCCAAGGAGAATTAAAGCTGGGAACACTAAGCAGACTGCCAGAAATAGTGCACATTAAATTGAGGCACTGCCCTGGCTCAGTGCTAGGGCAACATGAGAGGCTCAATGTCTCAGAAAAAAATACAATTCCCATGACTCCCTAGCACTGAGCCAGGGCAGTGCCTCAATTTAATGTGCACTATTTCTGGCAGTCTGCTTAGGCCCATACTTTGGGCCTTTGCAGACTGCCAGAAATAGTGCAAATTGAGTCCACTTTAAGGGTTAGGGTTAGTGCTAGGGAATCATGGGAATTTTTTTCCTGAGACATTGAGCCTTCTCTGTCAGAGAGCTCTGGTGCCACAATAAAATACAGTTCCCATGATTCCCTAATCCTAACCCTTAAAGTGGACTCAATTTGCACTATTTCCAGCAGTCTGCAAAGGCCCTTTGTCTACTAGTCAGTAACAAAGGGGATCTCAGTGGCTCAGACACTACCAATGGAAGTTTGTTATATATTTTCTTTTTTATAAAAACAAAATTTCCAAATTAATAACAGAAATAACAATAAGCATACATAGACATCATATCCATACCACATAAACCACCATCATACCACAGAATAAACAAAAACTAGCACCCTATCAAAATCATACTACTACATCCAATGGAAGTTTGGACTACTGTTTTCTTCCTTCTATATATAAAACCCTCAGAAGGGATTAACCATGTCTCATAGTTCCAATGCTCTCTTGAAGTCACAGAAATAAATTATTTGGATCCTGGCAACTGCAAATGGCAAAAAATGCATTCACTCTATAGCTGTTATGGAAAAACATTTATCTCAAAGCTGAATCTAGCTCTAACTTGCCTAATTTTCTCAATGCAAGTCCCTCTGGTTTAATTAGGCTTGCGTAGTATCATATACACAGACTGCAAATGGTTATTGCCAAGGAAAAAACAACTTTGACTTGCTCATTTTTTTTCTGCAGAAACGTATGAAGAAATACTTAGCTTGTGTCATTTAGACCCAAATTACATATTTGTTTACTGGCTCACTGGAGGCACACAGCAAAATTTGCAAATTAACACATATACTAAAGAAAAACACTTAAAAACATAAATATATATTCCCCCCCATTGCCAAGTTCATCATCACTTCCTGGTACAGAGTGATCATTTACAACTTATACTTCCTACCTTCATTTAATTTTATGGCCATTCAAGATTTAGCACTGGACTTTGTAAACAGCCTGAAATCACTTGATACCTGTAATGTGCCTTCATCTCATTTCTGACTTAATGGGGACCCTAAGGCAAACCTATCACAGGGTTTTCACAGAAGGTCTCCCAGTGAGTTTCACTGCTGAGTGGAGATTCGAACCCTGGTCTCCAAAGTTGTAGTCCAATGCTCAAACTTCTACTCCATGCTGTCTCTAGCACCTGATACTACAATATTTTAAAAGCTAAAAATATACAGATCTAATATATTCTTTGGACAGTACACCACAAGATAGTCATGTAGAGTAAATAAGCAGTGATTTAAAAAAAAAATCCAACCTGTTTGGTTGGAACAGGCTTAAATCCTTCTAAATTAGACTACGACCATTTAAAGATCTACCTGAAATCATTTGTCCTTCATACAGTTGCATATAGAAATCCCAAGATCAATGACTCATTGTATGAACTATGGCAATTGAGCTGTATTAAGCTATGAAAACTTCCTGACCCCACTTCATAGACCACCAGGTGGGATTCTCTTAATTTTGTTAATTGTGTTTGCTGTGAACTAGATTTTCTTCCTAAATTTAGAATCTAAATTTTGGGAAGCAGTGATTCCACTAGTTTTGTATAAAGGTGTGTGTCAATTAGCCCAAGACTATAATATCCAGTGTTTCTGACTTATTTGAGGAACTAGGGGCCTCGGCAGACGACTAATTGAGTCGTCTTCGAGGCAAGGAAGAGGAGGGGCAGCCGCACATGCGGCGCCCCTTCCTCTTCCTGAGGTCGTCCTCGGAGCCGCCGGCCCTCCGCATGGCCGGCGCTCCAGGGACAACCTCCCGCCACAGCGTCCGCATGCACTGCGGCAGAAAAGGCAGGGAAAGTGTGCCCTACGCTTTTAGGGCGCACTTTCCCTGTCTTGTGGAAGGAGCGCTGATTTAGCGCTCCTTCCAGGGACGCCGCCGGAGCGCAGCGGTGCGGAGGCTGCACTCCGGCGGCGCTCCATCCGGCAGCGTCTCCAGCGCCTTCGTCTGCTTCCCCCCTAGGAAACCCCACAACATTTGAAAGAGATGCACAATATATTAATATGAATGTGTGCAACATATGTGAATTATTTGGTTAATAAAGTTGTCTGTGATTGATTTGTTATCTAATAAGAATAATTTACCACCCCCTCCCCAAATATAAAACTTTTTGTGTCACTGTAAATTTTATTTAACCAAATTAGGAAAAACTGTGGATATCAAGGCTCTAAACCTTAAATCAACAGAATGCAAAAAAATTAAAATATATCCTTACTCTCCCTTCAATAAGAGTCATTAAATTGTGCACAGAACGTCTAACCGGAAGTCATCAAGCCTACTGACTTCTTAAATCTACTGAGATAAAGTTGTTCTGAGATACTGGGGAAAAAATCAATTTCTGAGCACATTTTTCATGTTCACCCAATGGTCTATTAAAGTTGTGTCAAACCTACTGCAAAGTCAGCAATTCCATTTGTATATATTTCACAAGTAATATTTTGAAAGACTATTTGCCACTATACACTTCTAAAATTACAGTATATGATGGGTTATATGTATAGTCCATCATGATTCTAATAATAGAGGACAGTATTTGAGGAGAAGGTAAACAAAAAAGAACAAGGGTGGAATTTTAATGCCACAACAAAGATTGTCTTGCAAACCAAGCATATCAATGCTTCCTCCAAGGTGGAAAGAAAAGAAAATTAACCTCACATTCATGGAAGGATTGACTTACCAGTCTGGTATCATGGTCAAGTGTACCTCAGAAAGTCATGCATATAAAATATCTAGCAGAGACTATACAACATGACACCATCTGGAAATGAGGGGAAGGCCTTGGTTGACACATTTGTCCTTTCAGTAAAACAACAAGAGTCGTTGGAATTGTTGACCTGGGACTTGGGAGATCTGGGTTCTAGTCACCATTGAACCATAAAACTAACAGAATAATCTTGGACCTGTCACTCTTTCAGCCAGACTAATCTCATGGGGTTGTTGGGAAGATAAATATGGAGGGGGGAAAACAATATATGCCACTTTAATCTCACTGGAAGAAATGCTAGATACGAACACAGCTAACAAATACATGTAAGTCAACAATGTCCTATGGTGTGGAATACAAAAACTTACAAGCATAGTATATGAGGTCCAAGTGATTCCATACTTTTTCAAATATGTATAAAGAAGTATGATTATATAATTATCATGTGACATAATTACAATTAAGTGTCAGTAAGACACTAACTTCCCTGCTCACCATGATCCCGATGCAAATGTTTTCTGGCATGTGGTCTGATTACCTGTGTCAAGTACTTCTGTGAATTCTAAATTGGAGAAACTCCGAGAGTGAAGAGGCATCCCCCTTCAAAAAAAAACAAAAAAAAAAAAACAGAACTATGACCTTTCCACATGTAAGACACCAAACAAACTGATAAGTAATGTTCAAAAGCAAGGACTAAGAACTACAACTGGGGTCACAACCATAAAGTCCTACCAAGCTGGTCATTTAGTCCAAGGAGGAAAGCCAGTCAGTCTCCAGAGTCAGATAACAAGCCAAGGTCTGATGTGAACACAGTCTAAGGTACAGTCAGCCCTTTGGATCCATAGATTCTGGATCCATGGATTCAACCATCCACAGCTTAATTTTTTTTTTAATCCAAAAAGCAAACTTTGATTCTGCCATTTTTTAACATAAGGGACACCACTTTACTATGCCATTACAGTTGCCTCTCCCAATTCATGAGAGATCCGTTCTGGATCCCCCCATGAAAATGGCAGCTTGCTAATATTTGATCCCCACTGAAACTAACAGTGCACACACCCATGGTGTGAACACAGGGCCACACACAGGCATAGGAGCCCATTTTAAGTATGGCAGTTGTCCCTCCCCGCGAAGAGCAAGACGGCGGACCTCAAGTCTGCAAACGGGGAGGGACAACTGTATATATAATGGGACATGAGCTTACATGGATTTTGGTATCCATGGGATGAGGGGTTGTCCTGGAACCAAACCCTAGTGGATGCCAAGGGCCCACTGTATTTCATGAACAACTGAAGTAGCAAAAAGCCAAACTTTTAAAACTGTTGTTCCCAACAAAGCCTGCTATCACCAATGCCATTTTATCCACCTGCTACTCACATCACACCCAGAACAGTGCTATATCTAATCAGAGCTTATGCAGCCAGAGACAGATGTTTCATTCTAGCACTCATTCTCAATAGGGCCATTCTGTTTCCTGCTTTAAGCATCTCCACTCACAGGGAATCAGGAGCAGCTTTGCTTCTGAGTATCCTGCAGGTTGACTTTGGAGGAAATGTGTCCTCAGCCTTCTACCAAGCCATGAGGTTCTGCTTTCATGGGAGTCTTAAAAGGACTTCTCTAGCAAGAGAATATCATTCTCCATGGATCACATTAGGGCTGATCAGCCAGGCAATATGGAATAGTGGGCAGGGCTCCTGGTCTCTCTGGGCCTTAAAGCAAATGAGAACCAATACAATACCAATACAGTCGCCCCTCCTAACTTGTGGGGATCCATTCTGGACCACCACCACCCCGCGAGTTAGGAGACTTGCATATATTTAAGACCCATTGAGATGAATGGGGCACACTCCATTAACTTCAATGACAGTTGCCCTTCTGCAGATTGTCAAGTCCATGGATTTCAAGTCCGCAGACTTGGAGGGGTGACTATAGGCCTTTGCAGACTGCCAGAAATAGTGCACATTAAATTGAGGCACTGCCCTGACTCAGTGCTAGGGAATCATGGGAACTGTAATTTATTGTGGCACCAGAGGTCTCTGACAGAGAAGGCTCAATGTCTCAGAAAAAAATACAATTCCCATGATTCTCTAGCATTGAGCCAGGGCAGTGCCTCAATTTAATGTGCACTATTTCTGACAGTCTGCAAAGGCCCTATATTCATTTATTTAAGCTTCAGTTTGCCCACATGGCTTAAAGCATAAAAGAGTGGGGATACACATAGGGGGAAATGCTCATTCAGGTCCAAACTATTTGCAGCTTGATAGGTCAAAACAGAAAGGCAACAGGTACCCCCTTTCAATTGCTATGGAACAGGTATGTTTTCCAATGGTTTGTTCCCATCAAAAACTAACTGATATTCTGGCTTCTGTTGAAGGGCAGCTCAATATAGAGGATGAGACATGCAACATGGAAGTAGCCAAGGTGTGAAAGATGGTTGCCACGTTTTGCAGTTCAGTAAGAACAACCAGAAAAAGTCTTTACCTTGGATTCCAAAAGCTATGTTTGTTCCAGATGCCCTCAACTGTGAACATGATCATTCAAGGAAGTGTTTTCGCAGGTAAAAGAGGCATTTCTCCAGTCATCCAGTGTACAGAAGCTCTTCAGATCATTATCTCTGGTTTGTCTGTATTGAGCTTTCATTTACTTCTGTTCCTCAAGCACGCAATGAAGCACTCACTTCACTAAGCAGACATTGGCTACATGTGGTTCTCATTTGCTTTAAGGCCCAGAGAGAACAGGAGGCCTGCCCTCTCTTCCATATTGCCTGGCTGATTAGCTCAATGTGGGGTGCCATTTGGGAAGGCCAGCACCATTGGGCCTTCCAAAATGGTGCCCGCCGCTGTGCGCATGCGTGCGCAAGCGCGGGTGCCATTTTGGATGCCAAAATGGCAATGTACTCGCTTGTGCGCATGCAGCAACACCAGAAGCAGGACCGGCCACAGGCCGGTCCCAAGGCCTCCGTGGGTCGCAGGTTGCTGACCCCTGCTTTACAGCTTGCTAGCTGGGAAAGTTGTCTGCAGCTGGGATACAAAACAACATAACAGTGTCCAAGGTCAGTATGTGCCTGAGAGCACGTAGACCAAGTGTAAACACATTACGTCATCATGTTTGGGGGAGGACAACATTTCAAGTGACACAGGAAGAAAGTCACAGGAAGAGGCTGGACTTAGTGGCAACATGGCAAGTGTCTATAAAAAACAGAGACCACATTGTTGTTGTGTGTGGGTTGTCGTTGGTCGGTGATGAGTGTAAATAGTTTTTCCTGTACGTATTGCGACTGAAGATTAAATGTGCCTTTTTGGAGTTAACCTAGCTTCAGTCTGTTTCATCGGAGGCTGTAAGGATGCATTCCAGCTCCAAGGTCACCGGGTGTTCTTCACTGCGAAGTGAAGATAGCTTCCAAATTACTTTGTCTGCGCACTCAATTGCTCAACATACCTGTGCATTTGGTTTCCATAGCTTAAATTTAGAATTTTGCATTTGTCTATACTGAATGTAATTTTATATATTTCTGCACAATTTTCTAGTTTATCTAGGTCCTTTTGAATTCTGTTCCTATCTTCCACTGTGTTAGGCACTCTTTCCAGTTTTGTGTCATCTGCAAATGTGACAAGAATTCCCTTCATCTCATCAGCTAAGTGCCTCTACAGACAGCGCAACGTGCCATCTTGGAGGCAGGGAAGGGGAGGGACAGCCACATGCCAGGCACCCCAACCCGTTCCTGAGGACGTCCTGACAGTGCATGCCACTACGCATGGCACGCACTGTCATGTTGCCCTCCCGGAACAGCATTTTTACACACTGTGCCAGAAGAGACTCAAAAGAGCTGCTTGGTGGCTCTCTGGGCACCCTTTTCGCCACCTGGGAAAGGAGCGGTGTTTTGACGCTCCTTTCCCAGGCGGTGAAAAGGTGGATCGGGGCCGACGCATCTGGCAGCCTCGGCCTCAATCCTGTTTTCCAGGGTGGCCCAGGGCCTCCCATCTACATCCCCCCTAAGTTATTGATACAAATGTTGAATGGCCCTAAGACAGAGTCCCAAAGCACTACATTCAAGACTTCCCCCAGTCCTCAGACAAGATCTCCAAGTGTTTTAATGGAAGTGTTTAAGCATCAGAAATAAAGTTAAAATGCTGCAGAAGCACATAAAGTTCCTATAGATAGGACCTACACCACTTCTGAGAATCACTATAATATTGTATCCTCCAAGCCTTAACCTAGAGAGTGAGTTCCAAAGGACATTATGAGTTCCAAAGGACATTATGTCTATTGTACTGAAAATTGCTGAGCAATCATAGTCCCTCTGCTCCTCTTCTGGTACAGGTCATAAAGCAGGTGATGAATACAGTTTGGGAATCAAAACCAGGTTGAAATGAGATTGAAATGGCTCCAGATAATCATTTCCAACCAAAGAACATGCCACAACATATTGATTTATAGCTGCAGTCTATTTAAGTCTCAGACATTCATAAGAAACAAGAAAACAAAGAAAAGCTTCCTTACCTGTTACTACTACAAAACCTCTTCTAGAATTAAGAAATAGATAGTGGCTGTAAATATAGCATTTTAAGATATTTAGCTAATGAGGTTTGCTGGGATGTAAATGAAGATCTTGTTTACCTTTACATGTTTCTAGGAGATGAAGTGGCCACAGATACTCTGGCCTCATTGTCTTTTGTTTTGGTTTTTAACATGTGCATTTCTCGTCCATGTTGCCCCATAGAGAAGGCAAACAAAATGACAAAGAGAAAGCAGATCAAAATAGCAGACATGGATACCTCATCTTCCACTTCATTGGTACACTTCAAAATAAATACACATTCACCAAATAGCAACGAGGGAACCCCTTTGCTAAAAATTTAGTTATCAAATGTCTTGATCATCTACTACCAATACCAACATTATGTCAGAACTGGTGAAGCAGATTTGGACAAAGAGACTCTACTACAGTCTCAAAAAAGCAAGAAGAAATCTTACATAAGAAGAGTTAACATCAAATCACCATGATCTTATATACCATACATCTGGCTGAATTTATTTGTATTTTGTCTGCTATGCTGAATTTTCTGTATCTTTTTATTTCCCTGTATCATTTGCTAAAATGTGACCCTAGTCTGAGCATGTCTTTTAAAAGGAGGATTTGTCTGACTGGAATTGTAATCTCATGTGGTAATATAACTATCTTTCACCATTGGTACCTTCATGGAAAAAGGCATGTTGACAGCCTCTACTTCAGAAAGTATCGCTTATAATCCTTTTAACATTCTTCTCAAAGATCCAAAAAGACACTAGGACCGGGAGACAAAATTATTTTCACTGTGATCATTAAACTCAGAATCAGGGGAAAAGACAGATGTCTATAAGCACAATGAAAATTTCCTCTCTTCTTCCCTGATCCACCCTGTCTCCTGCCCTCAAACCTGTTCTGGAGGGTTTGTCAGCCCTCTGGAGAAGCTTTTGGGGGTAAATGGAATGTGGGGAGTTGCAGGGGGAGCATTGCCTTCCCAATTCCACTGGTGGAAGCATTTCTATCACCCAAATGTTTGATCTCATGTGCAGTGATCAACAAGACAGGTGCTTTTGTTTTCCCCTTTGAACAGACAGTTCCATATCTGAAAAACCTTCTGCAAAAAGGTTAAGGAAACACTTAAAGAAAGGGAATGCATGAGCCCTGCCCCTTCCATTTTCACTTTGCTTGGTTTAAATGCAGAGGTCTGGAACAGAAAGAATCTTCTATATATGGAAGGGATGCCAAATCTTCTAGAAGCCAGATCTCTGGGGGAGGGGGGAAAACAGGATTCTGGCTCATACAAGAACCTTCATGTTTTTTCATAACAGCAAAATGATGATGAAGGAGGTGGGACTAGTGCAGTCCTCTTCAAGTCTACTTAATTAAGCCTTATGCATAAGATTGATATCCATTATCAATGTATATCAAGAAATCTAGACAGATTTCTCCAAAACTCCAAACACTAGGTTTGTAAGTACAAACATATTTATAGACAAGGACCAGTCCTACTAGAGTTCGTTTCCATAAACGGAGTAAGTTTGATAAAAAATACAATAAATGCACATAGTCAAAATAACTAATGCAATATTTGCATTACATTGACACATGTAGCAGAGATCTGAGAACATGCTTGTTTAATGCTTCAGCCAAACTGCTATGCCTCAGAACACATTTTATTAGCTTGACCTCATAGTTCATAAAAATTGCTTCCATCTAAGTGTTCTGAAATTGACAGTATAACACATCTTTCATAGGGTGTTCTTATTTCTTTCAGAGGACAATCTACTGTGGCTGCAGAATGCTAATTATAACTGCATTCAAAGAGTGTCTCCATGGAAACAAGAAGTGACAGAACAGTCACAGAGATGTTCTATTTTATATAAGAAATGAGGGGTTAAGCGAGTCAATGAATGTGTGATCATCAGAAATAATGGCAAAATAAATGTGGAGCACCCCTGAAGTACTGTAATAAAAAAAATCCAAAAACAAATGCATGCAGGCTAATTTCTGCAAACTCTGGGGAAACATGAGCGATGAACTATTGTTAATTTCCTTGCAAAACTTATCACAGTTTCAGAAACAAGATAAACATCCAAGATATGCATTGATATAGATGATATAGATATAGAAACAGATATAGCTTGAATAGCACTTTGTGTTATCTTAAGGAAAAAGCATAACAGGAAATGCAGTAAAACAATCAGCACTGTTTTTTAATCATAATTTTTATTGTGGTTCCATGTATACAATAATACTGCAATAATGTCATATTATATCATAGTATATCCCTTTCGATAGTTATTTAATTTTATCACTTGTCTTTTTTCTTC
This sequence comes from Phrynosoma platyrhinos, assembly GCA_020142125.1. Taxonomy (NCBI): domain Eukaryota; kingdom Metazoa; phylum Chordata; class Lepidosauria; order Squamata; family Phrynosomatidae; genus Phrynosoma; species Phrynosoma platyrhinos. The sequence continues at coordinate 180,023,372 of CM034706.1, read as the reverse complement.
ATCGTACTTCTTCCGTCTCTTTTGGACTTCTATTCTTATTATCACATCCAATATTAAACAGTTCATTTTAACAATATTCTCCTTTCATTTACTTTCTTATATTTGGTATACAATACAACAATCCCTTATAAATAATTTTCTCCATTGATTTGATAGACTTTGATTATTGCTCCTTTTAAATATTATACTATTTATATATTGGCATGGTAACTTTGACCCCACCTTTTCATTTCAGAGTGGTTTTATTAATCAGTATTCCATCTTCCTTTACAATATTTCATTACAGCTTCCCAATCTTCTTTCTATTTTTTAATTGATCTCCCATTTATTAAAGCTGTAAGCCTATCCATCTCTATCATATCTAATATTTTATATAAGCAATCATCTACTGTAGGTATTTCAACTGCTCTCCATCATTGTGCAAATGAAATTCTAGCTGCCGTTACTAAATACTATATACATTTTAAATGTCTTCTTGCTTCTTTATCTTCTACTATATTTAGTAGAAATAATTCAGGTTATAATTTAATCAGTATTTGAAATATTTGCTGCATCATCTCATGAATTTCTGACCAAAATTTTCTTGTTTTTGGACATGTCCACCATAGGTGATATAGTGTTCCTTCCTTTTTCACATTTCCAACACTTCCCTTTCTTATTTTTATAAATTTTTGTCAGTCTCATTGGGGTTAAGTACCATCTATGTACCATCTTGTATAGATTTTCTTTCACATCCATACTTAATATAAATTTCAGTTCTTGTCCTCAATCTCTTTCCCATTTATCCAAATGTATTTTTGGATGGCCTATATTCTGAGCCCATTTTATGGTACATTCTTTCACAGTTTCTGATTCTGTGTCTATTTTTAGAAATGTTTTGTAGATTCTGGAGATGGTACCTTTCTTAGTTTCAAACATGATCTCATCTAATTCTGATTTATCGCTTGAAATACCTTCCATTTTAAGATCAATTAATTGTCTATATTCAAACCTGTGGCATTTTTGTCCTTGCATTTCTAGTTCATTTTCTGTTTTCATTTTCAGATTTGGCTCATCACAGTTTAGTAAATCTTGATATTTCAGCCATCTCCTGTCCTCTCTTAGTTTGCATGAATGCCTTGTATGGGGAGGTCCAGTCTGGTAACTTTTTGTAAAAATTATTTTTATATTTCATCCATACTCTTAAGAGAGATCTTCTAATTATGTGGTCTTTAATGTCTTTGTTTACATTTAATTTATTATACCATAGGTATCCATGCCACCCATATCTCAGACTGAATCCCTCAAGATTAAGTAGTTTCATGTATTTTAGTTGGATCCAGTCCATGCAGCAAGAAAGTAATAGATTTTGAGATTTGGAACACCCAGACCTCCTCTTTGCATCTTTCAGGACTTTCCATCAGATTCTCAGCTTTTTTCCTGCCCAGAAAAATCTCAATTGTTCAATTGTTCAAATGGTAGGTGATTAATTATAATTGGTAATCAGCACTGTTTTAATGAAAATGCTGTATGTGAAAGGAAAGTGCTTTATGTAAAACCTCTTTCTTATTCATAATTTTTGGTTTGCTAACAGTGAGAGAGCAAGAAAGAAAAGCAGGGATTAGCTCACTGTATTTTAACTTCTGGCATTTTTTTTCTTTTTAAGATAGTGGTAGTGATGACAGTGAAATGTTATTCAGAAAGAGTGATTCTGTTCCAGATTGGAAACTATTAGAGATTTTCATATACTTTGGATTCCCAAACTCCCCAGTACACCTTCTTGATGAAAAACAAAATAGGAGCCCTCCTTGCTACAACGGATGAGAGAGCGGTGTAGACAAAGACTGCATCCACACTGCAGAAATAATCTGGTCTGACACCACTTTAACTGCCATGGCTCAATACTATGGAATTCTGGGAAGTGCAGTTTGTTGGACTGGTGCAGCAACAAACTACACTCCAAATTCCATAGCACTGAGCCATGGCAGTTAAAGTGGTGTCAAACCAGATTACTTCTGCAGTGTGTATGCTGCCAAAGAGACCAGCAGATGATACAACAGTTGAAAGCTTTTTCATTGCTTTGGCCTTTTCATGGTGGACTATGGAAGACCAGGGTTTGAATCTCCACAACACAAATTTAGCAGATACATGTCCTACTATTTTTAATATAAATTTATTGATCATTTTTTGGGAGTGCTTTAATGGTGTTTTCCTGTGTGGCAGCAGCTGAAGTAAATGGTCCTTATGGGCATTTCCAATGCTCTGATTCTATGATTCTACCATAGTTACATTTGTCATGCAGACAGTAGTTAGCAGTATTATACTAGGGAACTGAAGAAACAATTCAATGAGTCATTATCAGGGTTCAAAACATTTTAGATACTTCATGGCCAAGAAACCTAAAACTTTATGCAAGTCCCTAGGAATTAATTTTTTAAAAAAACAGTCTGATCCATAATCCATTGATCTATAAATGCCACCTGTGCCTAAAAACATATCTCTGGCAGTAACAAAATAATATATATGCTGCTTTATAGAGCAGTATAGTTCTGGTAGAGGACAAATTACAATGTAAGGTGCTCAATATTACTGAATAACTGTCTGGGAATAAACAGATGGGGCAAAGTTTGCAGGAGGTTCAGTATTTATAGCTATAGTTCTCAGGGTTTTACAAAAATATACATTCGAAAGACTTTTTATTATCCGAGATTATTTGCTGGCAATTCCTCACAGGCAATAATTGCAGTTTTTTATTCTCACTTTATTACTGATTTGTTTGTGGGGTTTTTTTTAATTCCAAGACACATCAGATTAAAAAAAAAAGTTTCAAAGGGAACATGTTGTGTTCATGCCAGGTTGGGGGAGTTAGGCTGCAAAATGTGCAAGCTTGGACAGTTTTAAGATGGATGTTGGAAAAGGTAAAGAAAATTATTTTATCCTCGTCTCCCCCTATTTGTCCTTTAATATTTTTTTAGATTTATAGCATCACAGTACATCAGTGTAATATACTTCTTGCAATGAAATGCAGTGTCATTGTTTCACCTATGCACTGTGACTTAAAAAAATAACAAGAAAACCTATATTTCAAACATTTATGAATATACCCTAACCCCTGCATAGCAAGCCTCCAGTTTTTAAAATCTAGTTAGGATCTATGTCCAGCAACAAACAGCCATATAAGAATAAGATAAAAATAAGATTATCGCAGTGCTATTTAAAGCGGCTTACCTGAACCGGCTTAAAATTTAAAACTGGCAGCATCATAAGGATTTTGCTGCTGAAATCACCACCCGGCTGCAGCCTGGGTCCATCCCTGCTCCCAGGGCCGTTCCAGAGACCATTTCCTTAAGCCAGAAAACTTCTGGCTTCAAAAAAAAAAACCACGCTGAGTAGCCCTGGGAGTGGGGATGGACCCATTATACTGTTATTGTAGAAGTCTGCAGATTGCGCCTTAAACCACTCTTCCGCTTCGTGAATGACGTCATCTTGTGTTGTTAAATCGGCAACCCAGCAACAGATTTTTCATTTTTGGAAAAAGAAAAAGTCACTTGGTGATGATGACACTGACAAAATTTCATCACTATACCATAATAACTTCTAGCTGATAATTATTACTTTGCGATACCCCTTTCTACTCCATCTCACACTTTATGGGAGATGCAGACAGGCGGCCATGGGCCACCCCGAGAAGCAGATGATTGGGGCCACTGCTAACACATGCTGCGGCTCCAATCCATCCTTCTGCCAGCCCTGGAAGGAGCGCTAAAATGTCGCTCCTTCGAGAGCTGGCAAAAGGGACGCCGAAAGAAACGCTGTGTGTCTCTTCTGCGTCTCTTCTGGCACAGCATGTTCGGACGCTGTACTGGGAGGATATCATCAGGGCACTTGCCGTGTGCAATAGCGCACACCCTGATGACATCCTCGGGAAGGGGTTGGGGCGCCTGGCATGTGGCTGCCCCTCCCCTTACCTGGTTCCAAGCTTTGCGTCATCTGCAGAGCCCCTTAGTCACTTCTGGCACAACCTGTAACAAAAATAAAGGACACAAT
>CM034706.1:179998285-180012575 GCA_020142125.1 Phrynosoma platyrhinos | reverse complement strand
CAGCTTCAATCTGTTTTTCCTCATCCAGCCCATTACCGCCCGAAGACTAGTAGTCACTGCCATCCTCCATAAATTTATTCAATTCAAAATCATTTGTTTTGGCAGCCATCACTCCATCTTGTAGCAGTAAATTCTGCAGTGAAGAAGCATTTTCTTTTATTTATTGTGAGTCACCCACAATTCAAGTTTAATGGGCAATCTTGGGTTCTAATATTACAAGAGAAGTTGAAGAAATATCCTTATCTACTTCCACCACACCATACATGTGAATTGTATGCATGTTTATCATGGTCCCCCATATGATGGTTCCCCATCATATTCACCATTTTTCTAACCTAAAGGGCCCCCAACCCTATATCGTGTTTTCCTAGGGGAGTTGCTCCAGTTCTTTGATTGCTTTGGTCACCTGAAAATCAGCTGTGACATGAATGGTGAAAAAGTTCTCCCTGTGTTGTGACCATAACTTATATATACACTGCAAAGCTTTGTTTTATTTTTTTACTTTCAATTTCTTTTTATTGACTATCTCTACATAATAAAACATAATATAAAATATACAGTATTCACTGCAAAGCTTTAGACTGAACTCTGCTCCCCTATTCTGCTCTAGCAACAGAACACAGCACAGCAGCACAGTTCTATGCATATTTACTGCACCTTATCCCACCAGCCTCCTGTCCCACTGCAATCGTACTAGTTTTAGAATGGAAGCATACCAGTTTGGCATTATTTCTTATCATGCTTTTATTGACAATAGTGCTTTGGTTAGCATGGTTGCATGCTCTGTTCCCTGTACTGCTAAATGCTGCATTCCTGGAGGAAGGGTGGAAATGAGCGATTGTGGCTGCCAAACATCTCACGAAGTTGGCTGCTGTGTGAATATTTAAAGCAAAAGCAAAGCAGCTTCATTTATATACCACTTCATACAGCTCTATGCAGTGTCTAAGCATTTTACAACTGTAAGCTCATTGCCCCCCAACAGCTGGATACTCATTTAGCGACCTTGGAAGGATGCAGGCTTGAGTCAAGCTTGAGCCTTGGCTAGTATTGAACTCACAACCTTGTGGTTTATGAGTGAGTGGCTGCAGTACAGGCATTTAACCATAATATTTACACAGCAGCAGGCTTTAGGAAGCTGTTGGTGGCCACAATTGCTGTGAGAGAAAGAACAGGGAGGGGGAGAGGAGCAGAATCACAGCCATTAATAATATGTGACTACCTGAGAAGTCAAAACTGCAGCAGAAGGGATCTATCACACAAAGCAATAATGGAACAGCAGCAAGATTGAGAACCTATTGATAGGTTTGCCTGTCAATGAAAAGGTGAACTACAGTACCAAATGGAATGCAAGGCAGCAGCAAGTTGGACATGACATTGTGTGATAGGTACAGGCCAAAGACACTTTTATCCTGTGTGATGAAGTCGTAAGAAATAAATCCCATAGCATTTACTTGAACTGACCTTGATAGCTGAATACAGGATACAGGACTGCAGCCTAAAAACTTTATATTGGCCAGCAAAATCTATCCTTCCTTTATAGTAGCAAACAAAATCTCTCCTACTATTTCATAAGCCTTTTGTTTTTTATTTTCACTGTTTTTATTTTATTGTTATCAGATTCAAATGGAAGCATGGCACCATTCTCTGATGATCACTACTACTGCATTTCAGTTATCCTGTTAAGTTATTTATGTATCATTTTATTATATCCTGCCTTTCTCCTGATAGGAGACTTAAGGTGGTTTTAAAAAAAAGCTTAAATATCTTTTCTACAGGTGGTAGCAGCAAAGCATCCCCAAATCTCTTATTTATGCCAGAAATAAACAGCAAGACAGCAGTGTGCTTGCCTTCCTCACTCCTGTGTGGAGCAGGCCTGCACAACATACACTCTGGAGGCCGCATGCTGCCTGCCAAATGATTTCAAGCAGCCCGTAAGAATGTGGAACAACTTCAAGGATCCTCCACTGCTTAGTCTCCTCCAGAGGAGAGTGTCATGTGGAGGAGGAGGAGGAAGAAGTGTATATGCTTGCCTGCAAGGTTCCTCCAGCACCTGGCTTTTTCCTGAGGAGAAGGATGGGTGGCAGAGGAAGAGGAAAACAGGCAGAGGAGAACAGGCAGGCTCTGTGGAGGTGGAGGAGGAGGAGAAGGAGCAAATGCTTACTCCTCAAGGCTTTTCCACTGCCTGGCTTTCTCCCGAGGAAAAGACCAGGTGGCAGAGGAGGAGGATAGGTGAACATGTGCCCTGAAAGGCTCCTCCACTTCTTGACTTTCTCCCTAAGAGAAGGATGGAAGGAGGAGGAGGAGGAGGAGGAGGAGGAGGAGGAGGAGGAGGAGGAGCAGCAGCAGCAGCAGCAGCAGCAGGAGGGAGGACAAACATTTGCCCTGCAAAGCTCCTCCTTTGCCCGGCTTTCTTCTGAGAAGGCTGGGCAGCAGAGAAGAAAGAGGGGCAAGTGCTCACCCCTCAAGGTTCCTCCATCACTTAGCCTTCTCCTGAAGAGAAGTCCAGGCAGAGGAAGAGAACAACAGGCGAAGCTCCTCTGCTGCTTGACATTCCCCTGAGGAGAGGGCTGGGCAGGGGAGGATGAGGATGGAATTAATATTATTTATTAATATTAATTAATTCATATATGTGTGTGTGTGTGTGTGTGTGTGTGTGTGTGTACATATAATATTACAAATTAATTAATATTTAATTAAAACCTATCTGTGGCCCAAATAAGTTTAACCTATTTTATTTGTGGTCCCTATCTACTGCCATGTTGTGCAGGTCTGATGTAGAGAGATTTTGTAGCACCTTTGAGACTAAGGGCCATTGCAGACTGGCCCAAAGGGCTAGCCTGGGGATAGATTTGGGGTGAAGCAGCTGCACGCCGGTCACCCCAACCCCACTCCAACGCCGTCCTGATGCCCTTCCAGTGCAACGCCCCAATCCGCCACCCCAAACGGGCCGTGTGCACTGGCCCTGAAAGAAAAAAGTTGGCAGTATGAGCTTTGGTAGACTTCAATTTACTTCCTCAGATGCTTTTAGGAAATAAATTGAAGTCTGCGAAATCTCATGCTGCCAACATCTTTCTTTCAGTTAATCTCAAAGGTGCTATAAGATCTCTCTACATACTGATTCTACAGGCTAACATAGCTATACCTTTGAATTCCTCATTTAGTTACACTAAAGTTAGTCAGGCTAAAGTCAGGTACAGTTAATTGGCCTTGTTATGAGGAAGATCCAGAGCTTAAGTATGGGAAGTTATACTTTCACTGGTACCATAAAGGCAATTTGCCACAAAGGGACTCAAAGGGTCAAAGGATCATTCCCCTGTAGGCAGACCTACAAACCAGCACACCATATTCAGAAGATCACAGAGAGGTTAACTGAATTCATTTTTAGCACTTTCTCTTGAGCAGTACTTAATGACCCAGCTCTCCAGCCAAAGCCAAGAATTAACTTTACAAATGAACAGATCACTCATGCTAACTGCACAGCTGAAAGATTCCCTACACCAGAGATGAAGCTGCCATTTGATACAAACAATTAAGAGTCAAACTTCTATTCCATTAGCTTTTAAGAATAAAAAAGAATGGAATCCCTAATAGAAAGATCTGAAAAATAGTGACTTGTTCTTCTTTTAAAATGAGCTGTGTGGAAGAGAAATTAATTGAAATGAGTTCCTTCTCTATCCAGCTCTGTAGATTGAATATGCCTTGGACAAAGAGATCTCAGTAAAAACAATTGAGTCATCAGTGGCTCTGTGCAATTTGGATCGAAACACTATCACAGAAACATTGGATATGGAAGGACTACACAGTTGGCAAGAAAACCTAAACAGCAGAAAGGAAACATGTCTTTACAGAACACAAGACCTTTGAATTCACTGACTGTTAGGTTATGACTGTTAACTATTATAACTGTTAACTATTGAAAATGCAAATTATTGAAAATGAAGCTGATCATTAAATACCAAATCATGTCCAAGTTCTAGATTGCAATACCTCCATTTATAGCACCTTACCAGCCATGTTAACTTTCTATCATCAAATGGTTCCTGAAACAGTCCAGATAAGGAATTTCTCGGCATCAACCCCATGGCCTTTCGTTCAGAAGCAGAAAAGAATAGACATAAGTAGACTAATCATGCAGATCCCAAGAAAGCTATAACATTATCATCAATGCATGTACTGAGGATATTAATTTTATTATGGTACAGAATTGAGAAAAACTTAATACAGTACCACCTGTTTGCCAGGGCAATGAATTGGAGGGAGGACTAATACCAGATAAAGGAAACATAGGGCCAGTACAAACCAGCCAAAAGGGCTGGATGGGGGTAGAGTCCGGGCATGGCAACCACACGCTGGCTGCCCTGACTCTGCCCCCACATTGACCTCATGCTGCCCACCCAAACAGACAGTGGGCGGCAACAGAGCACTCCCTTGGTGCAGCATTTAGACATGCTGCACCAAAGGAGTGCAGAAGAGTTGCCGCCGCAGTGGCAAAGGCAGCTTTTTGCCACTCCAAAAAGAAGAGGCATTAGCCAGCTCTTTTTGGAGTGGCAAAGTGCCAGATCAGAGCCACGACGTGTGGTTGCCGCAGCCCCGATCCAGCGCTCCCAGGGGTGGCATGGAGCTGCCCCTTAGGGGCCATCTGTATAGCCCCATAGTTCCCTCCTAGGTCCCCATTTGCATCCTGTAGAATACAGAATGGAACAGATTTGGATCATCCACTTCCTAGGATTGCTGCGACCAGCATTGCTCAAACTAACTCTTCTCTTCCGTCTGGCTAATCAGCTTGTTGGTTGGCCTGGCCAGAGATCAGTTTCCTGACTAAACCTGGTAAGAGGAGTTCTACTTTGGTCTACCTGTGGATCTTAAACCATTTCCTATCCATGATTACATAAATGCAGTACAATATTAAGGATGTTAACTTTTTAAAGATATGGTGTGGGGGACCTACTAACATCTGTTTATCAGAGTAAGGCGCAGGAAAAAAGCTAACACCATTTGAACAAAGAATAGACCAGCTTACGCAAACCATTCCTCTGAATTCACTTTGCACTCATAATACCAACTGAAAGCAGCACATCAACGTAAACAGGTGTATGTATGAAGGGGTCATCCAAGCACAAGGTGTATGTATGAAGGGGTCATCCAAGCACAAATCTAGGCAGCTCTAGTCTCAAGGATCGTTAGCTAGACACACTATGAAAGAACACTTTGTTCTCTGCCATTAACTGTCTGTCAGTGTTTCCTTAAATCTCAATTAACAGAATACAAATGCAACAACATACTGGAGAAGAAGCAAACTATGGCTCTATGATGATGCTCAGGACCATGAATCAATTTATTTTGTTATACAGGCTGAGTCCCCCTTATCTGAAATGTTTAAGAGCAGAAGTGTTTTGAATTTTGAGTTATTTTGGATTTTGGAATACAGTAGCCCCTCCCAATTCGCAGGGGATCCATTCTGCCGCCCCCTCCCTGCGCAAAAATGGCAGCTCACAAATATTCGAGCCCCATTGAAAATAATGACGCATGTGCCCATGGCGTGCATGTGGGGCTGCGCACAGGCACACACCACCATTTTATCCCTGCCTGCTTGTCCCTCTGTGAAGAGTGAGACCGCATACTCAAAGTTCATGAACGGGGAGGGACAACTGTATTTAAACATATATAATGAGATATTGGAGATAGGACCCAAGTCAAAACAGGAAAATCTTTCATGTTTCATATACACTTCATACATATAGCCTGAAGGTAATTTTAAACATTATATTTTTTTAATACTTTTGTGCAAGAAACCATCAGAAAACAAAGATGTCATTGGCCTTAAGCAGACAGGCAGCTTGGAGTGGTCTCTGGCCACTCCAGCTGCAAGCACAGTCCCAAGACTGGCTACGGCCACAGTCTGCACGGACCCCCAGAAAGTAGCGCTTTTCCTGCACTCCTTTTGCAGATGGGTTTGGGCTACTTTAGATGGCCACAGCGCAGGTTTGGCCCAATCCAGGGGCATGCTGAACACCATGTCCCTGGATCAGCCCAAAGGCAGCACTTTTGGAATGTCTGTTTTGGACCATTATCTCAATCATCCATGTGGACAATTTTGGATTTTGGAGTATTTTGGATTTTGGAATTCTGGATAAGGGATACTCAAGCGTTATTGTTCTTTGCATTATCATTACAATAATCATGTACATATTCAAGATTATGGTCCAAAGCACACTGCAAGAACAATCCAGTTTGAGGTCATTTAAATTGTTTATTGTGGCATCAGAGCTCTCTGACAGAGAAAGCTAAATGTCTCTCAAAATTACAATTCTCAAAATTCACTAGCATTGAGCCAGGGCAGTCAAAGAGATCTCAAACTGGATTATTTCTGTAGTGTGTTTTGGAAAAGAATTGCAACCTGTTGAGCCTTTTAGACAGTTAAAGGCACTATCACCACAATTTCACAAGCTCTACTTCTTAATCTATATATCACTGTATGACCACTCTACTTTACAGTTCATTAATTAGGGATTGTCTGAATCCTTCAGTATCAGAGAATTTTGAGAAATAGAATAACTTCACTTGCTTCACATTCGCAAGACTCCAGTTTGCCAGAAAATTATGTGCAGGATTTTACACATGGTTTTATGTGAAGTGTTTAGTAGAGAGCAAAAGCTTCAGATTATTGGCAAGTCATTTTCCCCCATGACAGCAAAAAAACCTTTTAGATTTATATTGTTTGCTGGAGTATGATTTATGTATTTTATGTTTTGTCTGTTACCAGCCTTTTATCTACCCAGTGTGTGCCAAATTAAAATTTCATTTTAGCAGAATCGATCTGTATTCTTCTTGCATTATACCACCACTGTTTAGACACTGAATATTTTGGCTTTCTCTTGTATGCATACTAACATATTAAGAGGTAAAAGCACTATTATGTAGGACTGCACTGTTTTGTCAACCATAACAATGTGAGAAATAAAACAAAAGTTTCAAGAGGTGAATAGTTCACAGGTTCACATTGCTTGTTCCTTGCTCACTATTCTTGTTTGCAGCTTTAGCACATATAGATCAAGTTCCTATACACTTTCATCATGGTGCCCGCATAGTTAAGCAGATCCCACACCTGTGCAAATGACTGAACAATGAGTACTGCAGTCTCAAGATCAGCTGTTGCACATCAGCTGCTTAGTACCTAACCAACAAGTCAGAAGTGTGAGAGAAGGCTGTATGTTTGTAAAATGATTGCCTGCACAAGGAACAATTACACAACCTTAATGAAGTCCAACTGCTTTATATGATAATTTGTATGCTAGCGTATGGGCCTTTGCAGACTGCCAGAAATAGTGCAAATTGAGTCCACTTTAAGGGTTAGGGTTAGTGCGAGGGAGTCATGGGATTTTTTTTTCTGAGACAGAAGCCTTCTGTCACAGAGCTCTGGTGCCACAATAAAATACAGTTCCCATTATTCACTAACCCTAACCCTTAAAGTAGACTCAATTTGCAGTATTTCTGGCAGTCTGCAAAGGTGTAGTTTCCCAAGAAGATTCTGGCTATACCCTGAAGCAAAGCAAATCAGTCAGGAATCACATAGGCAATATGATGATGTTACACCTTTACATAGCAAACCAAAGTTGGCAACATAAAACTGTACTTCTTCTAAAGAGGCTTCCAGATGATGTCACACACTAATCTGAAGCCAAATCAGGTTGAAGGCAATGTTTCCTGGCCTCACTACAGTCTGGAAAGCATTGCTTCACCCAATTTCACAATCTTGTCTTAAATAAAAACTAAATAGGAGGGTGTATTTTGTATGAGGAAAATTAAGGTTTTCATGAAATATGTTAGATGTCCATTTCTTGTTGGCCCTTTCATGTGAAACTTGTAACTAAAGCCAACGGAAGCTTTCTCCTTTTTGTGCTTCCCACAAAGTGGTAATCATGTTAATCTTCTGCCTTCTCTTCCTTTGCCAACTTAGGCCCTTTACTGACTGCCAGAAATAATGCAGCTTGAGACCACTTTAACTGTCCTGGCTCAATGCTAAGGGATCATGGGAATTGTAGGTTTTTTCTGAGACATTGAGCCTTCTCTGTCAGAGAACTCTGGTGCCACAATAAACTACAGTTCCCATGATTCCCTAGCACTGAGCCAGAGCAGTTAAAGTGGCCTCAAGCTGCATTATTTCTAGCAGTCTGTAAAGGCCCTTAAATCTAATTTGGAGTTACTTTTTACGGTACTTAATGCAGTAATTCATATTTGTACACACTTACATATTTGAGTAAAAATATCCTAATTGTTATAACAAAGTATTTCATTTCAGTTTACATATAATAAACAACAGCATATTTTTTTTCATTTAACAGTCTGGTTACAAATAAAGTCTCTTTAGTCATAATGTAATTATGCTGAATTAAACAAAGTAATAATCATCTATAACAGAAAGCTGAATGGTGTATTGAACTACCTATCATAATTGGTAACAGATAGCCTTATGTTTGTGTATATGTGCCTTTGAGTCATCTGCAGACTTAACGGCAATTCTATGAATTTCATAGGATTTGTTGTTGTTGTTGTTGTTATGTACCTCCAAATCATTTCAATGTTATAGTGATTCTAAGGCAAACCTATTATGGAGCTTTCTTGTCAATATTTGTTCAAAGGAATTTTTCCATTGCCTTTCCCTAAGGCTGAGAGCATGTGACTTGCACATCTTACGCAAGGAATATTCAGAGGTGGTTTGCCATTGCCTTCATCCAAAATATAGCCTAGAGTACCTAGCATTCCTTGTACAAACCTGTATAACAATAGTATGGAAAATACAAAATCAAACATTTATTTCATTGTTCAAAAATAATGACCACAGCTACATTCTATCACTACTAGGAAACAGTGTAGCGATAGAAAGTAGTAAAGAGAAGTAGATTCAAAAGAAGCTAAAAACAGTTAAACTCTCTGGATGGGAAGTCTTTTATTCAAGTTTATAGGAATATGGGAAATACAAAGCAGTAGATTGCTTATAACATGATACACTAAGCAATCAGAGCTGTTATAAGGTTACAAAGAAAAATATAAGAAAAAGGAGGATAAGAAGAGAGAAATATAAATGTTCAAACCAAGGAAAGTAAGGCAAGAGAGTGAATCAGAAAGAATAAAATACAGGGATACTATAAAAATGTTGAAAAATGAGTATTAGCTAGGAAATCTTATATTAGCTATAATGATGAAGTTATTGCCTAATTATATTTTTCAATTGTTAGTTAAGATTACAAGGGCTATTTAAGCTTTTAATGACTTTTTTTTCTTGACACGCAAATAACAGAGAAAAATTTTGCTCATCTTTTATTTATGTTGTTACATTATAATGACCGTAATAAAGATATAAAAAAAAAAGAATAATGACCACAGGAGTCACACATATATGCACACATGATTTGGGAGATGGACTGTGCGTACAGTGAGATCAGAGAGAAATAAATGCAAATGATAATTATCAACAGCAGCCATGTACAAGATTATTGTGAGCATAAACATGTATCCTGTCTTTCTGCTGACAAATAACCTCCTGCATACCAGCTCAGAGCCACTCAGAAATAATTGTGTATGTTTCTCATATCTCAATAAACTCCAGTTAGCAGGGCAATCCAGTGCATCTCTTACCAGAAATCAATATTAGTGTGTTCAATGGAGCATATGTTCAGAAAAGCACTTTTTAGGACTGCAGTTTAAATTAAGTTGGAACAGTGTGGCTACTTCCTATCAATCTCCATTTTCCCTTGTTGAACTCTGCTGAGCCTTGTGTTGAACTCTGAACAACCTGCTGTTATGCTGATGACTGTGAGGATACTAGAACACCAGATAATGAAGAAGTTGTGTGGAAAAACAGGATGAAAAAGGATGTGCACCCAATTTTGACACCTCAGAAATTATTACTCCACTGGAGGTGAGGATTAATTCTAATGTGCACATGTAAAAGACACTTCCAGTGAGCTACTTGACTAAAGAGAAGACAAAAGAAAGGTATAAACCAAGAGACAGAAACAACAAAATATAGTTGAAATGGAAACACAAAATGACAACTCTAGGGGAGATGCAGACGGGCGGCCGTTGCGTGTGTTAGCAGCGTCCCCAATCCACCCTTCTGCTGGCCCTAGAAGGAGCGCTAAAATGCCACTCCTTCCAGAGCAGGCCAAAGGAGTGCCCGGAGAGATGCTGCGCATCTCTTCTGCGTCTCTTCCAGCGCAGCATGTCTGGACACTGCGCTGGGAGGACGTCATCAGGAAGGCATTGGGCACCTGGTGTCCAGCTGCTCCTCCCCTTTCCCTGGCTCCAAGACAGCACTTTGCGCTGACTGCAGAGTCCCTATAATCTATTTTCTCATCAAGAGTACATTCAGTTTCTGGGAAATGTTGTACAACTGAAAAAATTTATGAGTGCAGCGGTGACCCAGAGCTGTGATGCCTTTAACTAATGTGTTCAAAACTGGAAAACATGCAGGAGTAGCTGTGTTGGCTATTTAGCAAATTCAAACAAACATCCACCAAACAGTGATATCTTCATTGTCCAACTGAAATGCACAATATACTCGTTGCAAGCTTTTGAGGCTCCATGAGCTTCTTCATCAGGCAATATGTTATAAACCAAACAGAAGAAAAACAACTGGAGATGTTAGTCAGATGCCTGCATTTTGTTGTTTCTGACCTTAGGGTGGTAGGACTCACAGGAATTGACATATTGGACTGCAAGAGAGGAGTCCTTGTTGACATGTAAATAGACTTTAAATGTCCTTGTCTTTGAAAATCTCCCAGTTGCCACATGGCCAGAAGGAGCAGAAGCCTGCCTGCAAAAGATACCCTCCTCATACCACCTTAACAAAGGACAAAAACAACACAATGCAGGCATCTGACTAACATCTCCAATTGTTTTTCTCCTGTTTGATTTGTAACATCTTGCATGATGAAGAAGACTATGGAGCTTCGAAAGTCTGTAACAGGTATATTGTGCATTTTGGTTGGCCGATAAAGGTAGCACTGATGGATTTTTGTTTGAATGTTCAAAACTGTCATTTATAGTATAAGATTCCATAACATATTAAATTAAAGGAGGACAGAAAAAGCTACTAATCAAGGTGATATCTATACGTACAATTATAGTGATTTTATTCTACTATAACTACCACAGCTCCATGCTGTTAAATCAGGATTTGTTGCTGTTCTCTGATAGACACCTCCAGTTCTGCTGTTCAGGGTAGTGTAATAGTGTTCTCTTACAGATACTGTAAACACCTCACTAAACTATAAATCCTAGGATTTTATGAGATGGAGCCACAACAGTTAAAGTATCAACCTGCTATATAGTATAGCAGACTATTTATATGTGTGTGTTTATTATATATTGCACTAGCTCTTAATAAGGAAATAGAAAAACATATGAAATGCAACCCTGGTCTTCTCTTCCCCTTTTCCTGTTTTACATATGTTACAGATATTAACTTGCAAAATTTATAGTTAGTGCTAAGAAAGAAAGCAGAGACTTTTGGTACTCTATAGAAATGATTACGTTTTCAGTGCTGATCTTGTATGGCAACTGGTTGCAGCATAGCTAGAAAAAGAAAACGGAGAAGAGAGAATCAAGGAAAACTGTGCAACAAAATACACACAGATCAATTCAAACACCAAGGAAGAAAATAGAGGAGTGTGACAAAGTACAAGGAGAGAAATATGAGCTGGCAAGTGGTGTGAGATAACCTGACAGAACAGAAGGTGAAAGTGAAGAAATTGATGAAGAAGAAAATAGATAAAAAGAAAACAGCTTGTTGAAGTGATATACAACCATATCAACCACCTACTTAATTATTTCTTATTTAATTATAGCTTTATGACACATACATCAGCACTTAGTCGGCACTTGTGTGAGGGAAGTGATGGAATAATATTGCATCTATTTAGGCACTGTTGAACTCTGTTTGCTATTCAGTGTATCATAACTAGTCAGACAGGAAATGTAATGTCACAGCATGATTAATTTTTTTGAATGCTAATTATATTTTTACTAATACTATAGCCTGACCATGCTGAGGACTGAAAATTATAATAATTAATCACATTTTGCCTATTTACTTCAGCTGTGCTTACATATAGGGCCTTTGCAGACTGCCAGAAATAGTGCAAATTGAGTCCACTTTAAGGGTTAGGGTTAGGGTTAGGGAATCATGGGAACTGTATTTTATTGTGGCACCAGAGCTCTCTGACAGAGAAGGCTCAATGTCTCAGAAAAAAAAAAAACCAATTCCCATGATTCTCTAGCACTAACCCTAACCCTAAAAGTGGACTCAATTTGCACTATTTCTGGCAGTCTGCAAAGGTTTATAGTCTCTCTTTCAATTCACAAATCCATCAAACATTGTAAGCTATACACAATGACAAAACTGGGGGGGGGGCAATAGAAACTATATTCTTTATGTTCTCTGATTTTGTTTGGAAATTAAACATATCGTTGTTATCAACTGAGATTTCAAAAACTGTAGGTACAATCAAAAAACACATGATCCAAAGTAAAACAAATTAAGGACCTATACAGATGGGCCCTTTGGGCAATCCTGGAGGCAGGGATGGGGAGAGGCTGCTGCACACCGGCCACCTCACCCCCTCCCCGAAGATGTCCTGATGCCACAGCCGTTACACATGGCACATGGCGTTAGGATGTCCTTCTGGTGCAGCCTTTTGATGCGCTGCACCGGAAGGGGTGCCAAAGAGCTGCACGGTGGCTCTTAGGGCGCCCTTTTGCCAGCTCTGAAAGGAGCGGAATTTTACCGCTCTTTTCCAGGCTGGCAAAAGGGAGGATTAGGGCCGACACATTTGGATGTCTTGGCCCCAATCCTCCATTTCCCAGGGCAGCCCAGGGCTGCCCATTTGCATCCCCCCCTAAGGAGCTGTGCAGACAGACAGGAAAAGGTGACCTGAAGCTGCCTTTTTGCTAAGCCGCAGCAACCACACCTCCTGCCCCGAGGATGCCCTAAATGGGGACATAGCAACCACACTGGGGGGGGGGAGTCAATACAGCTTTTCCGAAGCTGTACTGAAGCCCCACCAACTGCACCGCTGGCCCCAAGGATGGCATGAAGGGAGATGGAGCAACCGCATGGGCTGCCAGCAACTGCTTTACTTTTTTTTCATTCTCTCAGGCGCATGCGCACATGTGCAGGGACACATCCCCGCAAACCTGCGCACCTGTGCAGAACATGTCACAAGCTGGTATACAGTCTGTCACTCTCTATGTACAAAGGTGACTGAAGTTTGGCATCCCTGTGCACCTGCACAGAACATGTCGTACAGTGGCATATAGTCTGTCATTTTATCTGTACAAAGGTGACTGATATTCAGCATCCCTGCGCACCTGCGCAGGACCTGTCATACACCCACATATCATGCAAGGATTCACTGACCTTGGCTTCCCTTAAGTAGTGGGTGCTGTAGAGAGGTGCCACTGTCTGACTTGGGGCAGAGGAACAAGTTTGTCAACCAAAAAGACACCTATTCCGTCATCCTCCACAAACCATGTCCCACAGAGATCGGGGGGAGTGTAGAGGTACATGCAAGGGAGGTTTGTGTGGACAGACTAGATACATGCAGCTGATGGTCATGCAAGGGACATAGTCAACAGGACACACAGACAAACGTTACTCCAGGAGCCCCCCACCCCCATCATGCCAGGAAATGGTATACAGGTCTAATGCATGCCTGTGCAGAAGAGGTCACAAAAGCCTCTTTCATGCAAACTACTGCATGCTGACAGTAAGTGTACATGCAACAGAGAACAGTTGCTAGGGCGCATGCGTAGTGTTAAGGTTAGGGTTAGGGTTCTAATATTCAAGCGCACCTGCAGTGGTGCATCCACACCTGGAAGCATAGGGCACTTTAAATTAAAGCCTGCATTGTAGAGCATATGCTCTGGATCACTGACTCAATTTCCACTGCACATGCGGTGGTGCATTTATCTGGCTGTTTTAAATCTCCGGCGCCCTTTTTCTGATGCGCCAGTGTCGCTGCATACATACACACATGCGAAGGTGCACATCTTTCCAGAAGAAGTGGGAAAAAGCTGCTCTTTTTTGGAGAGGCTTTTCCCGACATGCAGTGCCTAGAGGCTATTTTCCTGCCGGCTTGTGTGTGTGTGTGTGTGCAAATTGTTTATTAATTAAAAAAATAATTATATTCATACATACACGTATATAACAATACAATCATGCAGTTATAATATACAATATAATCATACCCACATACTCATTCAACTATTTACTCCCATTTACCATATA
>CM034706.1:179958971-179973944 GCA_020142125.1 Phrynosoma platyrhinos | reverse complement strand
TCTTATATGCTGGAGCGTCTTATATGGCAAAAAATGCGGTAGATAAATAGGTACCACTTCGGTGGGAAGGTAACAGCGTATGGTGCAGTCGTGCTGGTCACATGATCACCAGAGCAGTCCTTGGACAACAATGTCTCAGCTTAGTAACGGAGATGAGCACCGCCTCTACTATCGGTTACAACTAGACATTCATGTCAAGGGATTACCTTTACCTTTTCTTACCTTTGAATTAGATAGCAGAACAGCAAGAAGGAGGAGACCTTCATTCTACCACATAGAGAGGGTTAGGTGCTTCTGCACTGCAGGACCAATCACACTGCAAACAGAACATTTCCATGTGCAAGTGAAGACTGATTACTAAGCAAGAGTGATTACAGGAACAAGAAGCATAGTGAATTCATATCTGGTTACAGTGTCCAGTACTTTACAGAACCACACATTTAGTTAAAGAAAGAAGATGCCTGACTATGTTTAACAATAGGAGAAAGAGCAGAGAGCTAAACTAATAGAAGGGGGGGTCTCAAAATACCCTGGGAGATGGATAATCAAAATGAAACAACTCTTTCCTAGTATTTGGATATTCCAATTCTAGCACATGGCACTCATTAATACTACATGGAAATGGATGTCACCGCACTCAAGGGGCTCAGTGCCCTGGCCTATTTGTATCTGAAACACCACTGACTAAAGAGTGTTATAAAAGTACAAAATTGAAATGTTTTATTTAGTACAAGTTGTCTTCATATTGTAGACGGTGATGCTCAGAGCAATCAAATACCTCGCTGAGTGAGTCCACACTTTCAAATATATTATGGTTCTCAGGGAAGCACAAGGTACTACCCAAGGAGGATTTCTCAGTCATACAATTTTCAGTATGAAATACATATTAATCAGAATCAACTAATTACAGAAAAAAATGTTTGTGTTTATTTTGTTTTTAAAAATTAGCTATTATCAGCATTCAGCACAAGTCAAATACAGACAACAGTAACCTTCCACGATTAGAATTTGAGCCCTAGTGCATGTAAGAACAATTTATATGAATGAAAATATTTTGGTTGAATCATATCTGTTATTATGTGGACTGCAAAAATATTTTGCCCAAACTAAATACTATTGGTACTTTAAATGGATAAGTAATGAAAAGCAAATGCCCATAAAACAGGTGACAGAAATCCATAATTATAAATGTATAAAGATAGCCACAATTAATAGCAAATAAAAATTAATTATTATAAATTCACATGGGTACATTTTAAAACATTTCACTATAGGTCTGGGATGGCTGAAGTACAATCAGACATCTTTCACATACAAAATCACACCCTATAGTCATGTAATTATTCATTTAATTATTATATATATGTCAATCACACCTGCTCACAATGTAACTAACAGAAATCTAAAGCAAAATGTGCTATTAAAAAACTAGAGATAGATAAAAACAGTCAACAAATCTTCAGTAATATGCAAATTTCATTACACATCAAGGGGGAAAAGGAACTGCAGCGTAACTCAGGGCATGTTTATTTAGAAGTAGCTCCCATTGTGTTAAAAGGTGCTTACTCCCAGGAAACTGGTAAAGCGTGTCCTTTCCGTTATTTCCTAAATATCAGCAGTGAGGGAGCTGTATGGGAAGTGAAAGATTAACAACCATATACTTCATATTGATCTGGGGAAAGAACAGCTCCTGATTCATAGTCATGAACAAAAATTTAAATCTACAGCAATTAACATGTAGTTAAAGGATAAAATAGGTGAACATAACCTTTAAATTCTCCTTCAATTACCTTGATCTGATTTTAGCTTTTTCATTCTCACCCATATGCACATACATGGGAAGCCCCCCCCCCCCAACAATCATGGAAGCTGTTTGTGGTGGGTTAAAAATAAAAGATGAAGGTGGGTTAAAAATAAAAGAAAACGGAAATTAAACCACAATAAATCATCTCAAAAACATTCATAACCTGAGAACCAAAGGCGGATTAAAGAGTGCCAGTGGGCAGGTAACCCATAGTGAAATACCTTGAATATGTAGTCTAAGCATCTCTCACCTAGCCACCACATGACATGGAATACCACAAACAGCTTCCATGATTGTTGGGGGGGGGGGCTTCCCATGTATGTGCATGTGGGTGAGAATGAAAAAGACTCCTGACCACTGTGTTCCAGATGTGCTGGATTAAAGCTCTAGTCCCAGCCAACATCATGGCCATTGGGGAAGATGGGAACTGCAGTAGAACAAATTTGGAGGACACTAGATTGGAGGAGGATGGTACAGATTGGCATGTGGAGGAAAAAGTGAACCCCAGAAACACTCACACTAAAGAGCTACACAGATTTGGCTATGATGAACTAGAAAATTGAGAGCTAGAGAGAGGAGGGGAAGGTGTTGACAATGTGTGTCACTGTTCTAATGTAAATAATCTGTGGAACACAGTACCAGAACTCTGACATTACACTCTTAGACTTTAACTCTCAGAACCCACCCCCTAGCCAGCATGGCAAAACAGCAACACAGCAATTCTCTCATTGGTTATTGTTGCCCTTAAGCTTTTTTAAGTTTCTTCCTTGTGTCAAACTGTTGGAAAACACAGGGCACCTTGTCATGTGCTTCATTTTTCCTGCATGCACTGAAGACTACACATTGTCCTTCCTTCTGCTGCTGTTGATAGCAAGCTGTCTTTTTGGCCTTTCTCCCCCTTTGCCTAAACACAAATTATATTTCATTTCTTTATTTCCTCTAGCACTCCAGCATGGCTGCTACCTATGTATGCAAGCTAACTTGAGCATGCAGGTGGAGTGTGTAGGTGAAATTGGTGCTGCTATGATATACTCTTATTTCCTTTCTCTCTAAGCCCCATGCTCCTTCAAATTCTCTGAGCAGCTGCTTAAGAATACATGTAATGCTCGTCCATCCTAATGATAAGGACAAAATGATAACAGGAGAATTCTATTGTTGCCTTGCAGCAGGCCTGTTATGCCAATGTGTAGTGCAACATTTGCAGGGAGTGCAACAGCAATGGGTGGAAAGAAGAGAAAGCCAATGCTGTTGGGACAGAAAAATACCCTTTGCTCCAGAGCTATCAGTGACTATGCCAATTTATGTACTTCCTGGCTGTACCACTCTTTTTTCTCTTTTCTCCCTGTTAGGTAATCCCAGAGCTCAGATACAAGAAGATAAGAAGATCAATGCTATCATTTACAACATTTATCTAGTGGCTGGTTACAAGGATAATGCCACTGTAGAGTCCAGCTGGCTCACAGTCTATTCCAGAGGAGCATGAGAGATGGCTTGAAGGATCCTCTGGCTTTGGCCCTGGGATGCTGATTCCTCCATCTCGGATTTACCTAATATGCTTGCCTTTTTTTTTTCCTGGCAAGATGCTTACTGTTTACTAAAGTAGCAAGAAAGAAGAAATCTTCCTTTTTAGCTCCCCTTAAGTCTTTATTTTGTTCCCAAGGGCAGAAGAAATTTCACCAGTCCTCACACTCCCCCAAGTTTCAAAGTGGGTTAAAGATCAGAAAGGAGGAACAAAGCAAGCTTTCTTTAGAAAAGCACTCTAGCCATCAGCCTCTAACAGAAAGAGTGACTGATTCATGCACGCCTCCCTCCCATGGGGCCCATTTTCCTTGGAGTGAAAAATATCTCTTCAGAAACAGGCATTATACATCGTATCACAAGGTTATCTCATCAGGTTCAAAACGACACCCAAGGAGAGCTTTGTGATCTCTCCCACACCAGGCAACCTGGCAAAAAGACAGCTGGCCATTCAAGAGCTATTACCATTCAGGATATAAAACATGTTCCAGAGAATATGGAAGTGGGATCTATTCTCTAGTTTTCTTAATTTTCAGAAGAGATTGTGTGGGGAGCAAATCACATTGGTGCATCAGTTAAGATTTGACCAAAGCTAATTTATCTGATTTGCTTTAGAAACGGGGCATTTCACCATTCTATCACTTGTTGTTGCTGCTGCTGCTATGACAGGATCTGGTCCCTAGAGCATTTGAACTAGCAAAAAGAAATAGTTCCAAGAGCAAATCAAGCTTGACCTTTCACTAGAACCCACAGGTGGATTGACTCAATCAGGAAAGCCACAGCCTTGAGTTGGCAAGACCTGAGCAAGGCAGCCAATGACAGGGGTTCTTGGAAATTTCACATTCACAGTGTTGCTATAAGTCAAAGCCAACTTGACAGTAAATAATGGCAAGTAGTAAAGTGTCTTGCATGTTGCACTGAAAAGAATGTACACTGACATCTAAAGAATACAGAATCGACTAGGACCCTAGGAGACCAGGGTTTGAATCCCAGCTCAGCCATAAAAACCACTAGATGACCTTGGGCAAGTCACATGCTCTCAGTCTCAGGGGAAGGCAATGGCAGACCTCCTCTGAACAAATCTTGCCAAGATAATACCATGACACAACGTAGGGTCACCATAAGTTGGAAATGACTTGAAGGCATACAACAACAACAGATAAGTAATTCTAAGTATTTGTGTCAATTGTATTTTTCTAAAACTAGGAGATCATTGACTCTAGCATACTCATCTGTAAAATCAGTTATGTTGCCCTGTTATACAAGCACTATCTTTAATACAACGGCTGTATAGCAACCAGAATTATATTTGATTGAGTAGCTATGAGTGGTTGCTAAGGGTGCTACTGTATCACAAAGGAGGTTTGATCACTGGAACCTCATAACTATGCATGGTGACCCACCAGGAATTCAATAAATGTCCTGCTCTTGTTGCTTGACTGGTACTAGGGGGAAGCGGGGGAGAGGGGAGTTGTCAAGCAAAGAAGAAGTCATATGATGGGTAAAACTTGGTTTGCCTGTCAGCAATCAAACAGTTAGGTAAGCTTAGGCTCATGTAAATAAAAATTCTAATAATTGATACTTTGATAGATTCAAAGTTTGTTTTTAATTATTAAATAAAGATAACAAAATAAAGGTAACAATTGGGAGTGCTATCTTACAGAACTGAACCAGGCCATGATCCTGTTCATTGTTGTAAATATGCCAGTGTAGGTGAATGCTTTGGTGTAGCAGGAGTTAAATGGCTGAGGGTGTGTGGGAAAGCAATGAAAGCTATTACAGGTCCTCCTTTCTTAGCAACTAACATTAAGAGAAAAGTGGGGCAAAGAGAAGCATCAACTAACAAATTACAAAATAACATTCTAAGATCTGTAGCTTCCACATCTGCTACAATGAGCTTTCCATCTCACTGTAAGTAGGATTGGTCATATCTACGTGTGCATACCTTCAAGTTGTCTATTAATGTATGGTGGACCCATGAATCCCATAGGATTTTCTTAGGCAAGGAATATCCAAGATGGTTGTGCCAGTTGATATCTCTGATATATAGCCTATAGCACCTGGTATTTATTGGCAGTCTCTCATCCAAGTATTAACCAGGGCTGACCCTGCTTCACTTCCATGATGAGATGGGATCTGGTGCCTTTAGGGTACAGTTGGCCCTCCTTATCTAATGATTTTTTTATCCATGGATTCAAGATAAATTCTAAAAAGCAAACCTTGATTTTGCCATTTTATATAAGGGACACCATTTCACTACCCCATTGTATTTAATGGAATTTGAGCATCCACAGATTTTGGTATCCACGGGGGTTCATGGAACCAAACCCCAGTGGATACCAAGGGCCCACTGTATTTAGAAAAATAATCTTTTAACAATATAGCAATTTCAACATCCATTTAGAGAAGGAAAAAATGGAGGGCTTTTCACTAGAAAACCCTGGGACATAATGCTGCAAGTTATAGATAGAGAAAGGAAATGAATTGAAAATGATTTCGAGGGTAATCAATGGCAAAGTTTTCATTCTTTTAGTACTGTGTCAGACTGAGATGGAAGAAAGACTTTGATGTATGAAATAACTTCTACTGGATAATTAGGTCCATCTGATAACTCTCACCTTGAAGAATAATTTGAAGTTAGCAATGCCTACTCAATTGGAAGAGTTTACAATTTGGACTACAGTTTGGGGCATGTGTTTTAACCCTTCTAGAGAAGGGAGATGATTTTGAAGTGGTAAGTGTTGTTCGTATCTTCCTCAGGGAATGGGTAGCAATCCCCCTGAGTCTGGCTCCATTACATAATTTTTAACTCATAATTTATAACTTTTTTATTTCAAATTTTGTAGGCTCCAAACTGTCAGGAATCAAGTATAGAAGATGAGTTCCTGTTTGGTTGAGTTGAGGCTGGTGACAAAACAGGGTTTCCTCCAAAAGATCTGTAAGAAGCTCTGTGTTGTTGCTGTTATTGTGTTCCTTCAGGGCATTTCTGACTTACGGGGACCTATCACAAGGTTTTTTGGGGCTGAGAGTGTGTGACTTGCTCAAGGTCATGGCTGAGCAGAGAATAATACCATGTTCTCCAGAATCACTGTCCAACGTTCAAACCACTGTACTACTCTGCCTCTCAAGATGCTCCGTAGGATGTTCAAAATAGAATAAAGAAGCTGTTATGGCAAATCTGTACCAACAACTTCCAACTAAAGCATCTTCACACAGGGGCATTATATGCAAAAATCCAGCAAAATTTCTGTGGAAAAGATATGTTGTATTTCTAGTTATGGTGATAAGTAAATTCATACCAGGCTGACAGTTACTAAAACATCTTGTTCTGTTTCCTCACACAGAATAATAAACTTTCATGTCCCAGAACTAATAGATAAATTTGCTGCTCAGAGAGACTGCAGCAGTGGCACATTTCTTGTACTACATACACTTCCTGATAAGCGTTTTGTCCCTTAGCCATATATAAGATTGAGGCTGATGACTACCAATACACTAGCTCAAGATGAATGGATCTAACATGGCATGAACCACATATATCATTCTTACCTATGATGTACCTGATGATACAATCTTTTTATATATATTCTACATTAGGATTTATTACCAACTTTTCATTTTTATTTTTCATTTCCTCACCCTTGACAAAAGTAAGACTATCCGCTGACAGTAACAAAACACATTGATACCCAAATCTTATGAGTTTATATTTTACTACTATTTAGCAAACAATTATATGCATACTCATGCAAAAATACATCCCATAGAACTCAGTTGAATGATATAACTGAGTAGTTATAAGTGCATAACTGAATAGTTAAGTACACTATCAGGCTACATAATATATACACTTTCATGTATTGAAATGGTACAGGAAACATTTGCACCAATAAAATGCATACTGTACAATATGTGCAGATCTGGCCAAAGTAAAGCACCTTTAAGTCCTATTTACTTAGGTGGAATAGCTTTGCCTGAATTGTGCCCTGCGTTCTTTAATATTAACAAAATGCAGGGCACAACAAGATAACCACAAATTATTTCCTGCTCCATGTCCTGCTCCATGCTTTCCTACTGTGTAAGCTGAACACTTTTTTTCATCAAATACTTTATTAAGTATTTAGAAGTAATGCAGCCTTCTAAAGTTTAGTGCTCTCCAGATGTGTAGCATTTCCACCAACCTCAGTTACTACGGTCTCAGCCACAGATCTTTCTGGTAGTAAAATCCTTTTGATCAGATGCCCTAAATGAACTTCCCCTGTGGGACAAATATCCTTTTCAGAAGAAAGGAGGATGCAGGTGGAAAAAGAATGTTTTTTAAACAACAACAACATAATCTCCTTATGCATTTTAGTCCCGATCCTACTTCATTCTATGGCCGACATTTATAATTAACAAAAACATGTACCTTAAATGCTTACATGCACTGAAGATCACATGCAGTTTGGCTTTAACATACAGAAAAAACTAATGGTAAAAGACCAATGGCCATGCTACCTGAGGCAATGGGAGCTGGAAGGCACTAGGTTGGGGAAAGCTACTCAGCAGGAAAGAGATAAGGACCTACTCTTAGCTCCCTATAGATCAACAAGGATTTCTAACTCAATTATTTAGCAAGGGCATCAATGAAATTATTCCCGCATTCCTAAATTATACTGTTGATATAAAGCTTGGAATTAACCAGGATTGGATTTCTATGCGAAAGTACTATGACTTCTGTTCCACAACGATGCTCCAACAAATTCCTGGGCTTATTTGTAAATTCACAGTGTAAATTCTCTGGCTCAGGGTTCTCATAGTCAACAAAGCAGATCCCACACACTTAAAGTTTGCCCACTCCTGTTGCAGAGAAGGTTTCAAAGCTGTGGAGAAGCTGCAGAAAGGACTATTTGACATGCATCAGGTGCACTGCAAAGTCAGGCATGCCTAAGCCAGAAGAAATCACTAGCTCTGCTGTATATAACTATGCCCAGGATCAGACTAGAGTTTGATGCACTGAGGTGGGAAAAGGGACACTCTTGGCTACCCACAGTGCTTTATTTCTAAGCAGAAAAGTAACAGAGCTTTTGGTGAAAGTCATCTGTTTTCCCAGAAGATTTTCTTCAAATTTCATAAGGGTGAAGACTGATGGTAGTTAACCAGGTACATGTAAGGCACATTGTTTTATTTCACTTTAATGAAAGAAAATAGCTTCACATGGGTTGGAATTGTCAAGGAAAAAGCAACATGGGACATACAGTAATAGAAATAAAAATATGTATGTGAATGTCAAAGTGACTAAGCAGGAGCAATCAGGAAGATACACAGGTGAAAAAGATAATATAATTAAGAAGCCTTGAGAGCCAAGGACAAAGTTATAGAAGGTATATTGAGAACACCTGTGATAGATTGCAAACACCTGAGACTCATTAAGTGGTCAAGGTAAAGTGATGAAACACTTGGGTTGGTCTTAGGTATGGGATGATCTATGTGGACCGATCAAGATGCACACCCACTGGGTGGAAACTGACTGGTGGGTGGTGTCTAACAATGGATATAAATTGCAATGTTTGCTAATGTACATTGTGGGGTAGTTTGGAGATAATTGTGGAATAGATGAGAGATATTGTTGGAGTAGAGATTGTGATTTGTAGGGCATATAGTATTTATTATATATAATAGAATAAAGTAGATCTTTTATATAAGACTACTGAGTTGTCTGGTGTCTTGAGGGAAGATACAAGAGCCAGCTGAATCCTGGAGACGTTTGGAGACATCTCAGGAAGAAGAGTGAGAAGGCTTGGAGAGTTTGTCAGGGTCTTCAGCCTATTCTCTGAAACTCTGCTGCTTGGGAAAGAAGCATCAACCACTGATCAAAACTGGTCAGCTCTGCTGCATAACAAGGTGGTGAGTTAGAGCCAGAGGTGAAGAGCTACAACTCCCATCATCCCTGACATGAATAGCCCTTCATTCTGATGTACCAATGTCTTCAAAAAATGTAATGCATCTGTTAGAGACACTGTGCACACTTTGTATGAGTGAAGCCACTGGAGATGATACTGCAGACTTCAAATACATGGACATATTTAAATTAATTAAAATGTATTAATGCGGTTTTAAAAAAAAAATCTAACAGCTCCACAATGCACAGTATAAGATTTCCCTTGGTATGCATGCAGGTGTCTAGAATTCATCTTGATTGAGCTTGGTGTTATGGCTCTGACAGAGACATGCATACATCCTCATTTATTATTATAGGCTTATTTTACATATTTCTTAGCTAGGCCCTGGGTGGTGGTAAATTAGTTACTGTTCTGTAGTGGGCTATTTACATATGGCACAGAGACTGTGATGGAACATCTGAGAGGGGATGTTCCTTAATGTATGCAGACCAGAAGCTGAAGCTATATAGAAATGGATAGGTCAAAATCATTAAGTTCTATTTGCCCTGTATGCTTCACAGTCTAGGTGAATTAAAATTGAGCTGCTCTTCCATGTGTTTCATTGTATGCTGAGCAGCATAACAACAGCTCATAAATAACCAAGTACTGACCATGACTGGTTTCCTATTTTCATTTTTAACATCTTTCTTTGCCTTCTTATGTGCTGTGCCTTAGAACCATCTCTGTGTCCTGAATCAGGTAGTGGAGATAAAAAAAAATTTCACTCCTTCTCTGAGTGTCATGGTTATCATTGAGTCAACATGCTGATAAACTTCTTCTATTGGCCTTCTCCAAAAGCACAGGCAAGTCCCTCTCCCTCCACCCTCAAGACACATTCAAAGCTGAGGCAGGTTTTCTAGCTTGCCTCAATATCTGGAATTGCCCAAGACAACACAGAAAATATCCTGATCAAATACAGCATAAATAGCATATGTGGATGTTGTCAAAACGCCACACACACTCATATTCCACACACTTTTACAGTACATCCTTGTAAAACATAAGGTCAAGAAGATGCAAATATAATTAATTTTAGAAAGGACAAAACAATGTGGCAGTAAATTCTTTACATGTTATGAACCTCCAGAATTTCACTGACAGATAAAAGGCTTCTTTGTTTCCTATTGCTTTTAATCAAGAATCATACAAGTGGCTTGCATCTTTAGCTATTTTTAAACAGTAATCATACAAGTGGCTTGCATCTTTAGCTATTTTTAAACAGTAAGTATGGTATTGCTGTTACAGTTTTCATTATGTTAACTACTATTCTGAAATGTGAGCAGTGTTTACAAATTTAATAACCATGGCAGTTATTACAGGTATTAAAAAAATCTGATTAAATAATATTATTACTTGAAATTCATCTAAACAATACTGTACTTCTGCTAGTCCCAGTGTAAATGCCAATTGTAAGAGTTTGTTCCTACTTTTATTCATGAAGATTCCCAAATCAAACTAATCTACATTGTACAACTGAATGCAAAACAAAGCCCTTTCCAAAAACAACACAATTGCTGACATGCACATAATTCAATGATGTGAGAGGTTGTAAATGAAAATTTCAAGCTTCTACAGGGGCAAAACTAGATTTGGAAATTGTATGACCGCAATAAGAAATCGGACAATGTAATAATCTGTAGCTATGGTTATTAGTAATTTCAGTAGGACTATTTAGTTGGATCTGTAATGGTAGAATAATATTTGTTTCTCTCTTTTTATTTTTATTTTCATTACAGTCAGGATTGTTTTCTTTTTCTTCTTTACCTTTTCTGTTTCTTTATCTTTGATCGCATATTATTTTGATTATAAATTAAATTGTTTGCACTAAAAGCTAATAAAAATTAATAAAAATGAAATTTATATGACTAATAACAGTATGTGTAATACACAGAATGTTGGACTAGGACTCTGGGAAATCAGGGTTTCAAACCCACTGGGTGACCTGGAAATCCACACTCTCTCAGCCTCAGAGTAAGGCAATGGCAAATCCTCCAGAGAACAAATTTGCCAAGAAATCCCCATGGTAGGGTCACCTTAGAATTGTCATATGTCAGAAACAACTTGAAGACATGCAGCAGTAGCAACATCATGACTAAGGGACCAAAGAAAGTTTCCCTCTTCATGCTGGTAACATTCCTAGGGGAGCCAGGAATTATAGGAGTGAATGAAGAAAAGAATAGAGAAACTCTCCACATAAACCATAGTCCCAATCTTGCTTGTAATGGAGTGTGTTGGTTTATTCATATCCCACCTTTTCCCCAAAATATGCACTCAACGTAATGTGTTCGCTTACTTCCTAGGGCTGCTATTTTAATAATTCTAAGAGAACATGCATACTAGATGCATTTACTTATCCCTGATTTACTGAGGCAGAGGATGCATGAGGAAAGATCAGCAGTAGACTTCAGCAGAGCATCCTCTACATGTTCTCTGCTATCTACCAGAAGCTTCCTTCTTCCTTCTCTCTTCCCCACAACAATATGATGAAACCACAACCTCTGCCTTCTGATCCCAGAGTAACTAATCAGTGTGGGGACAGATACTTCAGTGTCTCACTGAACTTCTGCCACTCTTCCAGGACCTACAGAGATGAACTGGAGGCTCACAACCTAAGAAGATGAGCATGTCTAAAGACTGACCCTGCTCAACATTCTGGTTTTGGTAGACACCGCAAAGAAAACATGCAAGGCAGTTACACTACTCCTTGTCTGATTACAAAGTGTTTTCATCAGATATTTATTGCCTCTGGACATACCAATTTCATTTACTTTGATTACTATAGCTAATGTCCATACATCCATAGCAGGAGAAAACAGAAGACAGTATCTCCTGGTAGTTCTCTGTGTTTTTCAAGAGCTCTCCAAGGCTTTCCAACTCCCAATTAATTTGAGCAAGAAGAACTCCAAGGAAAGTTGTTGTTCTTTAAAAAAGAAAAACTGATAATTACTCACCCCTCAGATCTGACTCATGGTTCGACTGAAAGCTTCTTAGGTTGAAGACCACCTGTTTCTTGTATAAGGTGCATGTCAATAAGGACAATCAGCCGATGCTGTACAAGTACATAAATATCACTGTCTTGCAAAAATACTTCACTTTGGAATGTTATTCTGTCTTTAAAATAGTAAAGCATTAGCTCCTAAATCCAACTGTTAGTCTCTATGGAACTTGCCTGTTAACTGATCAAAGTTTATTGATTTAAAGAATCCACTCTTGTTGGATCTAACATTTGGATTTAGGCTTGATTTTCTTCTTGTATTACACCTCAATTATTTCTTTACAGTAGGTTATATGTGCCTCACAACGGTGTTCCATCCAGATGGTTTTAAACTGCACCCTCCAAAAGGTGCTAGGTATGAATAAAGCACTCCTGGGCATTTGCCACAGAAGTAAAGAACAGATTAGCAAATAAGAAAAGAGAGGGACCTACATGCAGTTTATACATCTGATACCAAGAAATATATCTGAATTGTTTATACTTTTAGTATTAACAGGATACTGAAGGAGTGTGTACACATTCTGAAAATAGGATGCAGTCTTCAGAAAAGGTGCAGATGGAATAAGCAGAAATGGCATGCAGCTGCTAATGTCAGCCATGGCATACTTCACACTAAATACATGCCATTCAGACTCACAAATCCCACTTCTGTTTCATCAATGGGTTAGGCAGCAGTCATTTTATCTATTTACTTGTACTGATTTGAATACCAAAAGCCATCATTGTTGAACTTCTATAAATGCTGATTAGTTCAGTGAAAGTTGTTTTTTAAAAAGGCCAACAGTTACTCTGCAAAGGCTTAGCTGGTATTTCTGTTCTCTTTTTAAACAGTATCGGAAGAACAATCATACCCTACATGAAACAGAAATATTCAGCAAATCTAACAGAGCTATCATTATCCCACTGCTTTATTAATACAGTATAAAATTATTATGCATCTATATGTATGTCTTTATTTTTAACCACTCCATTTAAAATAGGAGACTGGGTCTTAGCAGACTGCTAGAAATAGTGCAAATTGAGTCCACTTTAACAGTCCTGGCTCAGTGCTAGGAAATCATGGGAGCTGTATTTTTTTCTGAGACATTGAGCCTTCTCTGTCAGAGAGCTCTGGTGCCACAATAAACTACAGTACCCATGATTCCCCAGCATTGAGCCAGGGCAATTAAAGTGGACTCAATTTGCACTATTTCTGGCAGTCTGCAAAGGCCCTGAATCTATCAACAGACAGTCATTGTAAACCTATTACTGAACTGTCCATAACTGACTATTATGTGTATTCAATAGAATGCTTCATCTACTGGCCTTGGACCATGGACTCATCATCATGCACCATCACTGCATGTGAAAAGAAAATAATGGCTAGGCCACCCCAATTTCCCATAGGAGTTAGAGGATTTCTCTATAAAATTAGATACTACAAACAGCATTAAGTAGAGGGCCAAAATCTACCACCTCGGAATCCTTCAGTGGGCCAAAGGGGTCCTTCTGATTGTAAAATTTTTTATACTGGATACAATCTATAGTGATCTTCTATTTGTAACATATCACAGGTTGAGTATCCCTTATCCAGCATTCCAAAATCCCAAATACTCCAAAATTGTCTACATGGGTGTTGGAGATAGTGACACCTTTGCTTTCTGATGACTCAGTATACACAAACTTTGTTTTATGCACAAACTTATTTTAAAATATTGTGTATAAAATTACCTTCAGGCTAAGTGTACAAGGTGTATACAAAACATAAATGAATTTCATGTTTAGACTTGGATCTAAGATAGCTCATCATGTATATGCAAATATTCCTCCAAAAAAACCCAAAAGCCAAAACACTTCTGGTCCCAAGCATTTTGGATAAGGGATATGCAGCCTGTATAAATTGACAACATTATGATTTCTGCCTATAATTTTTTTGTAATGTTTTCTTTTAAAAAGGCTACTTTATTGTTGTTGTGTGCCTTCAAGTTTTTTCCAGCTTATGGCAACCTTAAAACAAAGTTATCATTGGGTTTTCATCACAAGATTTATTTGTGTAGGCCATCTGGTCTGCATGGGGTTTACCACAGAGTTTCAGAGAAATTCCACAGAAATTGGCAGGTGAATCTGACTTGCATTAAGGCCCTTTTGGCCCAGGATCAGGCCATATACACAGGATGTGCATCCAGTCGACCAGGATCTGGCCCAATCCCAATGCAGGGGATTTGGCCTACATTGCCCAAACAGGATATCACAAAGCAAAGCAAAGCAGCTTCATTTATATACTGCTTCATATCGCGCATGGGATGTCTAAGCGGTTTACAACTGTGAGCTGATTGCCCCCCAACAATCTGGGTACTCATTTTAGCGACCTCGGAAGGATGCAGGCCTGAGTCGAGCCTCAGCCCTGGCTGGTATTGAACTCGCAACCTTGTGGTCTATGAGTGAGTGGCTGCAGTACAGGCATTTAACCACTGCACCACAAGGGTGAACATGGGCCTTTTGGCCCTTGTAGTCAGCCCTTCCAACTGACTTACCATAAGTTAAATCTCATGTTAGTCATGCTTAGGGCAGATGCATTGAATCAAGGGAACTTAAGGTAGTCATGACTAATTTAAGTGCATCTGACTTAATTAGTACAGTCCACCCTCCGTATCCACAGACATCATCCGCAGAACTGAGCATCCACAGATGGCATGCCCATGGGGGGTGAAGGAGGAGGAGGGGATGAAGACGAGGAAGATAGAAGAAGAGGAGGA
>CM034706.1:179919253-179937568 GCA_020142125.1 Phrynosoma platyrhinos | reverse complement strand
ATTCTTATCAGTGTTTGTTTGGACTGGTGCTGGCTGTAGTCCAGGACATTTTGCATGGTACACCTTTGTACATCCTCCCCACCTTTCCAAGACTTCCTTAGTTTTTAGTTAGAGGGATCAGTTCCTCTGAATATGTAGGCTTCTCTCCTCTTTCTCTTTTTGTGAAAAAAATTAGCTGATTTTATTATTTCAAAAATATCTTATAGACTTCTTTTTTGTTTCTCTGCTATGAAAATCCTTTAGTCTCATGCTTGCGCATGAAGTGTAAAAGCTTTTAGCATGTATATTGCTTCTAGCGAATTTAGAAATTGCTAGGCATAAAGAAACATTTCTTTTTCATCTTTCCTATAGTAAACTGAAATATCTTATAGTTTCTCTGCTATGAGAACTAGATCAATTTTTGTATATTGGTGATGCATGTTTTAAAAAATTAGTTTTAAATAATTAGTTTTAAATGGGTTTAGTTGCATAGGAGAGAAAAAGCCTGAATAAGTGTGTGTGCACACTTGTGCGTGTGTGTAGTAGACGGAATATTTCTCAGAAGAGAAGCAGTTTCTACTGATAAGATAGTATGCCACTGTTTTTTCCAGTCTTCCCACTCCCTATTTTCAGTGGTGTCACCAGAGGGATGCAGGGGGTGCACATTGCACCGGATGACACCCCAGAGTGGGCAGTGTACACCCACTGAGATGGTATACTCGGTGGAGCCTGGCAAGGCTGCTGGATGAGTGCGAAAGGGTGTCACATGCCTTTCATACTTTCCCAGCAGTGGCATGGGACCCCAAATGACCCTCCAAAGGCTTCAGCATTGCCCCAACAAGCAGCAAGTGCTGCTGGGGATGGAGATTGCCTTTTTTGGGGGTGTCTCTTGTGGCTGCTCTTTTGAGCAACCGTATTGGACCTCCCCCTCACTGCCTCCCTGCTCCCCTCCACCACACACTGGGTGACACCAACAACAGGGATGCCACTGCCTCTTTTGTCCCTTGAGTGCAATAAAGTTTAAATGTACTTTATTCATTTATTCTCACATAAATCTTAAAAGTTTAGATATTACTATTCATAAAGAAAATACTCATTTTGCATATTTCAAAGTTAAAATTAGTTTAAAGTGGTTTTAATTACATAAGAGGAAAAAAAGTGGGTGTATGTGTGTGTTTGGGTGGAAGGTGGGGTATTTCTCAGTTGACAAATCAGAAATGATATGTTTCTACTGATAGTAAGAAGTTGGGGTTTTTTTCCCTTCAGTCTTCCTCCTCTTTTGTCCCTTGAGAGCAAGAAAAAGGTTAAAATGATTCCCCAATTTTCACGCCTCCTTTCTCTGAGTCTAATCTTACTTTCCCTATGATATGTTCTCCATATAAATTAAATAGGTAGACTGAGGGACAAGATTCAGCTTTGTATGAACCCTTCCCAATCAAAATTTATTCAGTTTCTGCATATACTGTCATGAACTGGGATATAATTCTTCTCTGTTTCTTCCCAAAGGTAGCAATGGGAAAAATTCAGCAATTTTCTTCCTGCTATGAGGAAGTCTTCAAAAACCACATTGTTTTTGAAGGCTTTGCACAATTTGGCAAGAAGTCCACCTGTGGTTGTTTTGCACAAAAATCAGGATGATGCCAGCTTGGGTTGGTGTCAGAGCATGCATTGTCCAAACCCATGCCCCTACCAAGCTGGCTGAAGCTGCCAGTCTGTTTCGCCCTTAGTTAATACACTTATTGTGAATGGGAAGGCTTTGCTTGTTTGGACCTTTCAACTCTGAGGTTTTTCTTGTTATAGAGGTTATTTTCATTCTTCCTATAGAATTCCTACATCTTTCATTTTTCTGAATACCAGTATTATGCTCAGCCTGAGTATCTTGTAAGCAGATTGAAAGGAGAGCATCTATTATATCAAATGGGAGAATTATTCTGGAAATAATTTGTATAGTGTTTTTTTTTTCTGTGCTATACTATATAGACTATTCTGTATTATTTTTCTTCAAATTATAATTTAACAACTTATGATCTTTGTCATTTTTAAGATGACAAATGATAAAATATCTTCAGATACATATTTTAAAAAATGCACATGTTTGAATGTTAGCAATCCTGAATGCAACCTCCTGCAAGAGCACCCTCTACTGTTGCTTTACAATTTAACACACAAAGGGATCGTGTAGCACCTTTGGTAAGATAAGCTTTCATACGCTGTCCTTGAGTTTTATAACTTGACAGTTGCATAAAGCAAAAGTGCTACTTTACAGTTACTGTTTCATACATTTGTAGGCTATATTTCAGAGAAAGGAATTGACAAAACCACCTCTGAGTATTCCTTGCCTAAGAAAACCCTATGAAATTCATAACTCAACAGGTGATTTGAAGACACATGCACCCAAACATACATCATGTGCCCCCCTAGAGATGTTGGAGTGTAATTCCCAGCATTCCTTATCATTGGTTATATTGGCTAGAGCTACTAGGATATGCAGTTCAAAATATCTAGAGAGGAATACCATTCCTTGGGACAGGTTTTTATGAACTGCTGAATCATTGTCCTTTCAACTTTTAAAACAATTGGCCCCTTCCAGTTATTTTTCCTCTCTATTCTGACTGCATTAAGATTTAAATAATTTACTTGTGCACTGCACACTATACGTTTCCCCAAATATATTATAGTTGATATATTCACATTTCAGAACCTGCACAGACACAACCAGGTAATTATAAAATGATCTGTTGTTGTTACTATTTGTCAATAAGTCACCTTCAGTTTATGACAACCCTATAACTGAGATAACTTCAAGAATCCTAGTCATCAACAGTTTCCTTCACTGAATCAATTAATCTGTAATGTGGTCTTTCTCTTTTCTTATCAACTTCCATTCTATAAGTTTTACAGTCACCCCTCCATTCTCGCAGACTTGAAAGCTGTGGTTTTGCACATTCATGGAGGGGCAACCTCCATTTAAATCAATGGGGTCTCATTCAAGCCTATGGGGCTTAATATTTGCCAATCTCCATTTTTGCCGGGGGGATGCGTGTGTGTCTGGAACCCATCCCCCGCGAAAACATAGGGTCAACTATACTGTCTTTGCTAGTGAGTCATGTCATCTCATGATGGGTCCAAAGTATGATAGTCTCTATTTCTAATGAGAGTGTGGGTTTGGTTTCTCCACAGAATCATTTATTTATCTTTTTGGCAGTCCATAATATGCATAAAACTTTCCTTCAGCATCACATAGCATAGATGGCTCTGACTTTGTTATTTAATTATCTACTTTTATACTTGATAATTTTATTTAATTCCTTTATATTTGTTCCTTCAAGTTTTGGCCGTCTTCTAATTTACGGACTATATTTTCCATTTTGATTAATGACTTAGCCAAAGTATAGAAAATCTTTAGCTATATTGATGATTCCACTTTTATGTTGTGTAAATCATCTACGGTCATTAGTTTTGTTTTCTTAATATCAGCTCTAGTGCATCTTTTGCACTTTCTTTAATATTCATCAATAGCTGTTTCAAGTCTATTTTTCTGCTAGTAATATGATGTCATCTGCATGTCTTAAACAGTTGATGTCCTTTCCCCAATTTTCACACCTCCTTTCTCTGACTCTAATCTCACTTTCCCTATGATATGTTCTCCATATATATTAAATAGGTAGGCTGAGGGACAAGATTCAGCTTTGTATGAACCCTTCCCAATCGAAATTTATTCTGTTTCTGCATATACTGTCATGAACTGGGATATAATTCTTCACTATGTTTCTTCCCAAAGGTATCAATGAGAAAAGTTCAACAATTTTTATTCATGGTATAAGGAAGTCTTCAAAGACCACACTATTTTTGAAGGCTTTGCACAATTTGGCACTTATTCTGGGCAAGAAGTCCACCTGTGGTTGTTTTGCACAAAAATCAGGATTTTCTGTGCAGGGAATAGCATTTTCTATTTGGAAAATAATATTTCAATGCAGAAATATTTAATTCCTGTGTAGAAAATACTTTTTTCTGCATAGAAAATGCTGCTTTCTGTATAAATCAACCATGTGCAAATTTTACACAGAACAAAACCCCCACTTAAAGCTTTTTTTATTCTATGTGTTGTGCATCTTCAACCTTTTGTTTCACATCTGAGGGTCAGCAGCTGAATGTTTCTTTAGCTTGAGTCCAGTTGTGTCATTAGACATAGTGCCATTTGTACTTGTCCTTTGCTCTTTCCTAAGTAGCTGGTTTAGTGCCTTCTGAACTGGGTGTCTTGTATTTCAGTAGTATTTCTTGCTTCATTTTGGATTGTCTCATAAAGTTTTGAAGGTAAAGACATTCAGAAGTGGTTTACCATTGGCTCCTTCTGCACAGAACTAACAAAATTTCTCTATAGTGCCACTGCCATCCTCTAAGAGCAATTCTCTAGCAAAGTCACCCTCACTACTTACTGCTGCTGCCCAGCAGCTTCACCTCATTGCATTGAAGTGTTTGGCACATTGGCTCCTCATCAAAAGCCTGACTAACTTGGAAGACCCTACCAGTAGCACTGCTACTGTCAGCATATCCTCTTGCCTCATAAGAGTGTGCAGTCTCACCACCACAGAAAGGTAGTCCCAAGGTGGGTGAAATAATTCATTGAATAATCTCAAGAAAGTCAACAAAACTATTCCATTGTGAAAGCCTGTGGTGTAGTGGTTAGAATGTGGGTGGGGACCTGGGTGATCCAAGTTCTAGTCTTTGGTGAGTCATTCAATACACTGGTTGACCTATAACAAATAGTGCTCTCTCAGCTGCTCTCTCAGCTTGACCTATCTTGTAATAATAATAATAATAATAATAATAATAATAATAATAATAATAATAATAATAATACTTTTTATTTATATCCCGCCCCTCTGCAGAGCAATCGGGGCAGCTTACAATATTACAATTTCCATTAAACAAAACATAAAATCCCGAAGCCCACCCATCCTTTAAGAAGTAAAGGTTCTTCTTATTCTAGGCTGGGTGGTGCTGGGCCTGGTGACTCTCTCTCCCAGATGACATCAGATGGTAATGGAGGGAGGGCTCTTCTTATTATTTTAGGCCTGATAAATAGGCTTATGTAGGCTTATTGTGAGGAAAAAGTGTGGAGGATGAGACACATATATACCAGCTTGATCTTATTGCTTACTGAAAGTAAGGCAGATTATAAATGTAACAAACAAACAAACAAATAGATTTTAGAATGGGTGTGGAGTCACTGGGTGAAAATGTACAGAGAGACTAGGAAAAAAATGTTGTCAGAAGGTACTAATGAACATCCACAAGGCAAGGGAAACTATAAAAACACATTCATCAGACAGTGTAGAGAAATTACATGCATACCATATTAAGGCTGGCATATTTATTTATCATAATTCATTATTCAGAATCTTAGAGTTGGAAGGGACCACAATGTTCATCTAGTCCAACCGCCTGCCATGCAAAAATAAACAATTAAAGCACTCATGAAAAATGCTGATCTAACTTCTGTATAAAGACTTCTATAGATGGAACATCAATGGCCCTGTGAAGCAATCTATTCTATTGTCAAACTGCTCTTACAGCTTTCAAAAAATGTTCCTAATAGTTAGGAAGAATCTCTCTCTCATGCTTTAGTCTCTGGATCTACAGAAAACAAGCTTGCACCATCTTCTTTCTATATGACACCCCTTTAAATATTTAAAAGTAGATATCATGTCAAGAAATCAGAAGAGGACTAGGAAGGGCAGCTATGAAGGAACTAGACAAGATCCTGAAATTTAAAGATATATCACTGAATACAGTGGGCCCTTGATACCTGCTGGGGTTTGATTTCAGGACCCCCTGTGGATACCAAAATACATGGATGATCAAGTTCCAATATATACAATGGTGTAGTAAAATGGAGTCCCTTATTCAACGACAAAACAACAAAATTTATTTACGGCACACAGCCAGCTCAAAAAACAAAAACAAAGCAGAGGTCAAAACTTTCAGCAGTACACATATACACACGATATAAGTGATATAAAATTACAGCACCAACCTTGGAAATATATGTAAGTATGTAAGTTATGTATATTTTCAGCAAGGAAAGCCAATACTAGTTTGCAATGTAAAGGTAACATGGACATTTGACTATAAACGAACCAGTCTCTTAAAAACATTTCAAAGACCTAATTTAACATCAATAATCATATTATGTTAAAAATAGGCTTATACTAGTACCTATGTATTAACATAAAGAGTCAGTTAATACCAGAGTTATATGAAATATTATTAAATAATAAAACAGATATCATATAAACTGTTTAGAACCATATAAGGAGTCCCTTATATAAAATGACAAAATCAAGGCTTGCTTTTTGGAATTTTTTAAAAATATGTTCAAGCCATGGAAGATTAAAGCCATGGATGCAAAATCCATGGATACAGAAGGGTGACTGTACTAAAAAGATTGTCCATGCCATTGTATTTCTCATTTCTATATGTGGCTGTGAAAGCTGGACAGTGCAAAAAGCTGATGCAAATTGCCTCATTTGAAATGTGGTGCTGGTGAAGAGTTCTGTGGATATCATGGACTGCTAAAAAACAACAACAACAAATAAATAGGTCCTGAAGCAAATCAAATGTGACCTCTCCCTAGAAGCTAAGATGACTAAGCTGAGACTGTCATACTTTGGCCATGTCATAAC
This sequence comes from Phrynosoma platyrhinos, assembly GCA_020142125.1. Lineage (NCBI taxonomy): Eukaryota > Metazoa > Chordata > Lepidosauria > Squamata > Phrynosomatidae > Phrynosoma > Phrynosoma platyrhinos. The sequence goes on along the minus strand of CM034706.1, from coordinate 179,930,903 downwards.
TTACTGGAAGACATGACTCACTAGAAAATACAATGTAGTAATGCTTAGCAAAGTAGAAGGCAGTAGGAAAAGAAGAAGACCACATTCAAAATGGATAGACTCAAACAAAGAAGCCACAGCCCTGATTCTGCAAGACCTGAGCAGGGCTGTTGATGATAGGGTGACTTGGGTCTTTCATTCATAGGGTCACCATAAGACAAAGTTGACTGATGGCAGTTAACAGCACAGCAACGTCACCTCTCAATCTTCTCTTCTCCAAGCTAAACATACCCAGTTTCCTAAATCATGACTCATAAGGCTTAGTTTCCAGTCCTTTGATTACTTTGATTGCCCTTCTCTGGACATGTTCTACCTTACTGATATTCTTTTTGAACTATGGTGCCAAAAAATGGACAGAGTACTCCAGCTGAAGTCTGACCAAAAGAGAATAATATAGAGTGACACTACTACTTAACCTCAATCTCTACACTATACTCCTGGGATGCAGCCCAGAATTATATTGGCTTTTTTAGCTGATGCATCAGATTGTTCACTCACATTAACTTGTGGTCTACTAAGACTCCTACTGCTTTCAAGTCAGGTGTCCTCCACACTATATTTATGGACTTCAGCTAGTAGTTTGCTGTTGTTGTTGTTTTTGCTAACTGCCCTTGTGTCAACTTCAGCTCATGGCAACTCTGTGAGACACCTTCTAGTCTCCCTGTCCTCAACTGTTTGGTAAGATCCTGCAAGCTAAAGGCTGTGGTCTCCTTGATTTAATATATATACCTATACACAGTCTTCCTCTCTTTCTACTACCCTCTACTTTTCCTAGCATTATTGTCTTTTATCGTTAATGATTTTGGCTATACTGGTCAAAGACCGAATAAATTGAAATTGAATTGAAAATTGAATTGATTTTGGCTGGTTTCAATAAACCACACCAGTAACACAAACCAATTTCCCATTCAGATTTAATGAGAAAGATGTTAGCTGGAAATGAAGGCATTGTGGCCGCACTACTGAAGGAGATAAAAGAGGAAAGCCTATGAATGTAAAGCTCATGCGTGTGGCACTAAATTGAGGTTTAGCATTGGGTAAGCGTGCAACCAATGCATGTTTGGTCTTATATCTTGTTTTATTTAATGTTTTTAAACTGTCTTAGTTTAAATATTTTTAAAAGGGTGGGTGGATTTGGGATTGGATGTATTTACTGGAGTTTTTATTGCAAGCTGCCCCAATTGCGCTGCAGAGGGGAAGGATAGAAATAATTTTTATTATTATTTATCATTATTTATTATGTTTTCTATCAATTTACCAAAAAAAGGGAAATGTTTTCATCTATTACATGATTTTGTTTTATTTTTTATTTTTATTTTTTGTTCAAGCCATGTCCAACTTATGGTGACCCTAAGGTTAACCCATCATGGGGCTTTCTTGGCAAGATTTGTCCAGAGGGGATTTGCCACTGCCTTCCTCTGAGGCTAAAGAGTGGCTTGCCCAGATACTGTACCTCATACTCCCTCCCTGCAATTCCAAGATAAGAACAGGGAGAAAAAGTATTTTCCTTCTGTTGAAAACATAGGGGCTCTGCTGTAGCTCCACAGCCTCTGAACTAGCATAGTGAGTCTCATGGTATTACTAAATTATTACTGAAATGCTTTCTAATTGACATAATAGTTCTTCTTTCTCCCTGTTTTTCAAAACATTTGTTAAAAAGTCTCACCTTCAAATACATGTTTGTTGGATCTTCTTTCTTGAAGATAAGAAAATCAATATGCTCTGCACTCAGTGCTTGTTTTTCATTGCCAGTAACTTTGAACAAATGTTGTTTTATAATAACAAACAAGATACAAGTGCCGTTTCGTACTGGAGTGCAAACACAAAGCAGTGTTTGAATCATCTAAGCACAACATGAAAACAGCAACTTGAAACTGCTTTTAAGTCATGCAATGAATTACTTTCAAAGTCCAATCAAAGACAGATATGTAAGTTGTTTTTAAAATCTTTCCAATTAATTAAATCAGCTCTCGACTGTAACCAGGATAAATTAATTACACATTTTATTTAAAAAGAGATAGGTGATGGAGAATGGAAGAAAAGCATGTACAGTAACAGCCAATTCAGAAACAGAACTAATAGTATATAGCTTGTGAATGTGGCTAATATATAAAACAGAACTGCACTTAATTCAATATATGTAGGTGTCAAACAGGTTTCTGATTCATTAACCACCACCCACACAAGTATTTACTGCACAATACTGTTTGTCATACGCTGTGGAAAGATATTTGGATTCTTTTTCATGCAATGTATTGGTACCTGGCTATCTGTTTCTTTCAGCATTCCCATGTCCAAAAGGAATAATGGCCACATTCCATGTAGCATACGGCACACTCTCATCTATTTTTGCATGTGCGTTGGGACTTTCCCAGTTTCCCTTTGTGGCCTCATCAGGAGCTCTGTCATACACATACCCTGACCACATCTGTGAATGCTGTACCCATTTATTCATCCCATCCCATCCTCTACTGTAGTGGTAGAGGACGATTGCCCCTTCAGATATTTTGGACTACAACATTCATAACTCAAATTGTTGGCCAAGGGGGTTGGCTCATCTGGGAATTAAAAGTTCAAAATATCTGGTGAGCCAAAGCTTTTTTAGGCAACCAATACACTACTGCAGGATTTTCAGGCCAGATGATGAATTGCAACTCCAGAATTCTTCAGAATTTGGCTATGCTGGCTAGGGCTGCTGGTGCTTGAAGTCCAACATATCTGGAGGACAGTATGATTCCTACTCCTCATAGCGTGCGACTTTGAAATGACTCTTGAGGATATAAGTATGGGGAGAAGTTGGGATGTCCACAACTACAACAATAAAAATAACAATAAGGCAATCAATTTTCAGAAACTTCCACATCAACCTGATCAGCTTTTAAAAATATCAAGCCAGATGCCAGTCCAAACAGACAATATGAAGGCCAGCTGGATTCTTCAGCATGGAAAAAGAATGCTGACACAGATAGGATCTTTGTATTCTGTAATCACTGATGATTATCTAATCAGGTTTGGTGAGGCAGAAAGAGCAGAATGAGCACTGTGCTGGTTTTGGAATAGAAGTCTTCAGCTATGCAAGAAAAAAATTCAGACACTACAGTACTAGTTAGCTGCAGAATTAAACTCTGCTGCCTCAACAGCAGTATATGCAACAGGCATTCTGTCTAAACAGATCTGTTCATGGTTTGGAAGTATGGAACCACAAACAAAACACTGGGTCTTACTCTTGCTGAAAAGGTAACATCATTCCCTAGCCACTTCCTCCCTATATTATTGGCGCTCTATTATTATAAACTTCAATGGTCTCACCTTTGCCCAGTCCCTCCTGGCAACTAACATCACTCCCTTAAGTAATCATTAAGACCATGTCATATGATACTACAAGCCTACACTGGCTTATTACCCACTCAGAACTTTCCATAGCCTTACCACCTTTAACATGTCCCAATATACCCCTTCCTGTGACTTTTCTCCTCCAATTCTGTCACATTCCACTGTACAAAGTCCTCCCTTAAATTACTCTTCCCTTTCTCTGTTTGATCCTTATGTCTGGAACACCCTTTGACAATGTCTGGGCAATCTTTCTTCAAACCCTGGCCTAAGCAGATTGGTATTCCCTTAGTTCTAATCTATACTGCAATTTATGCTTCTTTTTTCGAGGTCCGGGTGCTGCATGATGGAGTGAGCTCATGTCACTAGTCCCAGCTTCTGCCAATTTAGCAGTTCGAAAGCATGCAAATGCAAGTAGATAAATAGGTACCACTTCTCAGTGGGAAGGTAAACAGCGTTCTGTGCAAGCATGCTGCCCACATGATTACAGAGTAGTCTCTGATAACGCTGGCTCTTCAGCTTAGTAACGGAGGTGAGCACTGTCCCCTACAGTAGGACACGACTTGACAACCTTTTCTTGTATTAACATTGCCTCTGCTATCTTCCCTTCACTCGGTTCTCTTTCCCTTTAAAAAGCTGTGTTTAGAGATGGGGATCATGTGGCTGTCCAAATACTGTTGCACTGGAAGTCTCAGCAACCCTAGTCAACGATGAGGAATGCTGGGAGCTGCAACTTAACATCAGAAAGGCCGTATGATTGTCACCCTGATATAGATTGTAGATCAGTCAGGAATTACCTATAGGTTATTTTTTTTTTATAACTTAAATCCAATTTTGAATCCCAACTAGAGGAGATCCATTGAATCAATGAGATTTACATAAGTGTTGCTTTGTCAGTAGTTGTTCAACAGGTCAGTCTATAATTAGAGCTGCATGGACTTTTAGACCCATATAACATGTAATGGTGTTATACAATGAACTAACTCAGTGGTTCTTAACCTGGGTTTGATCGAACACCAGGGGTTCGGTGAGTCAGTCTCGTGGGTTCGGCGGAAGTCAAGACACACATCCGATTCATATGATTCGTGATAACATGCCCCGCTCATCCATCATTGGCTGCAGGGGATAACCTGTATACGTTTTATATGCCCCACTATTTATATGCTCCATCCAACCAAACCAGCTTGCCCCGCCTCTACCGACAGAAGTGGCCCTCTGATTGGCCGTGTGGCGTGATTGACAGCATGGCGGCCCACTCCCCTCACTGGATGGCGCTGACAGTCCGTCTGTATTGGCAGTAGGAGGGTTCGGTGAATGCGTAAGAATCGTAAGAAGGGTTTGGTGAATGCACATATGAAACTGGTGGGGGTCAGTACCTCCAACAAGGTTAAGAACTAACTACTGCACAAACAGTATTGTGCAGTAAAATATAGTATGTTATATTGTTTTTGTTTGACTTCAACTTATGGCTCTGGTGCCACAATAAACTACAGTTCCCATGATTCCCTAGCACTGAGTCAGGGCAGTTAAAGCGGATTCAATTTGCACTATTTCTCGAAGTCTGCAAAGGCCCTAATTGTCTTTATTGGGTTATACCTGCAATGTTCGTCTAGCAAATGGTGTGTTGGAGGAAATTTCAGGTTTATTTTTTAACCTACAAAGATAGAGGGGAGGCTTAAAGTTTTGTATCTGTGAATCTTGACTGAAATGGACCATATCCTGAATTGCAGTATCAGGGTCTGAACTAATTCTTGTTATCTAACCTGTCAAGGACACCCTTATCATTCATAAGAATAGCCACCCCATATGGACTGCATGTTTGATTTTGAGTTCCTGCATGGCAGAGGGTTGGACTGGATGGCCCTTGTGGTCTCTTCCAATTCTATGATTCTGTGTAATGAATACTGTACTTGGAAAAATCTCCCCTGCATGTTAATCATGTTACGTCTATTTAAGCAAAGCCAGCAAAAAAGTTTTGTGCATCCTTAATATATTAACAACTTTTATTTGGCATAAGCTTTGATAGACCATGGCCCACATCATTCAATGTAAAACATGTATACTGGTAGTTGTTGGAATAATTTGGTTCAAAAGGAGTGTGAACCAGGGGCAGGAGTCGTCGTGAGGTGGAAAAGTTTCAATAATCAATATATTTTACTTATCTATGTTAGAACTGTAGTCAAATTGTAGCAAAACAGATGCCAAGTAGCTACACATAGAGGATTCTGGGAGTTGAGGCATTTGGAAAGGAATGAGATGCTGGAAGGTTGTAATGCAGGAATGCAAGAATTGCTTAGAGTTAGGGCCTTTGCAGACTGCCAGAAATAGTGCAAATTGAGTACACTTTAAACTGAGGCACTGCCCTGGCTCAGTGGTAGGGAATCATGGAAACTGTAATTTATTGTGGCACCAGAGCTCTCGGACAGAGAAGGCTCAATGTCTTAGAAAAAAATACAATTCCCATGATTCCCTAGCACTGAGCCAGGGCAGTGCCTCAATTTAAAGTGGACTCAATTTGCACTATTTCTGGCAGTCTGCAAAGGGCCTTAGATTGACCTAATGAAGGACCCTGTGCACCAGGGTACAGCCATAATAAATCACTGATAGCACTCTGTGCAAAGGGGCCTCATGGTATCATCTTTTCTGCTGATAAGAGAGCATTGGAATGTGGCTTAAGTGCATTACAATGTATTCTGAAATCTTTACTTTTATTGCTTGAGATGCTATATGTTTAAAGTTTGACATAACCAATGTGGTGTAAGAAATTAGACTTCTCTGTTTGGAGGTGTATAAAATTAAGCCATTTTCTTCTGTTCTTGGCCCAAAATTCTGGAATGCTAAATAAACCTGTGTTTACAAACTGACTTTGGTCCTCTCTTAACTTTTGCTTTGCCAGTAACTGAAGGTGCTGGGGCTGTTAGCCCACAGTCTATTTTTCCTATAAAAGTTGTGGTGTAGTGTTTTGAGCACTGAACGACTCTGAAGACCAGGGTTTGATTCCCAGGCTGGCTATGAAACCCACTCAGTGATCTTGGGCAAGTCACATTCTCTCAGCCTCGGGGGAAGACAATGGCAAACCTTCTCTGAACAAATCTTGGCAAGAAAACCCCATGATAATCATGATTTTAGGGTTGCCATAAGTTGGAAATGGCTTGAACAACACATACAACAATTAGACTGTGCACTCAAAGACTACAAAAAACAGCAACAATAAAAACACTGAAAACCCCATGACAGGGTTGCATTGGGGTAGTGACCAGAAGTCCTCTTTTTTCCAACCTTCTGTTGAGGACAAATTCCAGAATGTCCTCCATTTTGAGCATGACTAGGAAGCATGATGATGATGATATTATTATTTGTATCCCGCTTCCCCCAAAAAACTGGGACTCAGAGCAGCCTACAACTTAAAAATAATATTGACATTTCTATGAGTATTTTTTAGCTTTCATTTTCTGCTCAGGAGGAATATTAAAACGTCTTCCATTTTGAGCAGGACTGAGAAGTATGAATTTATATTTCTAGGAGGGTTTTGTAGCTTTTCTTTTCTGTCCAGGAGGAATCCCAAAACGTCCTCCATTTTGAGCAGTACTAAAAAAGTTTGAATTTATATTTCTAGGAGTGTTTTGTAGCTTTTGTTTTCTATCCAGGAGGAATCCCAAAACGTCCTCCATTTTGAACAAGCATGAATTGACATTTATACGAGTGTTTTCTCAGCTCTTATTGTGGTCATGTCCTCCATTTTCCTTGAAGGTCTTCCATTTTGAGGGGCCTTGCCCTCCTAAAAATCAAAAACCATTTTCCTTTCGTCGGAAGGCCTCCGGGGCCAAATTCTTGCCTTTCACAGTTAAGCTACCTTCTCCCTCAGGAGCCCTCATCTTTTCTCCTCTCTCGGCCTGAGCAGCCTCGGCCTCTCCTAGGCTGGGGGCGGGCCTAGGCTCCGTGCCTTCTGGGTGGGAGGTGAGATTTTGGCCCTGTCGGGAGAGGAGAAAAAGGAGGAAGGAAAGGAGAGAGAAGAGAAGAGAAGAGAAGAGGCGACATGGCTGCGTTGAAGGTCTCTCGGGTGAGGCTTAAGGGGCCTGAAAGTGGCCCAGCAAGGGAATAATGGACGGCCGCTGAGGAGAGGGAATGGGGGCGAGGGTCGGTAAGGAGCCCCTGTGGCCTCGGACTAGGACTCTCTTCTTGTTGTTGTGTGCCTGTCCGACTCATGGCCACCCTAAGACGAACCTATCATGGGGTTTTCTTTGCATCTTTCTTCTGAAGAGGTTTGCCATGTTCCCCCCTTGAGGCTGAGAGAGTGTGGCTTGCCCAAGGTCACCCACTTATTAGGGTGACCAGAGCTCCTCCTCTCCGCCAAAGGGGACAAGGCACAGCAAAATGGGGGACCTTGAAGGAAATTAACATGGGGGGTTGCAGACTGCCAGAAATAGTGCAAATTGAGTCCACTTTTAGGGTTAGGGTTAGTGCTAGGGAATCATGGGAATTGTATTTTATTGTGGCACCAGAGCTCTCTGACAGAGAAGGCTCAATGTCTCAGGAAAAAAAAAATTCCCATGATTCCCTAGCACTAACCCTAACCCTAAAAGTGGACTCAATTTGCACTATTTCTGGCAGTCTGCAACCCCTATTTGTCATGCTCAGAATGGAGGACGCTTTGGGATTCCTCCTGGACAGAAAACAAAAAAGCTAAAAACATTCATAGAAATGTAAACTCATGCTTTTTAGTCATGCTCAAAAGGGAGTACATTTTGGAATTACTCCTGGACAGAAGGTTGACATGATGTAGGACATGTCCTGGAAAAGGAGGACGTCTGGGCACTCTGCACTCTGTATTTTCATGGGATTGAACCGTGGTCCCCAAAGTCGTAGTCCAACATTTAACCCACTACGCCACACTGGCTTTGGAGATCAGGGTTCAAACCCCTATTCAGCCATGGAAACCCACTGGGTACCTTAAGTAAGTCACACTCTCTCAGCCTCAGGGGCACACACACATCAACACACAAGAGATTCCGCCACAAAAGCCCCAAGAAAGTCAGAAGTGACTTGAAGGGCACACACACATCAGTTAATGTTAGGAAATAAGAAGAAGGCACCCTCACGTGATCATAGGAAAAGGTGTGACACCTCACAATTACATTAATCATCTTTGCAGTTCATGTAAACTTAACCACATTTAATATTTATAACATCTACAAGGCAGAGGCATAGTATTTTATGTTTGGCATTAAGGACATTTTGTTTTCCAAAGGAAAATTGATCTATTTGATCCTAGCACTTCATGGAAAGGAGGAGAGAAAACAAATGTGTATTGTGCAATGTTTAAGATGGAACATTAATTAGGGACGGTGTTATTGTGTGCTCCAAGACAGTAGTCTTAGATTTTGGCCTCCCTATATTTTGGATTTCAGTTGTCAAGAAATCCCAGTCAGCATGGCCAATGGTCAGGAATTCTGGATGTTGAAATCCCAAATATCTCAAAGGCCAAAGTCTGAAAACTACTGGAAAAGATTATACTACTGGCATGCCTCTTGTTAACAAAGCCTGTGGCAGAGAAACTCCCTTTTTACAGAGAAACTTACATTTTACTTTCTCTCCACACTGTCTCCTTTTCCTCCTCGTTCTAGCTGGAAATTTTCCTAATCCTAATGGCACTAGGAGGATAGTGAAGGAGAGTTGCAGAAACACAGGCCTTTGGTGTCCAGTTCCAGCAGCATGTCTGTAGTAAATATTGCATTAAAACTTGAATTGGAAAAAAGTAAGATTCTCCTCTAGCTGATCCTATTGTAACTGTGGGCCTTTGCAGACTGCTAGAAATAGTGCAAATTGAGTCCACTTTAAGGGTTAGGGTTAAGGTTAGGGAATCATGGGAACTGTATTTTATTGTAGCACCAGAGCTCTCTGACAGAGAAGGCTCAGTGTCTCAGAAAAAAAACAACAATTCCCATGATTCCCTAGCACTAACCCTAACCCTAAAAGTGGACTCAATTTGCACTATTTCTGGCAGTCTGCAAAGGCCCTATTTGTGTGCCTAACTACAACAGGTAATATAAAAAGCAGCTGCTTCCAGAATCTATACTGAGCATGAGTGGACATCAAAATAGAAAAGAGGAAAGCAGATTAGTATGTCTCACTAGCTCCCCCAGCATGTTAAAAACAAGTTTAGCTGCCGAAATTGAAATCATAAGAAAACTCAAAAGCAGGTGAAAGAAAGAAGGGGGGAGACAATCCCTCAATACAGTTTGGAAGATGTTCCAAATGTTTTTCTTTACTAACACAAGGCTTACCTGACCTGCTTCATTTCACATTAGCAAATTGTTAATTTTAAATAAAATGCTTGCTGAAGTGTTTTTTGTAGAGCAGGAACCTTTCCCTATTCTTTCCATGCTATTTTTGTCTCTGGTACCAAATTTTCTGTTAAAAAAGCAATGCCAAGGAATACATCTACCTTGCCAACTGAGGGAGATCTGTACTCATATTGCAACAGTAAGGCACACTATGGGCCTTTGCAGACTGCCAGAAATAGTGCAAATTGAGTCCACTTTATCTGCCCTGACTCAGTGCTAGGGAATCATGGGAACTGTAATTTATTGTGGCACCAGAGCTCTCTGACAGAGAAGGCTCAAATGTCTCAAAAAAAAAAAATACAGTTCCCATGATTCCCTAGCACTGAGCCAGGACAGTTAAAGTGGACTCAATTTGCACTATTTCTGGCAGTCTGCAAAGGCCCTACATGTATGTAACACACACCTGGAATGATAGAGATGGGACTTTCCACTTTATTCCAATTTTTGGTCCCCAGGTTGTCATTAACAGTCATGTTGACAACAACAACATGTGCAGTTTTGTCATCTACACAACTTGCTGAGAGATTTTCGTGTTTGGAGCAAAGGGCTACTTCAACCTATATGCAAATTTTTACTTGTTTGGCAATACATGTCTTCTTTCTTGTAACCAAGTGTTGTTGCTTGTGTTGGAAGTCCCCATCTTAATTTAAAATGTTTTCTTTATATAAAAAGTATTGTAATTTTTAAAAAAATGGGTTATGTGATCTTACTTGGCTGTGTAAATTAGATTTCGAGCCTATGGGAAGGTCATGTAGTCTTTCTGTACAGCAGGGCAAGCATTCTTGTTCTCTGTGCAAGTATTGCTGTCTAAGAAGTACCCAGAAAACTAGAAAATAAACAGGAGAAAAACCACATTCATGCATAAACATGTCTAAAACAAAGTAATTACTATGGGAGTTTTAAAAAGCAGACGAGTATACCATAGGGAGAATAGGTACATGGAAACAGCCATAGTGGAAAGATCAGAACTTTAAAACCATTGTACCTTTGGTGAAAGCAGTGAGCCACTCTGGTTTTTATTTTTCAGAGTATGACATTTTAAGTAATAGATTGGTCCCAGCCCTCCAAAACAACTGTATGTCCAGTTTTGCCAGTTGCACAAGAAATGAAGGCCATAAAATGTCAACAGTTAGCACTAGGGATTCACCTCCATAATTGTGTGCTGAACCATTACTTTGGTACATGTATGTGCAAAGCATACTTTCTTCAGGGAGCTGTCATTTTTAAAAATAAATAAATTACAATACTTGAACACAGTTTCTTTAAAAAACCCACAACAACTGAAGAATTGTTTCCAAAAGGGCAATCATGCCAGGCTCTTGCAGCAAAGGTAACAGAGAATCTTGTGGGACCTGAAAGACTAAGAAATTAATTATAACATGAGTTCTTATAACATGAGTTCTTACAACACGAGCACTTATAGTGGACTGCGGTTCCCCTATCAGATGCAAGAACAAAATTCAAGGCATACAAAAATATTAAGAATTTCAAAACATGATTTTTAAAAGAGTTCTAAAGCTGAAGTGGAATGCATAGTTAACCAAAGCTTTATATCTTTTTAGTTAATATTACACATTTTATGTCCCAGGGACTTGTTTGCAGTCATATCTGATATGAGGCTTATCTACTTTTATGTCCTCTACTTCTATTATAACCGCTCACTTCTTGAAAATTTGTATCATTGTAATATTTTTAGAGTTTTTATTTTATTTTTAGCTAAATTGTCATGTTTGCCTTGTCTTTTTCAACTGGCCTCATCACTTTGCATTATTTTCTACAAGACAGGAGCCTGACATTCTCCTGGATATATCTCTGTCCCTTGAGTGACCTTACTATTCCAGCTAAAGGCTATAGGTTTTCGCTCTAATAAATCTGAAGCTAGTCTGTCTTATCTATTGGGGGTTGCAGACTGCCAGAAATAGTGCAAATTGAGTCCA
>CM034706.1:179871518-179895209 GCA_020142125.1 Phrynosoma platyrhinos | reverse complement strand
TTATACGCCCAGTCGTCTTATACGCCGGAAAATACGGTAGATTGAAATACGAGGGAATAGGTAATTTTAATCTAAAGTAAAGTAATGCTGTGATGATATGAGTAGAAAAAAACATAAGCATCATAGCTGATTATGTAGAACTAATACAAATTACGGTACATGGGAAAACATTGACAGGGCTGAAGCACGGTGACAGCATGGCCTGCTCCCAAAGTGGACTGCCACCACAGTCCCAAGCCATGCTGGCTAGGAGTCAATCGAAACTAGCTCCTTTTTAGACTGGCCATTCCTGGCTTGGAGCAGGCTTGGCATGGCTTCCGGACATTTTGGGGCTGTGCGTCATTAACGTCATACCCCCAAAGTGTTCAGAAGCCACCTTATTTGGCCCATGCATGTGTTTTGGGACATAGTGGACAAAATGATTATTTGAGTTGTTGAACAAAGCAGTTTGAGCCCTTTGAGTTGACTGGACAAGTTAGTTAAATATGTGGTAGTCATTTGTTGTACACATTACTTTCACTATTCTAGAGACTGAAAACAGATCTTTCTGAGAAAATACAACTGTTACTAGCAATATTCTACTTTGTAAACAATTGCATGCTTTTTCTCCCTATCATTTTTGGAATTAAAATATTATACTTTTTTCCAGGAATACTGTATGTCAGAATATTTAAGAATGAGTGGTGTTTATTGGGGTTTGACAGTAATGGATCTTATGGGACAGCTGCATCGTATGAACAAAGAAGAAATTCTGGAGTTTATCAAATCATGTCAACATGAATGTGGGGGAATAAGTGCAAGCATAGGTCATGATCCTCACCTATTATATACCCTTAGTGCTGTCCAGGTAAACACACATTTTATTTACTTTAGTGATTTACTTTGTTATAGATAATCTTCTGGTCTTCCTCTGCACTTTATATATCATAGCAGTTTTAAGTATCAGTTAGATATTTCTCTTTCAGGTATGAGGTTTCTCTTATTCAGTGGAGTCTTATCAGGAGTTAGCTACAAAGTAATGTCCTTTTTAGGCTCAACTACAGTTTAACAGTAATATGCAGGCCGAGTCCTACAGTATTCTTCTCTCGGGTAGGTGGTAAAAAAATGTCATGCTGCAGTCATCTAGCCTGATAATAGTTTTGAAAACCCCAAAGTCTGCATACAGTTGTAGAATTGTAGCTGGTCTTTTTAAAGCTATTGACTTCCTCTGGCATGTTTTGTCTTTAAAGATCAGCACAGAATCATTAGTTTTATATTGACAGCAAGCAGTAGTACCTCAGGGCACTAGGTCTGCATTTTCCTTCAAGCTTAGTTGGGTTTCGGCAAATTGTACTCATTTTTGGAGTGGAACACAGAGCACCAGTACTTACTTGGGTCAATGATGAATTCTGCAATTTTTATCTGAAACTACAATTGATGTAGTTTTAATCTTTAGCTCTAGAATTACTCTGAGACCTGAGAAGGTTATTGTGAATATCTTGTTTTTAGTTTTCAGTATCTTATAGAGCAGGGGTAGGCAACCTTTTTGAGCTGGGGGCCGGGTTACTGTCCCTCAGACAGTTAGGGGCCGAAGCACCATAAATAAATAAATAAATAAATAAATAGTTTGCATGCACACTCTCTCAGCCCCAGAAAAGCCATGACAAACCCCTGTGGAGATTTTTCTAGAAAAACCCCAAGAACACGTAATAACAACAATAATCAATATCATCATGGCGGGGGTGGCGGTGGCAGGACCGGCCTGGGGCCAGTCCAAAGGCCTTGGGGGAGCTGCATCCGGCCCCCGGGCCTTAGGTTGCCTACCCCTGTTATAGAGCGAGAATGGGGGAAGTGTGCCCTCACCACCACATCCCATAGTGGATGGGTGTCAAGTTTGTTTTGTTTTAGGGTGGTTGGAGTTTGGGATGCAAAAGCATTCATGCATGTACCATATATATTTGACTGTAAGTCAAGAAATTTGTGCAAAAATTGACTAAAATTTGAGGTCAATTTATATACAGATCAATACAGTTGCTATGCGGTGAGATTTGACTGGAGGGCAGTTAACAAAGAACAGCAACAAACAATAATATTGCTTATAAAGATCCTTAAAAAAGCAGCCCCTATGTCTCACTCTGTGCCTTGGCAGTGATTGCTGAAAGCAGGAGAGTGTGTGTGTGTGTGTGGTGATTCCCTTCTCAATTTGATCCTAAAACCTTTTTGCATCCTCCTCCTCTTTGCTTTTCCCCTGGAGATCCAGTTAACCCTTTTCCCCTCCACTTCCAACTTGATGTTAAAACCTATCTCCTAAATTCTACCCTCAACTTATCCACAGGTCTTATGAAAATCCATGATTTTGGCTCTAAAAACCTTCCCTTGGCTTATACATGAGGTCAGCTTGTACATGAGTATATATGATAATACTATAACTTTGCAATCTGGGATATTGTTAGAGTTAGATGAGTTAGGAATTTTTGGGGGCTGTTTGGGAGCCTCTAGAACCCAATTTCTTTGAAGAGAAATGCTACAATGTCCCCAAGCACCCCAGTTAAATGAAGGGGATTTTGCCATGTCCCCTCCCCAGCCAGTTGAGTCAGTTCTTGTTGAGAAAAGGCCTCTCCTTGTTCTTAAATTAGGTCAGATAGGACCAGAAATGTGGCAGAATTGCTGCACATTTTCTCTGTTTTTTGCATTTGTGGTCAATAAAATTAAAATTTTTAAAATCCATTTTTCAAGGTCCCCAGGCAGATTAGGGTAGGGTAAATTGCCCACCCAGGTTCCAGCAACAAGTGTACCTTTGTAAGTACTGGATTTTTAAAATTTAAAAAGCCAGGGTGCACTAAAAAGTAGAACCATTGAAATCATGGGATTTAATTAATCTTAAGACTTACTGTCCAGATAAAATATGAGTGACAGTATTTTCTCTGTTAAGTACTTTTGTCACATCAAATCTATTTGAGACATGGTAATACTGGTCACATTAAAGTATTAAATGCATTACAAAAATTGGAATCATTCATGTGTTAATGAGAACACTTAAGCCTTGATTGAAGTCCTGTTGATTTCACCAGCTGTTTCAGATATGACTATCCAATCCAGGCCTGAAACACATGCGCCAAAAAGTGCATCTTTCGGCCACTTCAAGGGCGTGGTGTGCAGATGACACATGTCCCCAGATTGGCTGAAAGATGCTCCATGGCCGCTTAAGGTCACACGAAGCCAGCCAGAAAAGGAACTGCAAAAAACCCTTCCTTGCCAGCGGCCCATTTAGAACTGGCAGCAGCCAGCTTTGGGACCGCTGCAGTCCCAGTTGATCAGGGCTGGAGTGACCATAGACCACTCCAAGCCACTAGTCTGTTTGACACACACACACACACACACATATATTTTGCTGATATTACAAACTATTTAGAAATTATCTAGGCAATTTCTGTGGGATCTTTTGATTCTAGAAAAGTTAATTTGCCTATTTTTATTTTCCAGATTCTAACTCTGTATGACAGTCTCCAGGTTGTTGATATAAATAAGATTGTAGATTATGTAAAGAAGCTGCAAAAGGAGGATGGATCATTTGCTGGAGATAGATGGGGTAACATTTTTTTTAAAAAAAAGTTTATGATTCAATTTATATTTTAAGATGAAAAGAATTAAAAATATTTTCCACTTGCTTGTTTCTGGACTTTCCTTGTATAATAGGGGGATTCTAATTGTATTTTGTATGATTCGCTAATTTCCCAGATCTATGATGAGTTGTTAGAATTTATCTGACTAAGGCTGATGTTATATCACAATATTAGCTCTAGAATTACTCTGAGATCTGGGAATAATATTTATTCTGTAAGATGTTTTCCTTTATTGTTTCCCTAAATGCTAGTCTAACAAATTCTAATTTAGTTCTGAATGTTGTGTAATTCTGATACAGTGGCTCCATGTTATCCCCTAGAGTTTGGTCCCATGGATACCAAAATCCGTGGATGATCAAATCCCATTAAAGTAAAATGGTTTCTGTTAAATTGCAAAATCAAGGTTTACTTTTTTGAATTTCTGTATTTTAAACAGTATTTTTAAGTTACGAATGGTTGAATCTGTGGATATGCAAGGCTGATTATGTAAATTCTTCATGAGTACATAAGTAGCGTTCAGAATTAGGAAAAATCACATTCTGTTGGAAAATTCATGATTGCATTCTTATGTTCCTCTTTATTTGGATTGGGATTTCCTCCCTTCCCCCTCTATCATTCTAACTGTCAATCTTAAATGGCAGTTTAACTGACTGAACATTCTAAACGGCCAGTAAGCAGCAAGTAACTGCTAATCAGCAGTCTGTTACAGTCCTCTTGGAGGGAGGTTAACATCTCTCTTCCTGCTTTATAAACTCCAGTTAGATTAGGTTTTAGTTTGTTGTGTAAATATTTATTAAAGCCATTATTGTTTATTTTTAAACAACAAACTACATGTTGTTTTTGAGTAAGTCTTTATTTTTAGGAAGGTAGGTTTAGAATAAATAGCCTTATCTACGTTTTTGCTCTGCTAATGAAAGCGAACTCTAACAAATTTAACCTTCATACCTGCATATTTTAGTTTAGCTTTAAAGGGGTTAATACCCTGGAAACTGCAACCCTACACATTCTCCTACCTAAATGTTGCATATCTTTTATTTCTTGCAGGAGAAATAGATACAAGGTTTTCTTTTTGTGCAGTAGCAACACTAGCCCTTCTGGTAAGTCTCTTGTCCCCTGAACTTTAATCGTTGTGGATAAGGAAGGATCTCAAATTAGGTAATGTTAATTTACGTGAGATAGAAGGAAGGCTTGCTGAATGTTTCCAGAGTTGGGAGACTAATCCTGCAGTATCTGATAATTGTTCTTTACAGACCTACATAAGTATGTTCATACAAAACATGAAATCAGAAAAACAGTAACAAGTATTTATAGAAAAGCAAAATAATTTTTTGAAATAAATGAGACTATCATATTTTCAATACTCACTCATCCCAAAACCATAGATGCAACCCCTCAATGTGTTCCCACACTTTCCATCTAAAATGAACATCATAGAACACCATGTATCAGTTTTTATATTCCAGGGCTTTAGTTTGTCAGAGGAGACATTGGCTTCTCATCAAATGGTGATTGTGATAAAATACAGATCACTGAGTCATAAAAATGCATATTCTTTGAGATATCTGCTTGTTTTCCAGTGAATGATGGAAACCACACTGTGTTTCAAATTAATTCCATATTGAGGAAGGAGTCATAAAATGAGCAGAGGCTATCTGTCATGCATTGTGGAGGAAAATTTATAGTCTCAGTTTCATCTATTTTTTTAATAAGAAAATGCAGTTGAGGTTAAGCCATGCATTACTGGTGAGTTTATTGTTGATTCTTCATTGTATTATAATAAAGTTAATTGCAAGGATTTTTTTTTTCTTTTCAGGGGAAACTGGATGCAATTGATATGGACAAAGCAGTAGAATTTGTATTGTCCTGTATGAACTTTGATGGAGGATTTGGTTGTAGACCAGGATCTGAATCTCATGCAGGACAGGTAAGTAGTGCATCTTGTCAAATAAAGCTGGCAAGAGATTCTTAGAAGCATTTGTTAATACTAACATACTAAACTAAGTTTCACCTCCACAAATAACAGTCATGACTGAAAATCCTGGGTTCTACATAATACTGGACTGAATTACTGTCCTGGTAATTGGAACCAGCACAACACAACTTTCTTTTCCTCAACCATATCTCCCCATGCTTCTTGAAAACCCACTCTGTGGAGTTTCCCAATCTTCTCAAGTGAATTTGGGGCCCTGTATGAATGATGGGATGCAGTTGGCAGGAGTGTCACTCCTGATCATGCAGTACAGTTCCACAAGCAGAAATCATTGGATCCTGTTATAAAGACCAAGCAACTATTTCCCCAAGTATGCTTAGAAATGAGAGAGAACGTACAGTTATACACTGTGAAATATAATAATATGTTTTACTTTCCTTGCTGCTAAATATTATTAGTAGTTGGATGAGGAAGCTAGGGACTGGAATCTTAAACATGGCTGTGAAGATAAGGTCAGCTATAATTCTTGTTATTATCATTAAGTACAAGGTTAAATATGATTAAATGGAAGGAGTATGGTAGAAGAAGGACTGGCATTCTGTGCCTGATAGGTTTTGGCTTAGAATGGACTCAGACTTCCAACTCTATGATTCTATGCTAAAACAGGATTGTCTTGTTGGCTAGTGAAAAAAATGCAAATGGCATAATGGAAGGCAAAACGGACTGGTACACCACCATACAAAATTAAGTTTAAATTACATCTTTTTCTAATGTTATTAATGAAAATACATATTTGTTATTTAAGCTTTCAATAAATCCTTGTGATTATTCACTGCAATCTTCCTTTGTTTTACCTGAGTAGTTATATTTTTAAATAGACATGAACTTTATATCTGTAATTTTAGATCTATTGTTGCACAGGATTTCTGGCCATAACTGGTCAGCTGCACCAAATAAATGCTGACCTACTAGGCTGGTGGCTTTGTGAACGGCAGTTACCATCTGGTGGCCTAAATGGAAGACCGGAGAAGGTATTACATTACTACTTGTATTGTAAACTATATGGGCTGGGGAGTGGGTACACAGGAAAGAATAAGTGTTCTACAAGCAGACTTAGTAAACAGTGAGTGTAATGAATATATCCAGATGGAATCCAAACATCTTTTCCATGAACGCAAATGTTCCTTCCTCCAGCAAAACCACCTGTTGGAGGGAAGTGATTGTCTCTAATTTGTCCTTCCTTTCTCAAACTGAGCTTGTAACCCCCCCCCCCCCAAAAAAAAGTTCCAGAGGTTTCAAGGATGTAAGGGATGTAATAATTATTTTATAAAAAATGTTCTTGGTCTTCTGTAATTGTGTCCCATGGATGGACCTCTCCTCATGAGATACTTGGATTACACTCTTCAACCAGTTCAACTCATAAACTACAAAATAGCCTTTTCCTCCTCAGCATTGTCAGTGTATATGTCTCCGTATTTAGCCAGAATTGCTTTGCTGCAAACAAAAGAATTCACATGTGCATTATATTCAAAACTGGATTTAGTGTTTCATAGGTATTTATAATCCTGTCATAATGCTGAAAACCTTCAGATCAATAGACCCAAGTTGTGTTGATTACAGAGAGCAATATCAAAAGCAATTTATAAGGATTACTACATGCCATCACTTATGGGGAAACACTTAAGCATGTTACAGCAGTCCTTCAGAGTCCTTCAGAGTAAACAGTGGGTCAGAAAAATAAAATTATATAAAAATTAATTTTGCCTATAGAGTACCTGGAAAACAAGATGGTACTCAAAATAGTATTTTTTACTTTAAGGGTATGATGAAATCAGTTTTAATTTGGTTTGAATTTGTTTAGTTCACTGAGATAGCCCCATCTTATAAATTTTGGTGGTATAAAAGATTATGAACAGAGGAAGGGAACTGATAAAAAGGGGAGTTAAGTAAGGAAACTTAGGGGGGATGCAGATGGGCAGCCTTGGACGGCCCCGGGAAATGGAAGATCGAGCCAAGGCTGCCAGACGCGTCGGCCCCGATCCTCCCTTTTGCTGCCTGGAAAAGGAGCGCCAAAACACAGCAGCTCCTTTCACAGGCAGCAAAAAGGGCACCTGAATACAATCACGCAGCTCTTTTGCGCCTCTTCTGGCACAGCATGTTAAGACGCTGTGCTGTGATGACGTTTTCAGCGTGGGTTGGGGCGCCCGGCGTGTGGCTGCCCCTCCCCTTCCCTGCCTCCAAGACAGCGCAAAGTGCCACCTGTAGAGGCCCCTTAGGTAAATTAAAATTCAGTTGAATTTATGTTTAAAAGATGAAAGCCTCAGATTTCTACTTAAAATTTTGCTGAATGGGAGGAAGGACAATCTTCCTCATGGATACTGTATAAACTTGAAAAATCAGTTTTAAAAGCCTGTTCCAGATAGATAATTTAGTTCAGATGTATTTTTGTGCAATGCTAGTTTCTGACTTAACAACCTTTTTATTTCTTTTGCTGTTACAATGTCCTGACATATTTCTCATCATTTTATCAGTTGCCAGATGTATGCTATTCCTGGTGGGTGTTGGCATCCCTGAAGATAATTGGCAGGTTGCATTGGATCGACAGAGATAAATTACGCAGCTTTATTTTGGCTTGTCAGGATGAGGAGACTGGTGGATTTGCTGACAGGCCAGGAGATATGGTAAGCTATTCATTTAAAGGATAGTTGTTTTCCCAAACAGATTGCTTTCGCTCCAGAATATGGCCTGAAGGCAGCTGGTCTGATTTCATCACCAGAGCTGACCAGATCTAGAAACAGGTGGTACCAAATGTCACACTGGTTCATAAATTCATGCAGTCTAGAAACAAATGGATACAGTTAGTAAAATACATTCAGAAACTGTAACACATAAATTGAAATGTTGAGAAGCTCATGAAGGGTCTGGAAACCATGCCCTATGAGGAGAGACTTGGGGAGCTGGGTATCTTTAGCCTAGAGAAGAGAACACTAAGAGGTGATATGTTAGCCCTCTTTTAAGTATTTGAAGGGGTGTCACATTGAGTATGGAGCAAGCTTGTTTTCTGCCGCTCCAGAGACTAGGACACGGAACTGGATGGAAGCTACAGGAAAAGTGATTCCACCTCAACATTAGGAACTTTCTGACAGTAAGAGCTGTTCAGCAGTGGAACACGCTGCCTTGGAGAGTGGCGGAGTTTCTTTTGGAGGTTTTTAAACAGGCTGGATGGCCATCTGTCAGGGGTGCTTTGATTGCATGTTCCTGCATGGCAAGGGGGTTGGACTGGATGGCCCTTGAGGTCTCTTTCAAGATTGTATGAGATCTAAAGGGCTGTGTGGCATTTAGCTTTTCTCTTCTGTCAATGTGTTGAAAAACCTTCTTTGCTACACTTAAAGGTCAGAGAATTAGAATTCTGGGGTTACTACTAGAAGAGAAATGAATGATTCCATCCTAGGAAGCATGAATAGCTTTCTGGGATTCTGGCGGCAGCATTTTGCCATAGTAGATGTCTGTATCTTCTGTGTCACTACTGAAATCTAGCCTACTAATGTGTCTTTAGATAGATGAAGCCAGAAAACTATTTAAATGTTTCCTTGATTAGCTGATGTACTGTCTTTTGGTTAATCAGTTTGTATTTTCTGTGGCTTGCACACTTAAGTGTTAACAGCATTCTGAAATTTGAGAGTAGCTAGTAAAATCTTTATTGAGACCCATTCTTAAGTTAGAATCTTGAGTCCTCTTTGATATGTATCCATTAATTATTTAAAAGAAATAATTTCATGTGAACTTAGTGCTAATGCTTTTTAATATATATTTTGATACATTATATAGGTGGATCCATTTCATACCTTGTTTGGAATTGCTGGACTGTCATTACTGGGAGAAGAGCAAATTAAGCCTGTAAACCCTGTGTTTTGTATGCCTGAAGAGATCCTTCAAAGAGTAAATGTACAGCCAGAACTTGTGAGCTAGGTTTTAATATGTACAACATTGCTATAATCAGCTGCTTTGAATTTTTCCATCAGAAGACATTTCTAAAGACTGTTTACATGATAAATCTCCACTTTACCGTAAGCACTATCATTTTATATGTGGATTGTATGCAAAGTAAATAAACAATGTTACATGTGCTTGAGGTTTTCAGTAACATATGTACATACACATTAAAAATGTCTTTATAAATATGTTTGTCTCTGGGCTCTGTTCTAGTCACGTTACATCAAAATATACTGTATTAGGCACAGTAGATGAATACTTGAATTGTGTGACTATATTTATAATCCAATCATTTGCTTTTCTTGGAGACAGCATGTACTGGACAGTGAATTGTCTAGAGCACTGTATCAAGAGAAAATTACTTGCTTTCATCAGTGACACTTTATGCACTTGAGTTCCTATCTAAGAACTGTAGCTTCTTTTTTTATCCAATTGGAATTACATTTTCTTGTACTACATGATAACAGAAATTTTATGGTACTAGTGACATCCTTTAATGAAGATTAATACTTACAATGTAACTTGGTTTAAACTGATGGCCTTGCTGAATTGTATAATTGGTTTCTTTACTCTAAAGTATTTATTGTAACTGATGAATTCCACTTTTATTAGCAGTTAGAATAGTTGTATATAGTCTTAAATAAAGCTATAGAAGAAAATTGTTTTCTACAGGATAAATTATTTGCTTCTGCTGGAACTCTAGAAGTGCCTCCATTTCACATTTGTCACAATTGTGCATTTGTAACTTGGCTGAGTATGAAATGGGATTCTGCTTGAAACAAATTAAAGCTAATTGTAAAGTCTTAAATTGTCTATAGTCCATTGCATTATTTGTGTTCTGTTAGCTCAGAATCTTGAAAAACACAGCTATGAAAGATTAGAATAAAATGGTTTCAAGTTGCATTTAAGGTTCTTGCATGCTGGATCTGGAAATGGAATTGTATGTACTTTTAAACAAAATGCTGCACTCTGATTTCACACAGTAATTACGTCTATATACATTAAGCCTGCTTTTGCAACCTTAATGGTTAGAAACAGAAACAAGGGGAGGGGAGGGACAGCTGAGGTTCTTAAGACTGTTGGATGCTGTTCTTATGACAGGCGATGACAGAATTAAATATAGAACCTGATATGCATGGTTGCTTAACACTGTTCAGTTCATTAGACTAGAGAATGAAGCAGAACAATACAGTTCAATGTAATTAAGCATCTAAATATTGCTTTGGGGATTTGAGCACAAAACTTAGATCAGATTTTGATTACAGCCAATTTCCAATTTTGTCTTGGTATTCAGTGTGCTATCATCATAGCCATGGTAAAAGTAGTCCCTTGCTATGAATGTCCAGTAACTGACTGTAGGGGGTATTGCTCATCTCTGTTACTGAGCTGAAGAGCCAGCATTGTCGGAGGACTGCTCTGGTGGTCATGTGGCCAGTATGACTGCACCAAAGCTCTTACCTTCCCACCAAAGTGGTGCCTATTTACTTGTATTTGCATGTTTTTGAACTAATAGGTTGGCAGAAGCTGAGACTAGTGACAAGACCTCACCCCAGCATGCAGCACTCAGACCTGGAACTGCCAACCTTCTGATTTTTGGATCATCAGAATTGGCGTCTTAACTATTAAGCCACTGCACCCCTAGGCATAGTCATGGAGTCTTATTTTTTTTTCCTGGCACAGTAAGCAAATAAAAATCAGCTGCTTGCTCTTCTAATATGCTGATGTATAACCTAAAATCTGTTTAAAAATCCCATAATCTTCATTAAAAAGCAAAAACATTGATATGAAGTAAAGATGCCCTATATTGTAGATTAACCTGAAAAAAAAAAGATTTGGGAACTTTAACAACATGGCTTAATTGGGATAACTTATTGAAGGAAACCTTACCAGAGTGTAATTTAATGCCTAGCCATTATCTAATTAATGTGTAAAAAACATGTATTTGATTACATTGTCTTGTGAGATTCTCCTACATGTAGCATGTATGCAACTGAAGAAATGTCTCAATGTTTCTTCAAAGCTCGCTCCTGCCTTCCTAATTAGATTTCTAGGAGCTGACTAGTGGAGCTTCAGGCCACTAGTGTCAAATGTAGCTAATGCGTATGTTTATTTTTCTGCTCAATGCTGACATCAGGGTCAGACAACCTGATGCCCTGACTGCAATTCTCTCTGCTCCTTCTTGTTAGACCTGCTGAGTGGGTTTGATTGGAGTTGTACTCTGTAACATCTGGAGGACAGCAAGTTGCCTACTGCTGCACAGAATTTTGATAACTGTATCCCACTACATCTTTTCCAACATTTGTTGATGGACATAAACATAAATTGTTTCATCAGTGTCAAACATATTGATCAACATTATTGTACCAGATTACTGCATGAGTTCAGTCAGCAAACCTGCACTTAAAACAATAATTCACTTGCTACTTACAGAATTGGCAATTCCCTAGTACTTTGGATTGGCTTTCCCTGGATCCCACTCAAAGGAAGTAAATGGTTGAAAATTGCCTTTTCTTTCTATTGCCTTCAAACATTACAAATACACCACCTGCTGTGGGCAGAGGACTCCTGAAAAATGGGGATGGTGAAGGGAGATGTTGAGATGCATATAGAATATTTTTTTTAATATTTTGAGCGTCAAGTGATTCCCTTGTAATACTTTCACAACTGAGGCAATATTTATCTCCATACTGAATCCCCAATAATTTCTCCTTGTGGAACTAGTAGCCTCCATAATCAGCAAATCAAGATTCCAACAAGGGAAGGTAGACAAAGTATAAATGTCTGCTCAAACTCTCCAGTTTGTATATTTGATGGGAAGGTATGTCACCCAGTTTGAGAAACAATATTGGCAATGTGAGATAAATTCTGCAATAATTAAACTGAAGTTAGGGCTTCTTGTTAACTGCCCTCTAGTCATTCTTGACTTATGGCGATCCTATGGATGAGAATCTCCAAGGCCCCAGTCTTCCACTGCTCTGCTTAAATCCTGCAACCCCTTAATACCCACGACCTTAATAGAGTCCATCCATCTAGCATGTGGCCTTCCTCTCTTTCTACTTCCCTCCATCTTTCCCAGCATTATTGTTTTTTCCAGAGTCTCCTCATGATGTATCCAAAGTGTAACAGCCTCAATTTGGTCATCTTGGCTTCCAGGGAATTTTCCAGTTTGATATGCTCTAGGACCCAATTGTTTGTCCCTTTGGCTGTCCACAGGATCCTCCACACTTCTCCAGCACCACATCTCAAATGCATTTATATTTTTCCCTATCTTTCTTAACTGTCCAACTGTCATCCATACATGGTAATAGGGAATACAATGACTTGCATGATTCTAACTTTTGTTCTGAGTTTTATATCTGCCTTTTAGAATCTTTTCTAGTTCTTTCATAGCCACCCTCCCCATTCTTAATCTTCTGATTTCCTGACTGCAGTCCCCATTTCTATCAATGTTTGATCCCAGGTATGGGTATTCTTTTACTATTTCTATTTCTTCATTATCTAGGTTGAACATGAAGTTAGGGCTATGAGAAAATATTTCAGTAACAGAAAACTAGTCAGATATGGGAGATGTTTAGCAACATGTCTGATACTCTGCCATTCTCACATCCCAATAGTAGCAGTCCTATGTACGTAACCTGTCTCCCTCCCCTTAAAATGCTATAACTGGCATCACATCCCCAGCTCAGTACATCAGAACAGATGACAATTGGACAAAACACTGGCATACTTATCAGGGTGGTTATATACTATTGTATCCCACAGCACTCCAGTGAGATGAATATAACAACATTGGCTTTTGAAGTGTTAGCTTAAGCAACCTTCAGCCAGAACCCTGCCTCCTGCATTTTGGATATAATACTGATGGACTTTTTGTCATCTGGGGAGAGACACCAGGCCCAGCACCATTGGGCCTGGAATAAGAAGAATCCTTCTTAAAGGACGGGTGGGATTTGGGATTTTTATGTTCAGTTTAGATTGTATTAATATATCTATGGAAATTTTAATATTGTAAGCCGCCCCGATTGCTCTGCAGAGGGGTGGGATATAAATAATAATAATTATTATCACTATTACACTGGTGGGTGTATATTTAAGTTTGCAAACTGGAGTGGGACATACTAAAACAAATGACAGTACTTGCCCATAGGGAGACCATACTTGCCCATAGAGAATCATTGGCAAATACTTGACCAGAGGGAATCATTGAAGAATACTTGCCCATAAGAATACTTTCCCAATGTTTCCCTATGGGCAGGTATTCTCTAATGATTTGGGCAAGTACTGTCATTTGTTGTAGTAGGTCCTAACTGGAGTGTAGTCTTGCTATAATCATCATCATCATCATCATCATCATCATCATCATCATCATCTCGATAAGAAAGATCATGAAGTAAAGACAGTAAGATCTTTGTTGCTGCCTTAGTTTAGACTTAGGCATATTCACTTCTCAATGGCCTCCTGGATTTTGGACTAGTTTATTTATTTTAGTCATACCCACCAGGCATGACAAATAAACTTGCTTCATCACACACCATGCAAGATTAAATAAGTCAAAATGAACGAGAGAGCCCGCGGTTTGAGAGTCGGACTGCCACAATGGAGACCAGGGTTCAATCCCCTGCTCAGCCATGGAAACCCACTGGGAGGCCTTGGGCAAGTCACACTTTCTCAGCCTCAGGGCAAGGCCATGGCAAACCACCTCTGAACAAATCTTGCCAAGAAAACCCCAGGATAGGTTCGCCTAAGGGTCCCTGTACGTCGGAAACAACTTGAAGGCAAACAACACACATAAAATGAACTAGGAAATTCCTTCTCCAGACTTTGGAGACATCAGCCACTCCTGACGTTACTTTGCAGACTGCCAGAAATAGTGCAAATTGAGTCCACTTTAACTGTCCTGACTCAGTGCTAGGGAATCATGGGAACTGTAGTTTATTGTGGCACCAGAGCTCTCTGACAGAGAAGGCTCAATGTCTCAGAAAAAAAATACAATTCCCGTGATTCCCTAACACTGAGCCAGGACAGTTAAAGCGGACTCAATTTGCACCATTTTTGGCAGTCTGCAAAGGCCCTTTTTGTCTGAAAATACTGCGAGGAAGAAGCCGGAGAGTTTTTTTATGGAGATCCTGGGCTGCCCTGCTTCCAGCCGCGGGTCTGTGGAGCCCCGAGTTGATTAGAGGGACTGCACCACTTCATATGAGAGGGGTGTCTTCTTTTCGGTTGCTTCCTGTGTGTGTTGTTTTTCTTGTTATGGGCGGGGGGAGAGAGAAGCGACCATGAACGGGCTCCTTTTTTTTTCTTTCCGGGCTAATTTTTACTTAAACGGGGAAGTTTAAAGAAATAAACGAAGAAAGGACCCCCCTATTGATGGTAATGGTACCGCCCGTTCCTCTACTTCGGAGCCTCTTCTCGCTCGTAAGACGCGAGTCGCTGAGGAGAAGTTTGGAGGCGGTTATCAAAATGGCGGACGTTTCGGCCGCCTCCACTTCGTACTCAGGGCGCTGCTCGTCCTCCCCTTCGGAGGAGCAACGGCCCCGATACCAGTTCGGCCTCCAACAGACGCCGGGAAGCGCCGGTCCGCCGTCTTCCTCCAACGACGAGGCTCTCCGTCCCCCTCAGAGAGGCAGAGAGGCGGGCGAGGGGCTTCATGTCGCCGCCTTCCTCCTTCCAGGGCTGGAAGGTGGGCCCTTCTCGAGAGGGCAAGGGCGGATCCACACGGGACGATTAAAGCAGTTTGACAACGCTTTAACTCCCATGGCTCCCTCCTACACCATCCTGGGATCTGTAGTTTGGTGAGGCAGACCAGGCTGAATACCTCACCAAATTACAAATCCCAGGATTCCACAGGAGGGAGCCATGGCAGTTAAAGTGGTAGTAATTTGCTTTCATTCTGTAGTTTTATTTTATCAAACTACAAATCCCAGGAGTCCACAGGATGAGCCTGTGACAAAGCAGTGTCAGTCCGCTTTCATTCTGTTGTTTTAATTTCACCAAACTACAGATCCCAGGACTCCACAAGAGGGAGCTGTGACAATTAAAGCAGGATCAATCTGCTTTCATTCTGTAGTTTTATTTCACCAAACTACAAATCCCAGGAGGGAGTTGTAATGGTTAAAGTTGTGTCAGACTGCTTTATTTTTGTGCTGCGGCTACGTCTCTAGAGTGCATCTACACTGTAGAAATAAACGCAGTTTGGAACTGCCTTAGCTGCCGTGGCTCCATCCTGCAGAATCCTGGGATCTGTAGTTTGTGGTGTGGTGCCAGAGCTCTCTGGCTGGCTAGGCTAAATACCTCACCAAACTACAAATCCCAGGATTCCACATTTCAAGTGGCGATAGTCTGCTTTATATCTGCAGCGTGTGTATATCTCTAGGGTGCATCTGCACTGTAGAGATAATGTGGTTTGACACGACATTAGCTGCTGTGTTGCCATCCTACAGAATCCTGGGTTTTATAGTTTCGGGAGGCACCAGCACTCTTTAGCAGAGAAGGCTAAAGAGTTTGTACAACTACACATCCCAGGATTCCATAGGATGGAGCCGTGACAGTTAAGGTGGTGTTAAACTACTTTATTTCTGTACTGCAGCTACATCTCTCGGATGCATATACACTAGGAATAACGCAGTTTGAAACTACATTAGCTGCCGTGTTGCCATCCTACAGAATTCTGAGTTAGTAGTTTTATGAGGCAACAGTCCACTTTGGCAGAGAAGGCTAAAACCTTGTAGAACTACACATCCCAGTTTTCCATAGGATGGAGCTACAGCACTTAAAAGTGGAGTCAAACTGCATTATTTGTACAGTGTAGATGCACACCTAGTTTCTCTACTGTGGGAGAGAGAAAAAGCACCCTGCTCTGCTCTTGAATATTAAAACTTAATTAATAGTTATTATGTTAGTAAACAACATCAAGTTCCCAGTAATATCTTCATCTTCATGCCCATCTCATTGAGACCTCAATAATTCTTGAATTGGCTAAAAACGCTGCCACACAGTTCTTAATTTTATTAGGTTTCTTCAGATATCTTTCTACCACCTAATATTGTGGGTCCGTTGATCTCAAAATGTACCTTGTTAAATCAATACAAGGAAATGGTGCTGTGTTAAATTGGATTTTTAACTTAATGAGCATTATGCTCTCCTTGTCCTGCATCGATAAACGGAAATATACCGTTTATAAAAGATGAGCTATTATTAAAATGGTTCTTTCTTGCCTTCTACCTTATATTTACAACAATCCCTCATGAACTTTTGACAGTGCATAAAAAGTTCAGAGGCAAAAGTCACCGCATATGGTCAAACTCAAAACTCAATAAACCATCGAGAAGACCAGATCACAATACTAAAGTCCAGAAAAGTAAACTATTTCACATTATCCATCTCCCACCAATCCTAAGGTTGCCAGTGTGCACATTATTTGTGAGACTAAGGATGCATCTGGACTGCAGAAATAATTCAGGTTGACACCACTTTACTGCTATAGTTCAGTTGTAGGGGTAGACAACCTTTCCCCTTTAAGGGCCGAGGGACTTCAGCTTCCAGAATCCCAGGAGCTATTGGCCAACATGGGACTATTGGCCAACATGGCTGAGGCTTCTGGGAGCTGAAGTCCCTCGGCCCTTAAAAGGGAAAGGTTGCCTACCCCTGGTTCAGTGCTATGGAATTCTGGGAACTGTAGTTTTCTGAGATGTTTAGCCTTCTCTGACAAAGAGCTCTAGTGCCACAACACACTACAATTCCCAGAATTCCATAGCATTGAGCCATGGCAGTTAAAGTGGTGTCAACCTGGATTATTTTTGCAGTGAAGATGCAGCCTTAGACTGCAATTCTTTACCCGGTTTATAGAACCAAATGAAACGTACAAATGGGTTAATCTGTATAGGATTGTGTTACTTAAATGTGTGGGGATTCTCTTTTGAGAAAACATGCATGGGATGTGAACAAAAACCAAAGTATACTTTGCTAAATTGACACACACATTACATTCCTTTTTCCCCAACGTTCAAGTGAACTATCGCTCTTAGAGAGCAGGCATCATTGCTCCAGAATTTCTAGACTTAAATACTAAATTAACACATAAGCAAGGCTATGGACAATTGGTTCATATCTGTTCCTTAAAGATAACATGAACAGAGAGGCTGTGTGTTCCAAATATTTCAAAACATGCACATCAGATTATTTTAAATCCATGAGTTTATGTACTTTGCCAAGAAGCCTATTGGCTGATTTGTTGGACTGCATTCTGCCTTTTTTTCATACTTTTCCTCCTAGAATAAAGCCTTTTCTTCCTTGAAAATTATCTTTTCCCTATTTATAATATTTTAAGACTTTTTAAAAAATCACTGATTTTTTGGAAAATATGTTCTGAACATTTCAAGTAGTCAGCTGTACAGAAAATTAGGCTTCATTTCTATAATCACTGTTGAGTGAAAAGATACAGAATTGTGCTATCAGCAAACTTTACATATATTTTCTGCAGTTCTGTATTTCAAAGAATTGAAAAAGGAGGATTATTTAACAAGTAAAATATATCATATTGGGATGAGGATTGTGCAACTCTTATGTGTAGTTTTTTGTGGGTTTTTCGGGCTGTGTGGCCATGTTCTAGAAGATCTCCTTATGTGGTTGGAAAGTACCTCCCAGCAGCCTACCCAGTATAGCTAATGGTGAGGAATGCTAGGAATTGGAGTATGAAAACATTGGTGCTGCACAATCCCCCTCACCCCCATTTTATGCTAAAATATAGAGAGACAGAGGGCAGTATTGTTCGGTTTTGGTAGAAGATTGTATTAAATCCAGCAGAGTCAGGAAGCAAAAAATCCAGGCTTTACAAGTTGATGCTTTATTGTTGAAACAATAATAACAACATGCAGAGTAAAACACAGTCCACTAAAAGTATCACATCTTGCAGATGTGGCTAAACCTGAACAAAACTACAGATCCATGTTTGCAGATCTTAAGGCTACATTGTGAAGCAGTATAAACGTACTATAAATCCATTGCAAAGTAAAGAGAAGAAAAAATGGTTGTGTTCCAAAATGGAAGCAAATAGTAATAACAATATAAAGTTTCTCAGCGCAGCCCTTCTCCACCTTTTTGGGTGTTAACCTTCATGTTGATTGGATGATCTGTATGTGACGTATGCTAACCCAACCTCTTCTTGTTCATCTTCCACCATGTGATCTACTTTCCCACAACAACTTTTTATTATTGTTTCCTTATGTAAACAAGGACACTTTCCCATCTAGTGGTTCCCTATTGTTTAGTCTCTCTAGCCACCTGGACTGAGTTGTTTGTGTTCGGCCTAGAAGCATGTTCTCAAGTGGAAAACTACAGACACACACATATACATTTCACCTTTGACTGCATAGCCCATCTATACTCTGACAAGTATCTCTTTAGCTTTATAATTGTATTTATATATTACAATACTCTTAAGTTATCAGAATCTGATAACTGGGAGTTAACAGGAGTAAACAATGAGTACTATGGCTCTTAATGTCAGAATAAATATGCACAGGATTTAAAAATATTTTTATTGAACATATTAAAACAATAACATAATAATTTTTAAAATACATTCATCACAGCATATCACAACACATCAATATTATCAGCATAACAACCTACAAACATACATACCTATAAACATACATACATTCTCATTATTGATACTCTTCTTTGTCTTCTTATAATCTTTATAATTACATTCAGTACTGGTGGTCTTTCATTTACTCTCTCACACCTTCTCCTGCTTTATATCCTTCCTTCTACTTCTTACACCAATTTCATATTTCTTGTCCTATCTTCCTTCCTTGTTCTTACTTCTTAATGTTTTTTTTCTTTTTCCTCTTTCTTAACTTTCTTCTTTTCTCTTTCTCATACCCTCTCTACACTTACTTGTACTTTACCGATTTGTTTACTCCATCAAATCTTGACTTTCTGTTACCTTCACATTTATTGATACCACACCAATAGGTGTTATTATTTCAATCTACATTCTAATCTTCATTGTACTAATTTTAACTTTTAACTTTGTTTCAATTCTCACTTCTATATATTCTTTGTCTCACATTTTCTTTGTTAAAATGTCCAGAGGGAACTCTATATTTGTTACTATCAGTTTTATAAACATATGTTCCTTCATTTCAACAAGTTGTGAGTTTTATTCTACTCTTCAATTTACCTATCATTAGTCACCACTATTACTCTATTGTAGATTTCCACTATATTTCCTATAGTTGTATAAAATAAATTAGCATTTGACATTAGTGAACTCTAAATTTTAACTTATTTACACAGATTAACAACACATATTGTTCTCCCTTTGTTGAAAGTCTGATAGATGATCAAAGATCTTTACATCTCTAATCAGGTATCTATCTTTGCAGTCTCATCCCACACTTCTTTTAGATATTTGTATACCAAAGACCACTCTTCTTTTACTTTCTCTGATGGTTTCCCTTGCATTAATTGTGTTAATTTGTCCATTTCTACTGCATCATAAAGTTTTAGCAGCCAGTCCTTTTTCTCCGGGATATATTCTGATTTCCAATTTTGGGTTAAAGTTATCCATGTCATGGTAAACATGTAAAAAAGTATTTTTCCATGCTTATTTTCTAATTCCTTTTCAAACATATTCAACAGAGAATATTCTGGCTTCATCTGCATATTTATCTTTAATGTGTTATTTATTGTATCATTTACCATTATACAATATTTCTTTACTTGTTTACACAACCACCAAGAATGGTTGAATGTCCCAATTTGTTTTTTTACATTTCCAATACAGATTGTTATTATTTTAATATATTTTTGAAATCTTTATCAGCATCACATACCATCGAAATACATTTGATAAAAGTTTTCTCTTATAGTGTGCTACAATGTCTACTTTTTTACCTTTTGCCAAACGTTCTCCCATCTTCATAATTTTAATGGATATCCCTCATTTTTTGCCCAATTCATCATCTCACTTTTCCCTCCATTTCACTTCTTCCTCCATTTCTATTTTCAGTAGAGTACTATAAAATTAATGCTGTATTAATTTACCAATTAGGTTTTTTTGAATCTCCGTTTAAGATTTTACCAATTTCTGATTCTTCATTTTCAAACCCAGATCATTTGTTATCCATTTTGAATCTTTATCTGTATGGAAACCAGTTTATATCATATCCCTCTTTCTTTAGTTCTTCCTGAGATTTCAGTTGCATTTTCCCATTTTTTAAAAAAAAAAATTAGTAATGTCTTATATGTAAGCCAGTCTCCACTATTTATCATTTCCCTCCTTTGGAAAGCGTCCTGTGGCAAAATTCATAACAGTATTGGCTTTATATTTTTTTCCATGTACTAAGTAATGCCCTTCTAACACAGTGATTGTTAAAATCCTTGTTAGCCTTCTCTTTTTTGTAACGTAGGTACCCATGCCATCCAAATTTAAAGGCCTCCCCTTCTAATTCAAGCAATCTATTATTTTCTCATTTAACCCAGGTCAAAAACATGCTTCATGATATAATTTTAAATTTGGAAACCTAGACCTCCTCTTTCTTTTGTATCTTGAATAGTTTTAAAACTAATCCGTGGTTTCTTGCCTTTCCAAATAAATGCAGACAAATCCTTGTGCTATAACTTAAATATTTTATCACTTATTACTACTGGGATCATCTGAAATAAGAATAATATCTTTGGAAGAGCTAGCATTTTTAGAGCCACAATCCTGCCTAATAAAGATAAATTTGTTTTATTCCATCTAATCATATCTTTTTTTATTTCTCTCCATATTTTTGTATATTTTTTCTCAAATAAATTTATATTTTTATTTGCGATGTTTATCCCTAAGTATTTGACTTTTTTTGTATTTTAATTCCAATACTGTCCTCTAATTTGTGATCTTCAGCTTTAGATACCTTTTTTTGGTAAGAATTGATTATTTTTCTTTGTTTATTCTACATCCCATAATTTCCCCAACATTTTCTAAAATCATTAGAAGTGGTTTAATACTTTCAGATGGTTTATCAAGAATTGTTATTAGGTCATCTGCAAACACTCAAATTTTAAAATTATACTGCCTAATTATTAGGCCTCTTATATTTTTGTCCTCTTTGATTTTTTGGTATTAACTTTTCGATAACTAACAAGAATAGTAGGTCTTTTACCTCTTTTTATACAAATATTTTTCGTTCTTTTGCCATATATTTGAATGCTTGCCTTTTGTTCTTTATAAATTCCTTTAATCCAATCACAATAATTTTGTCCCAAACTCATTTCATAAAATATTTCTTTAAATGTTGTCCAATTCACAGAGTTGAAAGCTTTTTCTCAGTCTACAAAAACCAAGCCTAATTTTTTATCCACATGATATTCATAATATTCCAACACATCTAAAGCTATTCTCATGTTTTCCCTCATGTATCTGTCTGGTAGGAACCCCTTTGGTCCTCATTGTCCATTGTTTTAGGCATACCTTTAGATGGTCTGCTAGTATCATGGCAAATATTTTGTAGTCTTGGTTTAAGAGGGAGATTGGCCTAAAGTTTTTGCGCTCAGTAGTGTCTTTCCCTTCTTTAGCTAATACCACTATATCTGTCTCCTTCCATGTTTCTGTGATTCCTTCTTTTAATACAGCATTAAATGTTTGTTGTATCAGATTGATTAATTCTTCTATAAAGATTTTGTAATATATATATGGAAATCCGTCAGTGCCTTTCCATCCTTGGATTGTTTAAATCGCCTCTCTTATTTCTTCTGCAGTAATAGTTCCATTTAGTTTTTGTTTTTGTTCTGTATTTGGAGATGGGAATTTAATTTCTTTTATTTCATTTCCTCTGGATCTGTTGGACATTCTCTACATAAGTAGAATTCATGAAAAGTTTATTTTATTTCTTCCTGCTTAGTCTGCATTTTCTCTCCTTTTTATTGTTGTTATTGTCTTCTTTTCTCTTTCTTTTCTCAATTTGTGTGCTAACCACTTTCCAATCTTCTTTGAGTGTTCAAAAGTTTTTTGTTTTGCTGCTTTTAGTTTTTTCTCCAATTCAAATGAAATTTGTTTTTGTATTTTATTTCTTCTAGCACTTTTCTATTATTCGGGTTTTCAACTAATTAGTTCTCTTTTTTCTCCAACAATTTGTTCAAAGATACGTTCCTTTCTTTCTTTTTCTTCTGTAATTCTATAATTTGTTGTATAAAAACCCTCTTAACACCGCCTTACTTGGGTCCGAGATTGTTGTCATTTTTAGATCACTATTTATGTTTTCTTTAAAGAATAGTTTAATGTTTTCTTTTGTCTTGGCAATTAAATCCTGATCAGACAACAATTCTTTGTTCATTTTCCATATGTATAGTTTCTTGTTTTCTTTTATAAGGGGGGTTATGATCTGAGAGTGTCCAATCTTTTGGATGTCTTTTATCAATGTTTTTGTAATAAGGAACATATCGATTCTAGACAGAGAATGATACATTTCAGAAAAAAGGTGTATCCTTTTCCCTGTTTATTTAAGTAATTCCAGCTATCAACCATTCCTAATTCTTTTTTCATTTCACATTTTTTTTTGGTAATTTCCCCGATTATGTTTATTTTTTCTCTCTGACTCTCTATCAAATTTGGGATTGATAACTCCATTGAAATCTCCCATTATTATTATGTTCTCATAATCGTATTTCATCAATTTTTTCTGCAATTTTTCATAGAATATACTTTTGTTTTCCTGGGACAATAAATTCCTACAACTACATTTCCCCCTTGTATTGTAGTCTCTATTCCTATATAGTGTCCTGTCATATCTTTGAAAATTTACTGTAAATTGTTCTTTTACATATATTACAACTCATTTTTCCCTATTTTTGGCTGCAGAAATGAATTCTTTTCCTAATTTTGCATTTCTTTGAAATTTTTTATCCTTTCCCTTGATATGTGTTTCCAAATATGCACAGGATTTTTGTGACCAATAGAAAAGTGTTTTTTTTACACTTTAACGTTGAAAAGTAAAATGATGAGCTTGTCTTTTAAGGACTTAAACTAAATTTATGATACATTGGATCCACTTGTCATTTGTTGTTGTTGTTAACTGCCTTCATGTTGATCTCAATCTGTGACGATCCTATGGATGAGACATCTCCTGCCCCCCTTGTCCTCTACTGTTCTGCCCAGCTCCTGCAAACTCATATTCA
>CM034706.1:179858122-179869742 GCA_020142125.1 Phrynosoma platyrhinos | reverse complement strand
CACACACACATACACACACCAGTGATGGTTATGCAAAAAGATTGAGTTAAAGACCTCTGCTACAATGTAGGAGCCCTGGTGGTGCAGTAGCTAAATGCCTGTACTGCAGCCACTTACTCATAAACCACAAGGTTGCAAGTTCAATACTAGCCAGGGCTCAGGCTAGACTCAGGCCTGCATCCTTTTGAGGTCGCTAAAATGAGTACCCAGCTGTTGGGGGACAATGAGCTTACAGTTGTAAACTGCTTAGACATCTCATAGTGTGATATGAAGCGGTATATAAATGAAACTGCTTTGCTTTGCTTTATTAAAAAGAGTACAGTACATCTATTGTCAAGACTAGTAGATGTTTATAAATATATTATGTGTTTCTGTGATCAATATATTCCACAATTAACTGACATTATGTGCAACAAAAATTAATTTTTTTGTGTTAGATTGAATGTTGGGACAGCACTGACACAGACTGTTCCCATATGACCCATGACTTCTAGTGTTGGGCAGTCATGTAGAAATTGCTATGCTGAGATGCTAACATAAGAAGCAGCTCTGAAGGGTACATATCAGCTGTCACTTGTAGTTTGCTACCTTGTAATTCTTCAATTTGATCAGTGTTGGATATATGCTGTCACTGAACATTTAGCTATTATTAACTATATACTAATCTTATGTCTTTAAGCAGGGAGTGGGAATTATGTGACCTACCAGATGTTGCTGAACTGCAACTCCCAAAATTCCTCATCATTAGCTATGTTGACTGAGGAGTGAAGTACATTGGCAACTTGGGGTGGCCTCTGGCTGCTCCAGTCACCCCCCAATCAGTGTGGGACCACGGCGACCAGATGGCCTGCTCTCAGAGCAGGCTGCCACCATGGTCCAAAACCGGTCCGGTGCCCTTGGGCCACCTCTTGCAGCCTCAGTGCGGCTTTCAGTCACTCCAGGGGTGTGCTTTGACTGCATGCTCCACCCCCAAAGCAGCCAGAAGCCACACTTTTAGGCCCATTTGTTTCAGGCTTGAGGTTGTTGAGAATTTCAGTTCAAGAATACCTGAAGGGATGCATGATTCCACCTTTGTTCCAGGAATTCATACTTGTATAGCCACACATACACACAATACTTTGGGTAATCCCAAGGTTTGCAGAAGTACCCACAAAAAAATAATTTTTGAAAAATTATTGTAAAGGAGAAGAACAAGAAGAACAGCCCAATAAGAAATGAGTACACCCATTGCCCATGGAATACTAACTTTTTAGTACAGAGATGGGGGAAATGGTGGGCCTCCAGAAGTTATTGAACTCCACCTGTACTCCCACCAGTGAGCATGGCTAATGGACAACAGTGTCCTATGAGAAAAGGATGTCCAGAGGTTTCCCACCCCTGTTTCAGGTGAGAGAGAGCAGTGGAGTAGAATGACTGGAAAACGAGAGGCAACACATGGATATTACATGTTTATAGTGATCAGTCTCATTCTTTGGATGAGTCATGTCCTGATTCTTACTGAGGATATAATTTTAACCATCCAAAGAATGGCAAGGAGAACTGTCCATAGAAATTTATGGAGAAATCTAAATTTTAATGTAGCTGATAATGGACACCAGTGTGTACATCCTTCCCCTAAGGTAGTGAGTGCTGAGCATACTCATTCGGCATGAAATATTGACTGACTGTTGGGCCAGAGATGAATGAGGGGAATGGAGCAGAGTGCTTGGAACTATGAACAAAAACATTTCACTCTGTAACATTTTGTTTACTACAATTCTGAAGTTCCAAAGGAAGTGCCAGTCCTTTTGTGGTCAAAATATCACCATCCAAACCTAGGAAAAGGACAGGTGTAGCTTCAAGGGCAGGGATACCACAAGATGTACAGAAACACCAAAAACTTGGAGGGAAAAGTCCTGAAGGGGAAGGATAACTCAGAAATGGTCAAGTTAGGATTCAGTGTGGTTGGTGAAATGCAATCCTAGTTTATGGGAAGAAGGGGTAGGAGAATGAAATGGAATATCATGGATGATGACACCTCTTACAGGAATTATGCATGGTATGTTTATACTGAAGAATTTTGTTGCAAGACCTGCTTGACACAGAATCATTCTTTACTGCTCTTTTTCACAGTGCATGCATGTCTCTGCTTCTCGCTTTTGTTTGCTTGCTTTTTACATCCATGTATGTTCAGAGCAAGCCCCTGACATGTTTGGATGTACAGGATATTTATTAGATAGACCTAATAAGCACTTCATACACCTCTGGTTCTATCTTCACCTCTGCATGTGACCATAGTATCAGTGTTACATTAGCGTGGCTGTGCTTAATTACAGAAGATGTATAGGTAAGTGGGTTTTGAAATAACTGTATGACATTCACTTTCTAGTTAGAGAAAGTGAATTATAGGAACTTCTAATGATACAGACTTAATATGTGTAGGGAGGCTTGAAAACAGAAACATTTAAGAGACATATAATTTAATAGTGAAATGTGCTGTGGAATTTACAGATTTCTGTTATGAAGGACCTTAAAAACAGAGAGAAAGAAAGAAAGAAAGAGAAAGAAGTAATGTACTTATGTAGCATGTTTAGGATATGTAAAGCTTTCCTTAAGGGAGATATACATCATCTTGGAGATAGCTGGCAGGTATTAGACCAGAATTATTAAAGGTTTATGTGGTGTTTCAGTGATACCATCTTGCCTTTAACATTGGTAAAGTTTTTCAAATAGACAGTAGAGGGCAGTGTAAAATTATATTAGAATGTTTGGTTTGACATATGAAAAGCTAGTAAAACTGACCATAGTTATTAAAGTAAATAGCTACTTTAGAGTGTTATAAAATATACTCTGTCAGGCTAAGCTGTTCTAAGGAAAAATAATAAATTAAATATCAGAAATACAAGCAAAAGGAGTCTTTAGCTTTGAATATATTCACCAATGGATTGTGTATGAAAAGGCTTGGATCCAAAGGTGTTTAACATGAGCAGAAAGGCATTGCTCTCTACACAAGGCGGGGGGGGGGAGCCCATAGTGTTTACCCTCAATTTCTAATCATCTGTATTACATTAGTTTGAAAATTAAAAGTAAAAAAAGATGATAACATAGATCCCAGTTTTGTTAATTTAAGAAAGTTCGCGAAGAAATTTTTCCAGCCCTACCTCTTTCTAGCAAGCCCCTCTAACCCCTAAAACCAAAGTCCCATCTAGTCCAGCATCCCCCCACCACCACCACAAGGAAAACAGCCTTAACTGCTTTTGTTTCTGAGCAACTGATACAATTTACCCTCAGTATTCATGGGAATCCATTCTGGAACTGCGCCTACCCTATACCAAAATCCATGGATGCTCAAGTTCTATTGTCCCCAATGGTGGTGCATGCATGCAGCCATGCTGCCATTAGGAACAACATAACTTCAATTTTCATAAGAACAGGAGTGACTGCGCTGCCGTTAGGGACAGCCCCCATTGTCCCCAGTGGTGGCATGGCCGTGTTAGGGACAACGGGACAATGGCAGAGTGGCCACATGCACATGCTACAACATGGCCATGTGCACATACCATCATTTGGGAAAACATAGGCTTGCTATCCACGGATATTTGAATCAGCAGATGGCAAGTCCATGGATACCGAGGGCCAACTGTATTTCAACCATACTACCTCTTATCATGGAGGTAGCATATCGCCATCATGACTGGCAGCCATTTTCAGTAGTCTTGTTCTCAATGTGTGTGTGCCTTCACATTACCTGTCAAATTATGGCGACCCCATGAATTTCATAGAGTTTTTATAAACAAGGAATACTCAGAGGTGGTTTTGCTAGTTCCTTCCTCTGAAATATGGCCTACAGCACCTGCTATTCATTGGCAATCTCCCATCCAAGTACTAACCAGAGCTGACCCTGCTTAGCTTTCAAGATTAGATGGAATCTGGTGCCTTTGGGGTATTTATGTCCTGGTTCTCAATTTGTTGTTGTGTGCCTTCAGGTCATTTCTGACTTATGGCAACCCTAAGGCAAACCTCTCGTGAGGTTTTCATAGCAAGATTTGTTCAGAGGGTATTTGTTCAGAGTGGGTTTCCATGGCCAAGCGAGGATTTGAACCCTGGTCTTCACAGTCAAAGTCCAACATTCAAACCACTACATCATGCTGGCTGTCCTTGTCCCCAATATGTTTGTCTAATTCACTTTTGCTGTTATTACATCTTGTGTAAAAAAATTCTGGTTTTACAGTATATGATATATGAGATGGTGCAGAAGGACTACTTGAGCAGTGAGGACCCTAATCCCAGTGCTCTATATGTGTGAATACATAGTGATATTGTGACAGTAAAGTTTTAAGCACTTTACAATATTCTGATGCAAGTAGTGGAAGGATGAATAAAAGGGAAAGTTGACAGTGATGAAGATGTTGACTGCTGGAATAGTGAGCTTGACTGAGAAATAAAAAAAGAAAGATTGATGAAGATGTTACTTTCTATATTAATATTTGATTTAAAAGATTGATGAATTCTCTAATGTCATAATAATGTAGACAGCTTGTTTTTAAAATAAAAGAACAAACAACAGAGTGATATTTTAACTAGTTAGGGATTCACCATTAACATCCATATAGTGTGCAGATGTATCATTTTATTTTTCTGCTTTAAGACTGAATGCTCTGAGAAATACAGAGGAAATATGAGCCATATGTATATATTTTTAAAAAAATCAGTTAGTTAACCTTATGGTATTTATACTGAAAACAACCATCTTGGTATTTTGTGACTTCTGAAAATTCAGCATTATTCAGTATTAGTTGAAAATTCAATATTGGAGGAAATTATGATTAGAAAGCAAGCAATTCTGTTATGGAGAGCTCTGTTTTTCTTACTGTCACACTTGTCATTTAAATCGATTTTCATAAGGAATGGGTAGAAATGGAATGTGGAACTACTGATAGAGTTCTGTGTGATTTGCTATAGATTAAAAGCATCCAACTGTTAACAAAAACATCAATGAAATGACTATTCTCCCACCCTAAATTGTTGTGTTGAAATGAAGTGCTTGGAGTAACCAGGGCTGTATAACAGGCCTGTAATCTGTGCTCAGTTTTAAGACTGAGAAGCAGTTGTTGGGCCCATAATTACTGTATAACTCTAGAAGTCTTAGTCAATAATTGACCCCAAAAACTTGGATTGACTTATCAATGGGTTAATGTAAGTCCTGACTTTAACTCTTATAAAAAGGGGATCAATCCCCTGGTGAAAGGGAAGAGCATAATCTGTCCTGGAAGCACTGATTCCTTTCTATTCTGTCATCCATCCAACTTTTAGTGTGAGCACAAACAGTTATGTCTGCTGGAATTTTGTAAATTCTTTGGCATTGCTTTGCTTTGCTTCATCCTTTAGATCTTTTGTTACATGCCTCTAGGTTTTACCCTCAACTTATCCATGGGTCATATCAAAATCTATAGTTTTGGCCCTAAAACCTGCCCTCGACTTATACATAAGGTCAACTTATATTCAAGTATATACGGTAATTCCAAATGTGTATCTATTGCACCTGGGTTGGTTTGGTGTCTCTAAGGGCCTGAGCAGACAGGCAGGATATCATGGGCCAATCCTGTAGTATTTTGTCCCTGGTTGTGACTGGGTCAGCTTCTGTGCCGGCATGGCAACAAGTGGGTGTTTACACCTTTCCACTGCCACTCCATAGGGCTACTGCCACAGCGTGCCCCCTACCAGCTGCTGCCATCATATCTTTCTTCAAGGTTCCTGTTGCAACCCATAAGGGCAGAAATTAGGCACCTGGCTACACCCATCTGATGTCACAGATCATAGTGGTGGCAGAGATAAGGGGCTCATAGGGTTGTGTGGTGCGCCAGCTGTCACTGCAGAGTTTTCAAGAAACTCCATGGCAAGCATCAGTCTTTTTGCCCCATGCTAAGACCCCTTTGGACCAGGATCGGTCCAGGACCATGGGATTGGCATCCAGACTAATTGATCCTGGCCTGGACTATTGGCCTGTGTCATCCATACAGGATGATGTGAGGCCAGGGAGAACAAGGTTCTTTTCTCCCATGCACATAGGGCTTCAGATTTCCAATAAAACAAGAACAACAGCAGCAACAATAACACAACTACAGCAAGCCTGACATCTTCTTCTCATCTGTTTTTTTTTTTTTTTTTTTTTTTTTTTGTTTGGAGGAGGAGAGAATAATATCTCAAAGTTACTTTGATTTTTTGTATCATTGTTAGGCAATGCCAGATTGTTGTCTTTCCATGATAAAACTGTGCTGGGAAGAAATGAGTATTGTCTCATTCCAAGATCAAAACTGCTGTTGAGTTGGTCATGGGTGTGGGACTGGTCTCTGTATAGGTGCAGAAGGAAAGATAGCTTCTGAGTGTGTTTGCTGTTTTCCTTATAGGTCTCATTGTAATGGCTCGTGTGATTCAGTTGTTAGTGGGCATAACTAGCCTGGTGAATTGAGGACTGCAGTGCAGAACACTTTTAGGGAGTAATTCCTGCTAGATGTGCATTTAATAGTTTGCAACTAATGGAAACAGTTTTGAGAAATGCCTTTACAAATTTTATAAACCAAAATATGAGTGGATTTTGAACAGAGATAATTAGTCCTTTCAGTAGTTGCAACTGAGTGTTAAACTTGGCCAAAGTGTCACGGTATACATTTGGAACTTCCCAAAGCACAAAGCTATGGTTTTCTCTTAAAACACATTAAAACATTTATAAGATAAATTTAAAAAAATGTTGACATTATTGAATAGATTTTGATAGAAAGCTTAAGATTGCTTTGTGTAACTAATACTGTATTGAAATTTTATCAGGAATTTTTATCAGTGATTTTTAAAACAAATAATGAGTGCAGTCATATAGTGATATGTCATATAGTGATATATCTTTAAGATGCCACCAGATTTTATTTTATATTGATTAATGTAACTTTTGCTCTGAAAATAAAAATAATAGATTGAACAATATATATGCTTACTCAAAATGCTATTTACTTATATTTATCTTTGTTCAAAACAGTTGGTTTTACATATATACATATTTATAAATGTTGCACCGCTTTCCATATGAAAACAACTTGATCAATGATTTTTCTCAGTTTAAATTATTTTAGAATTTTCAGAGCTGGATATACTGGGATAATATGTATCATAAACATTAGAATGTGTCATCAAATACATGTACAGGTGGCATTAATTCTTGCAGAATTTGCATCAAAGCAGGATTTGGTAGAATTCTAAAAACATCTGATTGTTCTACAGTTACATCATCTTCAGCAGTCTCTACCCACAGTGTTGCATCAATTATTGTTGCTGTAATAGAAGGACGAGGCCTTGCTAGAGGTGAAGTGGGAATGGCAAGTATTGATTTAAAAAATCCTGAAGTTGTGCTATCCCAGTTTGCAGACAATACAACTTACGCCAAGGTAAATTTGAATATTTCTTATTACTGTGTGCTTTCTTTAAAGTCCCTTAAAAGTAAAGAAAGTATATGCCTTCAAATCACCTGTCAACATATGGTAACCCAATGAATTTCATAGAGTTATATTTCACTGAAATAAAAAGGAAGTGTGTACATGTGAAATTATAGCCTTAATTCCTGTGGTCTGCAATAGTATTTTAAGTTTATCTGATTATTTTTCAGTTACATTGTAATTAGTCTTAGCAGAGTAAAAGTATTTTAGGATTTTCAGTTGATGCTTTGTTAGAGATTATAGGGGTCTAGAAGGAGGAGGAAGTCAGAAAACAAGCCCTTAATGTCCTCAGAATCTCAAAGCAGTAAGTCTGGAAATCCTCCACACTCAGCAACTGGAGTACTTCAAAGA
This sequence comes from Phrynosoma platyrhinos, assembly GCA_020142125.1. NCBI lineage: Eukaryota > Metazoa > Chordata > Lepidosauria > Squamata > Phrynosomatidae > Phrynosoma > Phrynosoma platyrhinos. Next base: position 179,861,928 of record CM034706.1, on the reverse strand, counting down.
TTAAGGAGAATTAAAATGGGAGAGAAAAAGCCTTCCCATTTTAATCTCTTTATTTATCTACTTGTTTATGTATATCCCTCTTTTCTAATGAGTTCAAAGGGGTTCTCCCAATCTGGCCGAAAGCCTTGGGATTGGATGGGAGTTATAACTGTACTTACTGTTTTCTTCTGATAGCCTACAATATTCTTCCTGTCCTTTTTTCTTTACATTTCTAATATTTGCCACAACATTTTATTCCCACTGCAGGCTATAGTTTTCCCTTTCCCTGGAGTTTCCAATACACATTGGAGTTAATGTCTGACATCAGCATCTGTTGCCTTTCTTCCTCCTACTGTATTTTTGGGCTGTTTCACAGATGTCATTTTGAATGGGGTTGTGTGACCTCTTCCATGGAGATTTTCTTCTGACTTTTGTCCCCCCCCCCCCCCATTACATTTTTAGTTATCAGATGGAATGTTTCTCTCCCCCTACTAATAGTTACAGTTTTAGGGGTATAGCCTCACATCACTTTAGCATTATTGCTATATATTTTAAAAAATAGATGAAGAAACAGGGAATGTGGATACTTGAAAAGGAGCATACAAGGAGAAGGTGTTAGATTCATGGAGGGAATGGAGGGAAGCGACACCCACATCATGGCCAAATCATACCTCAAGAGAGAGAAAATAGTAATTGAAAAGAAGCATGTAGGGGTAGTGCTACAATCAGTGACAAACCAGGGTAAAAACTCAGTATATTTAGGGGACAACTGAATGTAGGTGTGAAAACAACCATTACAAGCTGTGAAATATTGAAAAGAATGTTCTGACATCCCATCTTGAGAGAAAGGCAGGATATACATTCAGTAAATAAATCAAATTTCCAGAACTATTGGATAGTCATGAGGAGCCCAAACTGGCATATATGTTCTCTTCCCTTCCACATTATTTATTTATTATTTATTAATTATTATTATTATTATTATTTATTTATTTATTTATTTATTTATTTATTTATTTTTAACCTGCCCCTCTGCTCAGCAACCGGGGCAGCGTACAGCAAGTTAAAACAACAACAGTTAAAACAATCCTTCATCCCAATCCCTAACCGTCTCACCCCTTAAAAATAAATTAAACTAGAGCAATATTAAAATAACAATTCAAACAACATACATACAATACAATGAACAAAGCAACTTCTAGAGAAAGCAGACAATGGAGGCAGGGAAACAGGGAGCAATCCCAACAACAAATCTGTTGTCAAGCTGTAAGTCAATAAGTAAGTCAAGCTGATAGGGAGCCTGATGTTCACATTTTATTTGAAGCCTATGGTGTCTACTTTTTATGCTCTGGAAGAGCATGAGGGGAACTGAATGTATATGCCATGGGTGGACCTGAGTGAAGCCTGTTGTTGTGCCTGACTCCAGTATTAGTCATCAAGCTGAATGGCTGATTGATGAGAGCTTGCAAAAACTATGCAGGTTCTTAGGCAAAAAGCGAAGAATCAATGGAGAGGACATGGCAGCTGCCTGCTATGCCAGACCACACCCCATCCCTCAAGGAGCTGCACAGGTAAGTCCGTGGACAATATTTTCTTCCTTTGTGCCAAATGTTAGATGTAAACCCTTATGGGCAGAGACATTTGGTTATGACACTGCAGATAGGCATATTGATTGAATTATATAAATTGATCATGATGATGACCACAGCAACTTGATGTGCTTTCATCATTATTTAAATAAATCTATTTATTAATCATATTTCATTTTTTCTAGGTTATCACCAAACTCCGAATTTTAACACCCTTAGAAATAATAATGTCAAATACTGCATGTGATACAGGAAATGCAACAAAACTGTTCAGCTTGATAACAGAAAGTTTCAAGGTAATCTTGAATTCACTTATTTGACATGTGTGTGTATGTGTGTGGGGGGCAATTATTTCACTGTCAATTATTTTAAAACATTAGAAGAACATTGAGGTTACCTTCTATGATGCTGCTATTTTGCTTGTTTCCAGAATGTGACTTTTACTACAGTTCAAAGAAAATATTTCAATGAAACAAAAGGCTTGGAATATATTGAACAATTATGTACACCTGAATTTAGCACTGTTCTAATGGAAGTTCAATCCAAGTATGTATGTAATAGAAATTAGCAATGTGCTTTTTTGGTTTCTACACTATTAATTGCCTCATGGGTTTGTAATTTACTTACAAGTTTTCTTGATCTTATATTTGCAGTCAGTGGTTTTAAACTGCAATGATAATACAGCTGATATTAATACAATGATATTAATATACATATCAGTTTAAATCTGATATTAAAGTACACAAAATATATTAACACTCTTGACATTAGGTATTGATTTGGATCAGTATGTTGCAAAACTATGTATTTTTTAACTGGCTTAAATCCAAGGAAGCATGAGTGAAATCCCATGGTTTCCCCCTTCAATTCCCTCACCACTGCCTCCTCCAAAGTGATTCATGACATTTGGAGATTGTCTGGATAAGTGAGGGAGGGGGCACTGCTATGTGTGCAGGCAGTGGCAAAATAGCAGGAATAAGTCTGCCATGCATAAAAGCTTCTTGTCTTTGCTCCAAGATCAGGTTAGGCTCCATGATAATTTTTGTTTCCAGTGCTTCTATAATCATTTTTTCTAAAAGACAGTTTTATCACACAAGAAAAGAAAGCTGAACTGCAGCGAGAGAGAATCAGCTTTCTCCTTCCTCTCCTCATGCTGTCAAAGCACTTGTGTTCTTTTCCTGGTGGAGATGGTTGTAAAAGTGAGTCGTGTGTCATGCTGGACAAATTTGTTTGGCAAAAGGCATGCTTTTATGACCATTGCCTTCTTCCAGAGGAGTTCTATGACAGCATGTGGAAAGGCAAGAAGAAAGCCGATTTTCTCTTTCTGCCTCTTGGTTTTCTTTTGTCATGTGATAAGGCTCTGAAGCTTTCATTTACCAATGAGGTTTCCTTTGCTGTTATTTCCCCTTACATCTCCTCAATCACATAATTAGAAAGCAGCAATAATTATTTATTCTGAAATTCTGGATACAAGAGCCTGGGATTAAGTTTTGTTAGCTTCATAGAACCTTTTTTTGGATAACTGCAGTTAGAGTTTATCTATATATGTGTGATAAAAGAGCCAGAATGCTGTAGTGGTTTGAGGATTGGTCTAGGACTCTGGAGACCAGGGTTCAAATCTTGGCTCAGCCATGTAAATCGACTGGGTGACTTTGGGCAAATCACAGTCTCAGAGGATGGCAATGGCAAACCCTCTCTAAAGAAACTAGCCAAGAAAACTCCATGATAGGTTTGCCTTAAGGTTGCTGTAAGTTGGAAATGACTTGAAGGCACACAACAACAACAACAACAACAACAACAACAACAACAACAAACAAAGATGAGTTTGAGAGACTTCCAGGTAAATGCATTTAGGATTACAGAGTTAAGCTACTATAATAGCAATTTTACATTAAGTGATTCTTTCATTTAAGTTCGTTGATAATTCCAGATTGGATTTCTTGTTGCTGTTTGTTACATGTATCTGGCATTTTCTACTAAAAGCAGGAGTATATGCAGAACTCATTAGTTTCTGTTGAAACAAAACAAAAAATAGCATAAGATAGTACATCTCCACCTATCTATTGTCCTGTTTTTTGAATTTTTATTTATTTTATTCATATTCAAGCATTTTCAGTATGAAGTCAAAGGCTTTCACTGCTGACATCCATAGGTTTTCGTGGATTTTTCAGGCTGTGAAGCCATGTTCTGGAAGAATGTATTCCTGACGTTTTGCCTGTATCTGTGGCTGGCATCTTC
>CM034706.1:179828325-179839564 GCA_020142125.1 Phrynosoma platyrhinos | reverse complement strand
AAGTCCAATACCCTCTTACCTGGCCTTGTTTTCTTTTTTTCTTTTTATCTTGTTTTTCTGATTGATAAACTCAACATTCCAAGATGCTCACAGGGCCTTCTCAAGCCATAATAATAATAATAATAATAATAATAATAGGAAGAAGAAGAAGAACAATCCCCCAGATTTTTTTAAATGGATGTACTTCTGTTTACCTGCATACTACCCCAAATATAGAAGACTCTGTATTGTTTCAAATTGAGAAAGGGAGAGAGACTCACAAAGGTTTGTAGCAATGAGGGTTTAATGGTAGTGGCTTAAGTGGTTAAGATGCTGACTGTGTTGATTGCAAGATCGGCAGGTTGGCAGTTTGAGGCCTGGGTGCTGCATGATGGGGTGAGTTCCAGTCACCAGTCCCAGCTTCTGCCAACCTAGCAGTTTGAAAGCATGCAAATGCAAGTAGATAAATAGGTACCACTTTGGTGGGAAGGTAAACAGCATTCTGTGCAAGCATGCTGGCCACATGATCACAGAATAGTCTCTGACAATGCTGGCTCTTTGGCTTAGTAATGGAGATAAACACTGCTCCCTATAGTTGGACACAACTTGACAGCCTTGTCAATGGGGAATACTTTTACCTTTACCTATTCTTACAGGACACAATCCTGTGCATTTATGTACCTCTAAGGAAAATACTTTGAACTGTTGGGTTATTAAGCATCTACTGTTACTGACTTTTAGAAGCTGCAGCTCTTGTTCTCTCCCTGTTGTTATTCCACGTTGATCTCCATTTTGTTTCAAAGCTGACATTTCTAGGATCACCTATTGGCTCACAGAAACAAAAACAGATCTTTTGGCCCTCCAGAGATACCAATATATAGCACTGTCTGAGGTAAACACTCTTAGAAGTAGCTAACAGTAGCAGAGTATGGAAGCACCAGTCCAATTTAAGTATTGGCAATGCACCGACCAAACTTGAATAAACTCACAGACACTTGATGATGTCTTCCAAGCCATTGGAGGTTCTTTATCATAAGTTGCAATAGCAATATTTACAACTGCAAGTATGTACAAACTCTCCTCATGACTCTTCTCAACATTCACTGTCTGTAATATCACAGTCCAACCATCAACAACCCACTCTCTGTAATATCACAGTCCAACCATCAACAACCCACTCTCTCCAAACCTCTATCTTCAACCCACACATGTATTGCGGCTCAGTGCACATATATAGAGATTTACCTGATGGTCATCACCTGTTGCCATTTAGCATGATGCAATCTCTATTGTAAACCTTTGCATCATGTCAAGTGCTGTGATAATAATCTCAGCCATACAAAATATTTTATAACCAGTTTAAGGAACATTGTTCCAACATCCCCTGATATCAAGTTTAGGATGATGCAACAGTGCCAACCTAGAAAAAGTAGCAGTGAGTGGTTCAGTAAGAAAAAGAAACAAATTAACATTTCTAATTAAACTTGCAGGCAACAATAATAGTAAACACAAGAGGCCTCATTATGTTAAAGGAACAATAAAATGATGATAAAGTATACACTTTCCTTGCTTTCTAACAGTTTAATGCATCTGAATCGAAGATAACAAATTTAATTTATCTCAAGCATACCCTGGAACTTGTGGAGCCTTTGAAGGTATATTCTATATAAATGCCAATTACTGTTATCACTTAGACCCTAGAGATCTCTTCTTCCCCCTAACACTCTGTATCACTATTTTATTTTGCCTTAGGTGGAATTTGCTAGCCTTATATCTGCTGCATTTCAATGCCACCATCACAGAGTGTCAGACATGGGGCCTTATTACACTGTATAATTATAGTACTATTACTCCACTTTAACTGCCATTGCTGCATCCTGTGGGATGCTGGGCATTGTAGTTTGATAAGCACTAGAGGTCTCTGGCTGAGACTTCTAAATAGCCCTGCATAAACTGCAAATCCCAGGATTCCATAGGATGGAACTATGGCAGTTAAAGTGGAATCATAGTGCTATAATTGTGTAATGTGGTATAGCCTATGTAACTGCAGGCTCTAGCTTAAAGATGGATGGCAGGGTGTCACTTTGTCCTCTATCCATTTTCAAAACAACTCATTATTCAGGCTAAAATTAAATTCCTAAATTGTCCACTCCTGCATATTTGCATGCCTAACTCTCTGTTCATTTTTTTGCTTATCTTCGGGTAGCTGTCTGACCATTTTTAATGTGTCAACGGCTACACGAAGGCACGTGTGCACACAAGCAGGCTAGAACTTCCTGTAGAGCTTACTCCTTGGTGTGGATGACAGCAAATCATTCATCATTGGTCAGATCTGAATAGGAAGTTAAACACATATTATCTGTGCTTGATCTGCACAGATTATCTTCTTTGTAAGACAGGTCATAAATGTGTGCTAGCATGATTAATACATTAATAAAGGTGGCCAGACTTATTGACATAATGTCTCTTCTCTGAAGCATATTAGACCCCTGTTGTTCCCTTTATGCACAGAAGAGTTTGCTTACTTAGGATTTGCTGCACCAGTTGTGGACTATTGCCTGGTCCCCTCTACCTCATTACTTTTAATGAGGAGCACTATATATCCTGGCAGCAAGCCCAGTTGTTACTGTATGTGGATCAAGAAATGCCAGACATCCAAGCTGGGTTCAGAAAAGGAAGAGGTACTAGGAATCATATTGCAAACATACATTGAATCATAGAGTTGGAAGGAGCTGCATAAGCAATCAAGTCCAACCCCTAATCCAGGGGTAGGCAACCTTTCCCCTTTAAGGGCCAAGGGACTTCAGCTCCCAGAAGCCTCAGCCATGTTGGCCAATAGTCCCATGTTGGCCAATAGCTCCTGGGATTCTGGGAGCTGAAGTCCCTCGGCCCTTAAAGGGGAAAGGTTGCCTACCCCTGCCCTAATCAATGCAGGAAATCCTGCTAGAGCAACTGCAGCATGTTTAGCTTCTAGCTTCTTTTGAAGACATCCAGAGAAAAAGACCTCATTGTATACATTAGGTAATAGAACTCCTGTATTTTAAAGTATTTCAGAAGAAAATGGACCTGTGTTTTATAGATTATAGCAAAACCTTTGAAAATCTAGATCATGAGAAATTCTGGTTCACTGTAAAAGTAACAACATGTGATTGTCCTGATGCAATATATACTCTGGATAAGAGACTATTGTCAGGATACAATATGGAGAAACAATGGTCTCCAGTTGACAAGAAGGCTGTTTTTTAATCACATTGTTTAAGTATGCAGAGGAAGGAGGTGTGAAAAAACTGGGGGAGGAACATCAGCAAGTTGCAAGCAATAGCAAAGATTTGGAGTGACTACTGATGAAAGTTAAAGGAGAATGTGTAAAGCAGAGCTACAGTTGAATATTAAAACAAAAATAATGATCTCAGATAATTTACATCACTTTAAAGTGGGCGGAGAAGGCAAAGCAATAGTTAAAGATTTTCTATTCATTGCCTCATTCATTAATCAAAATATACACTGCAGTCAAGAAATCAGAAAAAGACAGAGACTTGGAAAAGCAGTTAAAACAAACTAGATAAGATTCTCAAGTGTAAGGATATATCAATAAAGACAAAAATCATTCATGCTGCCATCCTATTTCCAATTCCTTTATATGGTTGTGAAGAATTATGGGAAGAAAACTCATTTGAAATGTGCTGGAGGAGAGTTCTATAGATACCATGGTCTTTGATGCAATATGGATCTGAAAGACAATATGGGTCTGAAAGCAAACCAGACCTGAACTCTCCCTAGAAGCTAAAATGACTAGACTGAAGCTATCATACTTTGGACATGCCATGGGAAGACATGGCTCTTTGAAAAAGATAATAGTGCTGGCAAAAGTAGAGGATAGCAGGAAAAAGAGGAAGACCACATTAATAAATGTTTTATTCAATAAAGAAAGCCATTGTCCTGAGTTTGCAAGACCTGAACAGGGGTTGTTGGAGGTCTGCCGTTCATAGTCACCATAAGCTGAAGCCAACCTGACAGCAAATAAAAATAAAAAAAGTTTGCATTTTTCTCTGACAGTAACTACATTATACAGTGGGTGGCCTGCTGTGACTTAGGAGTTTATCACATGGGGGAAAATAGAGTTTAAACAATGATTAACCTGTGAAAATCATGCAATTGACATTAAAACATGCTTAAAATGACATTAACGCAAGTGCCATTATCCCATGAAGAACCAGGGAATAACCAGGCAAGAAACATCAAAAAGTCATTCACAGGAAAATTCTGTGAATGAGTTACTGCTGTTTCTTTCCTGGTTCTTCACAGGATAATGGCACTTTAATCACGTTTTGTCTCAACATTGTGTGAAAGCCATTTTCACAATTGTGTGCAATTGCGGGTTAATCACAGGTTATTCACAGGATAATAGCACTTTGTTATTATCATGTGAAAACCATTTTCACAATTGCAGGTTAATTACAGGTTAATCACCATTTATACTTCCAATCCCCCCCCCCCCCCCCCGATGTGATAAACTCTCTACCTATTTCACTTTAATTTAGTTTGGGTGTTTTCCCATTATTTCTCAGCCTGTCAGTGCTGCAAGGACAATGTACAGCAAATAAAAACAGAAAACATTATTTTTAAAAACAGAATTAAAATAACCAGAAAAGCTATCCTTGGTTTTTATTACCACAGGCTATTTAAAGTACTGTAGCCTTGGCAACTTTCTGGAAGCTCAAGAAGGATGGAACCAGGAAGGAAGTTCCATACGGTATAGAAAAAGTCCTGTCTCATGTACTCATCAACCTTGTCTCTTGGCACACACAACAGAGAATCCATGGAGGATCTGAAAACAGTAGGCAAGCATATGTAAGAGGACTTGATCTTTGAAACAATTTAGGGCTTTCTGCATCAAAATGAGCACTTGAAAGTGATACAGACTGGAAACCACTGCAATTGGTGTAATATATGATTTCTAAACAGTCTGACAACAGAAACTGTAATTTCAAAACCCTTTTCAAGGGCTGACAGATACAGAGTGCATCAAGAGGTTTGCCTTGTTTAAATATTTGAAAGGATGGAGGATGGAGCAAGGATGGAGCATACTGAGGATGGAGCAAGCTTGTTTTCTGCTGCTCCAGAGAATAAGGGCTCAGAACAATGGATGCAAGCTACAGGAAAAGAGATGTTTAGGTGGAACTTCCTAACAGTAAGAGCTGTTTGGCAGTGGAACACACTTCCTCAAAGTGGTGGAGTCTCCTTCTTTGGAGGTCTTTAAACAGAGTCTGGATAGCCATCTGTCGGGTATGATTTGATTGTGAGTTCCTGCTTGGCGGGGGGTGGGGTTGGACTTGATGGCCCTTGTGGTGTCTTCCAACTCTATGATTCTATGACTAGACCTACAGTAATCAAGAACTGAAGAAAGCATGAACCACTGTGGGCAGCTCAGCCCTTCAAAGAAGTCGGATGCAGTTAGCATACCAACTGAAACTGGATAACAGCACTCTTAGCCATGGCAGCCATTTGGCCTCCCAGATGTAATGTTAGGATTAAGAACCCCCCCCCCCCGGCAAGCTGTGAATCTGGTCTTTCAGTGGGAGTGCAACCCCATCCATGATAGTCTGTAATCCCAATCACTTTTGTTTTATCTGGATTAAGCTGCATTTCCCCCCCACCCACATCCCCAGCTCTTCATTGCATCCCAACAATGATTTAGGACTTCTACAGTACAATCCCATACACTCTATTCAGATGTAATCCCATTTAATTTAAGATTATTGTTTAGAAATCCGATTTAATTTACCTCAGAAGAACTATAATTGAAATCAGTAGGATTTACATCTGAATCAATATGTATGCAGCTGTGCTATATGAACACTAAAAATTATAGAATTCATTAAAATGTGTGGACATTTGAAAATATAAAATTTTCATGTTAATTTTAACAGGATGCTTTAAAAGGCTATAAAACACCATTGTTAAAGGCTTATTGTAACTCCTTGGAAGACAACAGGTACTGTATCATAAATAAACTCTTGTCTTGTGCAGTATTACTGTTAATGTCTTCTATTGCATATTTTATTACAAGTTTTACTTTTTTACTAAAAAAATTATCTTCAAAGTATTTGTTCTGTTTGAATTTCATTGTATTCATTGCTATGACACTGGTATAATTTGTTTACCAATAATATTATACAATTATATACGGGGTTTTTGGAAAGTTTTAATTATCCTTAAATTTTTTTTGACAGAAAGTTTATTTTGATTTGTGGTTATTAATTTATATCTACATAGTCACCATCCAGATTTACACATTTTTCCCAGCATTTCATGACCCTCCGAATACCTGATTTTGTAGAAGTCTGAAGATTGTGGCTTACAAGGGCTTATCATAAAGTAATAATTATCACCCAGAAGTTATTATGGTATACTGATGAAATTTTGTCAGTGTCATCATTGGTCCCCATGTGTATTATGTGAAAATCAGCTTTTTGTGTCCTATATTTTTGTGACAGGTTGTGCCGGAAGTGACTAAAGTGTAAAATCCTCATAAGGCACAATCTGCAGACTTCTACAATAATGGTATTCAGAGGGTCAAGAAATGCTGTGAAAAATGTGTAAATCTGGATGGTGACTATGTAGAGATAAGTTAACAACTACAAATCAAAAAAACAAACTTTCTGTCAATTTTTTGAAGGTGATAATTAAAACTTTATGATTGTAATTATTGGTACTATTTCTTCAGCAGTCTTTATGTCCTTCCCTATGTTGTAAATGTAATTCAAAGTTCTTAATTTGGATTAAACCATTTTATTGATATTTGTTCTAAACATAATTACCATTAAGTAAGTTGATTGAATATTTTGATTAAACAAAGAACTCTCACAGAACATATTTATTAGTTTTGAGGACCCCTTTTAACTAAAAACATGTTCCTAGCTATGTAATGTTATCTAATAGCTATGATAGTGCTATTAAAATAACATATTTTTAAAATATACATATCATATTTTAACTTTAACTTAGTGAATACTAAGTAATTCTTAATTAATTAGAAATAATTCTTAAGATTCAGAGTTTATGTTTTATGTTGTTGTTGTTGTGTGCCTTCAAGTCATTTCTTATATGACAGTTATTAGCATGTGTAAAATATATAGCATTTCAACAATACTGTATAACTATTTTAGATTTGGAATCATACTTGAAAAGATAAAAACTGTGATTAATGATGATACAAGATATACAAAAGGGTGTCTGAATATGAGAACTCAGAAGTGTTATGCAGTAAAGCCTAATATCAACGAATTTCTTGATATAGCACGACGAACATACACTGAAATTGTGGATGATATTGCAGGTACCTTATTACTTAAGTTTGTGATATTAGAGTATAGAATGATGAATGTAATTCCATTCTGGACCCCCCTCCCTACAAATTCCAAAAACCACTGGACGACAAGTCCTATTGGTTTTAATGGTGGCACACTGTGTGTGTGTCCATGGCGGTGCAGCCATGCACACGTGCCACCACTGGGGAGAATGGGACAAGGCCATCCACAGATGCTCATATCCACAGATGGCAAACCCATGGTTGGGATGAGCTGACTGTACATGATTCTAAATCTGTGAATAATATGAAATAGGAGGCAATTGTAATGATAATAGTTACATTATAAAAAATTAATCAACTATAATCTATAACAACTTAACCAACTTGATCAAATATTAATGCTAGTCTAGCAAACGCAAGTATTTTGAATTTCCAGTTATAAAAGAACATCACCTCTACTACTCCCTTAGACAGTTGAAAATTCTTAGATGGTTGCAGCAGAAGTTTTAAAGAGGTCAAACTGGAATAGCAAGTTAAGAACAGATTATCTAGCAAAGAACCCTCTTCGTTCCTGGCCATCCATCCCTTTATTCTCTACCTCAGCCTTTATATAGGGCTTGGTCACCATTCATATGCATGGCTTTACAGTTTCAAAGCCAAGTGTACCAACTTTGGCAGTTTTCCAAGCTCACTTTTCAGTGCCTAGTAATAATAATAAATGTGTGATGTTCTGGTTCTTTGTCATGGTTTCTATGCCTCACACATTAGGGTTTTGCGCTTGCGCAGAGCGTCCATTCATAAATTGAAAGCTGAATAGATTGGCGGGTAGCCCTGCCAACTCCCATGTACTGACCATGCCCAATCCCGCCAATCTAGCTCCACCCTCAGTTCTCTTTCGTCTGTCATTAGAGAGGCTTTGTTTGGAGATTCTAAGCTGAGTAACCTCTTCTGTATTACTTGTTTTACTTTATTTTATTTTATTTTGATTGATATATTGCCCTATTTTAGTCTTTGATTTAATTTTAAATACAGAGCAGGTCAACTGCTTTATTTTTTTTTTCTGTGTCCAGCTGGGCCTCTAGTGTTTGGCCACTTATGGCCTTTAGGTAAGCTTTGTTAGATCTGTCGTCGCAAAGATCCAATGGCCACTCCCAGTGTCTTTCATGTTTGGGAGAGGGTCATATTACTGAACGCTGTTCTGTTTGTCAATCCTTTACTTCACAAACTTTGAGGAACCGAGCCCAGAGGCTTAACATTTTTTGTTGGGAGAAATCCTTGTCAGTAGTGGACCGCGTAGACTCTAAAACCCCTTAACATCAAATTTTTTTGGCCTTTCTACCAAGGATTCCTAAACTTCTACAAATGGAAGCACTTCTGTGCTTTTGCTGAGGCTCATTCTGAGCTGCCCTCTCCCATCCAACTCTCCACTGTTTTACACTTTCTCCTGCACTTTTGGGATCAAGGTTTGGTCTTTTCATCTCTTAAAGTTTATCTGTCAGCTATTGTGGCTAACCAGTCCTTCGGTTCACTGCCCTCCAAGTTTTTCTCTTCAGAGACAGTGAAAAGATTCTTCAAAGGTCTCCAGCACCTATACCCCCCAATTCCCCTGCTGACTCCATCTTGGACCTTGCCTTTGGTGCTCACACAATTCACCAAGCCTCCCTTTGAACTGTTGGGATCGGCTTCCCTCAAATTGCTCTCACTGAAGGTGGCATTCCCATGACTTCTGCCAGGTGATCTTTGGAACTCACTGCTTTATGATCAGATGAGCCTTACCTGATATTTCACAGAGACAAGGCTGTCTTCAGACTGGATATAATGTTCCTTCCTAAGGTGGTCTCCTCCTTTCACCATTCTGAAGATATAGTTCTACCTACCTTTAATCCGGAGCCATCTTCTGTGCTAGAAAAGACAATGCACACCTTAGATATTTGCCATGCTCTGGCTTTCTATCTGCAGTGTTCTGCTGAGTTCAGGTTGACTAACAAGTTGTTTGTTTGTTGTGGTGGACCACAAAAGAGCCACCCTGTTTCTTCTCAATGGTTTGCGAAATGGATTGGTCAAACTATTCTTCTAGCATATGAACTGGCTAAATGCCCGCCTCCTGTAGGCATACACCCCCTCTCAACTAGGGCAGTGTCCTCATCAGCTGCTTTCCACAGAGGTGTATCCTTTCCTAACCTCTGCAAGACTGTTACGTGGTCTCAGCTATCCACGTTTATCCAGCATTACAGGCTTGACTCCAGGTCATGAGTCCAGGTCACATCCAGGTCAGGCTGTCCTTTCTTCGATTCTGCAGTGACCTGCCCACCATCCATAGGTAAGCTTTTTAATCACCCTAATGTGTGAGGCACAGAGACCATGACAAAGAAGAATAGGTTGCTTACCTGTAACTGTGGCTCTTCAAGTGGTCATCTGTGCCCTCACACATACCTGCCCATTCTTCCCTCTTTCAGGTGCCTGCTGTTATTCTTTCTAATGATGGACATGGACTGAGGGTGGAGCTAGATTTGTGGAATTGGGCATATTCAATACACGAGAGTGGGTGGGGCTACCTGCCAGTTTGGTCAGCTTTCAATTTCCGAATGGACATTCTGCCAGTGCAAAACCCTAATGTGTGAGAGCACAGATGACTACTTGAAGAACCACAGTTACAGCTAAGCAACCTGTTTTTCTTCTGTAATACAGGTCATAAATGTGTGCTAGCATGATTTATACATTAATATAGGTCGCCATATGTATTGGCCCAATGTCTCTTGTCTGAACAATATTAGATGCCTGTTGTTCCCTTTATGCACTTGTACAGAAGAGTTTGCTTACTTAGGATTTGAGGCACCAGGTGTGGACTACTGCCTAGTTCCTCCTCATTCATTACTTTTAATGAGGAAGGCCATATCTCTTATCTGTTCTTCCCTTGGTAGCAAGTACAGTTGATTTGTGTTGAGCAAAGGAAATACACCAATCCTAGTATTTTGTGGTGCTTGGTACCAATAGGATTTGCCGGAGAATTCTCCACCATAGGCAGTTCCAACTAGGTAATCTCTTCCACAAGAAATCTTAGTAGCCAATGACTCTCCTGAGTGTCCAGCCATGATATCATAAATGTGTCATCCAACTCTTAGAACAATGACTTTGGATTCTTTAGCTCTAGAAGTAGGATGAAACAAATAATCAACTTATCAGACACAGGCATATTAAGATAAAAGTGATTTAAAATAAACAGTAAAACTAATTCAACATAAACCTTATTCTCATTCTATGATGATGTCATAGCATAAAGCAATAAAATATAGATTTTAAGTCTTCTAAAACAAATAATATCTTGACTGCTATGGTCTACATTATTTCATAGTCAGAGTATTTAATTAAGTATGTTGAAGTATCCTTTTAATTGGGATTTTAATTAGCACAGGTACCTTATCTTCAAATGTTTTCATTAGCTCATTTGCAAATACTGTCTTCCAATCTTGTGTCCGATATTTTATCTTCAAGGACATACTGGCCACACTACTGTGGGTTCACACAGCCTTAAAATTTCATAATGTATTATTTATTATTATTATTATTATTATTATTGTATGTGAATATATATTAAGGTATGTTTTTTTGATATTTTTTATTATTATTATTTTAGTTCACTTTAGCACAGTTCTTTTTTTATTTTATTTTGATAAGAATGATTAGTATGTATGAGATAGACTGAATGCTTTATATGTATATTATATGAGGGTTAGTGGGTGACACACATTGTGTATATATGTAACATTTGTTTCTTTAATAAAAAAGTTAAAAAAAATTCATAATGTAGTCTGTATACTAAAGCTTTCCTGAACTAAAGTCTTTCTGTACTGGAGACGGTCAGCCTCTAGGCCCCAGATAGATTTTTTTTGCTTCTGGTACACCAGAACATGCAAGGAATACAGTCACATACGTTCATGTTCTTAGAAT